>JAGFMF010011443.1:3008020-3024835 GCA_019455555.1 Galemys pyrenaicus
TTCCAACCAGTCCAAGACCAAAAAGCAAGCTCAGTTTCTTCACATGTCCCTCTGCTCCACGTGCCTCCTCCAGGTCTCCTTGCTGCTCTCCATCCTGCTCCCTTCTTCCTCCCTTCCTTCTGTTCTCCTCTCTGCAGAATCTTCTTTCCCTGCTCAGAGCTACCCACTTAGGGCGAACGGAGATTCTGGAACTTCCCCCTTTCCTGGGGACGACCCTGTTACAAATGAATGAATGTGTGCCTATATGCAAGGTTTTGTTACAGGGCAACCCTAAGATAAAATGGGTTTGCCTGACTGGGTCCTCACCCGCGCGCTTGAACAGCACTTATAATGCCCCAACTGCAGGCACACACAACAAAGGTTAATAAAGGGTTTTATTTACAAGGGAAGGAGAAATAGCGTAGTGAATAACACAAGGGGAAGAGAGGGATACAGATCTGTAAATATTCTATTAGTTCCTTGGAGCTGGAACCCAACAGTGCGCTGAGAGCTGACTCCCAAGGAAAAAGGACCCCCCAAGGCCCACGTGTCTGCTCAACTCCACCCTCAGGTCCCAGTGATCCGCTCTTCGATAATGACCTTATGGGATTTGTAGTCCTTGGATCTTGTAGGTCTGGAATGGGGGTCGAAGTCCATAACCTATTTGTATAATCCATTCAGGAGGATCTGTCCCCCTAACAGTTTTACATAATATTAGGAGTACTGGGGGTCTTTATTTAGAAGTTTGGTGATGTTTTTGTGACCAGAAACACGTGGTGGGAACTGAACAGCTTTATATCAACTAGCCTAAGGTCAAGTCCTAGTTTCCAAGAAGCTGTCAATAACTTGCTGTGCTATGCTTTAGAAATTGCACTTGGCACTTGGCATGCACTCTCTCACTTAATTCTCGCAACTAAATAAGGTAGGTGGTGGTGTCCTCATTTTACAGGTGATGTTATGGGAGTTAAAAGAAGCTAAGTCACTTTCCCACGTTGCACAGTGATGAGGGACAGAGTTGGAATTAGCCAGGACAATCCAGCTTTAGTGTCTGAATAGCCACTGCTCAGAAACCAGCTGACTGTAGTCATAAAGAATGCTCTCCATCTTCCTGCCTGTTTAGCTCTGTATTTAACTGCTTAGGTTATTCCTTCAATACATGCTTTTCTAATCACTCACATGGCAGAGCAGTGCTGTGCTAAAGGCTAAGGGAATCAAAATAAACAGCTCCTGCTTTCAAGGAGATTACAGTTCATTAAGAATGACCTTTAGCTCTCTGCCCTTGCAACCAAGTTCCCCCAAAGAGACATCTACACTAGCTACTTCAACTTGTTCATTTCCCCCAGTTCCCTGCCTCCTGGCTTCTCTGCAATCACTCCCAAAACTCTTGCAGAGGTCAGTGGCAGTGCCCTCCTTTTTCCAATTCCATGAAACCTGCCTCTCGAAAACAGATTCCTCAGAGGTACAACAAAGGTTGGCCGCTCATTTCCTTGGCTTCCATGATGCCTACAACTCTTCCCCATCTCACTTCCTTTGAAACTTCTTACTCCACCTTGCAGACGCCTCCCAGTTAGCAAACAGATCTGATTGCCTGACCTCTGCCCCTTCTCTGATCCTGTAACTAGACGACTAGACGCAATGACAAAAAACATTTCCCAGCTTTTCCCAATGAGTCTTGATCTCTTTAACCCTGAGAACTCTTTTTATTCAGCAGTTTCTTAAAGCAGAAGGATTGGAGGAGATAACTCAGGAACCAAAGATAATTGCAGCTTCACGACGTAATATACTCATTAGGCTGTGGACTCAGAGGTTCTATTTACTCCAATCTCCTATCCCCACTCCCAAATTTAAAACTGAGAAAAATATCTCTCAATTTGTCTTTTTTTTTTAAAGATTTATTTATTTATGCATACAAGCACTGGGGTACAGGCCAGAGGTGTGGTGAGAGGATTCACCACAGAGAGTGGGGAGCAGAACAGGCAGATCAACGGAAACATACTGCTGAGGGGAGCAGCGGGCACAGCAGGAGAGGTCTGCTGCACCATGTGGGTCCCCCCCTTGCCGGCAGCAGGGATCGAACTCGTGCTGCAGTGGCTGCGGTTTGCCCCATCGTGCGTTGCCTAACCCACTGCGCCACCAGGGAGGCCCCCTCAATTTGTCTTTTATCATGACCTTGAGCATTTGTTTTACTTGTGAAGTCTGACCACAGGTGCCTGCTGGTTCCTGATACTGACTGGCATCAGGGGTCAAAGGTATCCTAGCAAATGAAATGTAGATGAGAGGACTGAAAGTGGAGTCGAAATTCTGAGCAGGTTCCCTAACTGTGGCAAAGGCAGAGTAATCCAGGGTAGAGGTGAATGCTGAGTGAGGAAGATAAGAGGACTTAGGAGGTAGCTTATCTAGAGAATGTAGATGCTAAGAGAGATGCACAGTTTATGTGTAGCCGGCAGTTGCCATAGGATGCAGCACATGGGTGGAACACAATGAAGAAAGGAATATAAAAATAAAGGAAAGTTCAAGAATATAAAAGAAAAAGATAAAATTCTTCCTCTGACCAAAATGGAGTAACAAGGATTGCTTCTACCCTTTTGCCTGGAACAACTGAAACTTGAGATAAAACAGATGAAAATATTTTAGATATTGACACTGGATACCAGGTAACCATGGACAGTGATCTCTGAAAAACAAACACAGTGATCTCTAGGATTTCTTTACTTCCTAGAGAAAAAGGTATGGAAGAGGAAGGAAGAACCAAGCAGAGCCTAGAAAGCTCTTGAAGGGGAAGACAGGGTCAGAAGCCAAGGCTTGTAGAGTTTGTTGAGAGAGTACGAGAGGAGAGAGGTGCACATGGAGAAGATCCCAGAGAGATCTGAGGTTTCTGGAGAAGGTCCCTTTTCTCCAGTCTTTAGCTGGGTCATGATAAGTGTATCCAGGTAAGGAAACTACAAGAGGGCAAAGAAATAATTGCTTGAACAATTGGAAATTGAAGTTTTTAAAATACAAAAGCATCAAAATATAAAATACTTAGGAATAAATCTGACAAAAGGCTTGTTTGTAGACTCAAACACTCAATCTTGTTATCAATTTCCCCCCAAATGGATCTACACTTTCAATGCAATTGTGATCAAAATCTCAGTTATAATGTTATAGTAACTGAGAAGTCAATTATAGGGGAATGCAAAGGACCTACAAGAGCAAACCACTTTCAGGCCTCCCTGGTGGCACCAGGGGTTAAGCACCACACTATGAAGCATCCACAGCCACTGCAGCACGAGTTCGATCCCCAGCCAGGGAGCTGACATGGCGTAGCAGACCTCTCCTGCCTCTCCCACTGCTCCCCTCAGCAGTGTATTTCAGTAGATCTGCCTGTTCTGTTCCCCACTCTGTCTCTGGTGAATCCTCTCACCCCCACACCTCTGACCTGCACTCCAGGTATTATAAGTATAAATAAATATTGGGGATATAAATAAAATATTGGGGATAAAAGAGCAAACCACTTTCTTTAATGTTGTATCTCAGCCATTCCATTCCTTAGTGTTTATTCAATAATAATAAAAGCAAGTGCACGCACAATAACTTTTATATGAATGTTCATAGTAGCTTTATTTGAATAGCACAAACCAGGAAACTACCCAAAGACTATCAACTGGCGAATGTATAAACAAGGTGTGGTATTACATACAATGGAATATTACTGAATAATAAAAAGGGAATAACTGCTGATATATACAACAGGGTATGTGAATCTCAAAATAATAATGCTAAGGAAAAAGTAGACTAAAAAAGGGTACATATTATAGTATATAATATTAATTATGTTAATATTACACTTTATTTCACTGATACAAAAATCTAAAGAAATGAAATCTATAATGACTAAGCAGGTCAGTGGTTGCTGGAGGGCTGGGGTGAGAGATGGCAGATAAGGAGGGAAGAGAGGAGAACCACCTGCAAAGGCACACAAGGAAACCGTCCAGGCTGTTGGCTTGTTCATTATCTTGATTGTGGTGATGTTTCATGAGTGTATACACATGCCAAAACTTATGCCTTAAATAGATACAGTTTACCCATGTTTGTAAAATTGTTTCTTAAAAGCACTTAGAGAGATAGACAGAACATAAGGTTCCCCAAGGGCTACGCTGGAAGACTGCGTGTCACTTTAGAATCGCCCTACAAAGTTTTGGTTGTTGTTGTTTTTAAGTTTTTATTTATTTTTTCTAACAATGTTTGCTTTCTTTTCTGGGTATAGTCCCCATAGAATTTCCTCCACCAATTCACCCGTGCACTGTCACCATAGTCCCTTGTGCTCTTCCGTCCTTACCTTGATCCCAGTCCCTCCCTCTTCCCTGCAGAATGTCTCAGTTTATTTTCATTTTGTCTTGTTGTCATTTGTTGTTGTTGATGATGTTATCATTATTTTATTTTTTCCTTGATCCCCTACATTCCTCTTATAAAGGAGACCATCCGGTATTTTTCTTTTTCCTGCCAACTTATTTCACTAAGCAGAACCCTTCAAGCTCCATCCATGTTTCTGCAAATAGCTCTAGTTTATCTTTGACCCTGCAGAGTTTTTAAAGTCTCGATGCCCCAGGTCATTTAAAACCAGAATTTCTGAGGGTGGTTGGCAGGCATCAGTACTTGCAAACTTCTCCTGGAGACTCCAACACGCAGCTAATTCTGAGAACTGGCAAGTGGTGTGAGGGATGGAAAAGCACAGAGGAGGTGTGCAGGACTTGGGAAGGATGCAAATTGTTACTGCAATACCAGCCTTGCAAGGGGTGGAGGGATCCAATGTGGAAGTAGGTCTGGGGTTAGCAGGACCACAGGAGAAATTTTAAAGGTAGGAATCCACCATAACCATGAATGAAACATGTGTGTATTAGAAGTTTTTTCTGTCTCTAACAAAATTAGGTTCTCTGTATATCTTGAGGAGAGAGTGGGAAGAATCTTCCAGGCTCTGGCTATGTGGTTGTTAATTCATTTCTCCTATGGGAATAGTGATCTGGGGAACTTCTACTCTCGTTAAACTGGCCTGCCGTTCATTAAATTACTCTTACTCGGAGAAATAAGTACAAGGCTGGGAACTAAGTATGATAGGTGGGAGCTATCCCCTCGCAAAAAAAAGAGATTCTCAGTTGGAACAGACAGAAATGGGCATAAATGACACAAGAGAGTAAGTGGCTTCAATTCTTTCTCTAACCCAGAGACTCTAAATTGGGGCTGCTTCAGAATCACCTGGGGACCACATACCACAAGCGGAGCCCACATTTTAAATAAATCCTTCAGCTTCCCAATGTTTTAGGACCACCACTCACCCCTGACCATACAGACACTGAAAATATCTGAAGCGCCCATCAAGTCTCAAACTCCGGCTTTTCACGTGGGTGGAAATAATGTGTTTTCATTAACAACAGGTTTCTGATGCCAATTTAGTATGCAGAAGACAAGGGCAGGGCAGCAAGAGATTGTGGGGAAAGACAGACAAACAGACAGACAGACACATACATACATACAATAGAAACTCCATTCAGGGCCTCCCTGGTGGCGCAGTGGGTTAAGCAATGCACTATGAAGCAAACCCCAGCCACTGCAGCACGAGTTCAATCCCTGCTGCCGACCAGGGAGGGGACCCACATGGTGCAGCAGACCTCTCCTGCTGTGCCCGCTGCTCCCCTCAGCAGTATGTTTCCGTTGATCTACCTGTTCTGCTCCCCGCTTTCTGTGGTGAATCCTCTCACCCCCCACACCTCTGGCCTGTACCCCAGTGCTTGTATGCATAAATAAATAAATCTTTTAAAAAAAAAAAACTCCATTCAGGGAAAAGGGTACTGAAGGCTGACACCTCCTCATACTCCACAGGGGTCACAAAGCCAAGGCCACCCCCTTGGCAAAGTGAGACTGTCACCCACACACACTCCCTCTCTTGATTAGAGTCCGCGGCCCTTGATGTCTTTCTACCTCCACTCGTGATGTCATGGAAACTTCGGTGTGTCTGGGCCCCTGAGCGCAGCAGCCTGCCCTCAGCTGCGGTCAGGAAACCAAACCCCTGGAAAGGATGTGCTAGGGGACTCAAGGCAGCAAGTAGCCAAGGGAGGGCGGTGAGCAGAACCTGTACCCCGAGAGCCCATCGGGCCAGAAGCAGCAGCGGGCCGGGACTGGGTGGGAGACTGCCCAACACACTGTCCACGCGGGGCAGCAGAAGCAAAGTGGTGAAGGTGGCACACAGGTGGGCAGGGAGGGCAAGGGGGCAGCTAAGTCAGGACATCAGCCACACCTGGCCCCAGGAGCTTTGAAAAGTCCACACACCTGCTGAGTGTAAAAGATCATCTTTATTGGCTGAGAAAGGAGAGGAGTGACGGTCGATAACTGCTGGTCCTGCAAACCGGAAGTCTCAGGTTCACTTGTTCCGCTGCCAGTTTTCCCCAAGACTACTGTACTGGTCGTTGTTCCGCTCTCGGAGGGGCTACCACGAAGAGGGGAAACGAGGCAGGGTCAGAACTCTCCGGGGGAGGACCTCAGACATAAATGCTCATGGCAATGGGTTAAGCAATGCTCTAAACAAGCCGCAGCCACTGCAGCATGAGTTCGATCCCTGCCTCCAGCCAGGGAGGTGACCCACATGGCGCAGCAGACCTCTCCTGCCTCACCTGCTGCTCCCTCAGCAGTGTATTTCGGTCCATCAGCCTTTTCTGCTCCCTGCTCTGTCTCTGGTGGATCCTCTCACCTCCCGCGATTCTAGCCTGTACCCCAGGTCTTGTGTGCATAAATTAATAAATCTTTAAAAAAAATGCTCATGGCTGAGACTTCCAGACCCCCCAGTAGTGAATTTCCCACTAGGCTCCTCCACATCTACACAGAACACCTATCGTCAGCCTCTGCACGCCCGCTCAGTCCACCCATTCTCACTTCTTCCCCCCAGGACTCACCTGATAGAGCTGGTCATTTCTCATCACAACTTGACTGTTAGCAGCTGCAAGAAGCACGAAAAAAGGGTCATCCGGGGTGTAAGAGGAGGGGACAGTGACACTCCAGGCAAGGGTGCTGCTTGCACCCTCAGAAGTCTTCACAAGCCATATGGACACGCAAGTTCTTTCGACAGCCAGTTGTAGGGATTGTGAGAGGGACTCTTGGGTGAGACCAAGCCCACTGCCCCTTCCTCATCAAGTACACACCGACACCCACACCTACAGCAAGTGTGTGCACGTAAACACACAAACACCCATATGCACACAAACGCACACGTATGCTCTGTCCCTTACCCTCAGAGAGCCTTCCAGTCTCATGTCCAGCAAAACAGTAAACTCCCAAAGCAAGGAGCAAAGTGGCTATGACATCAGCGATCATGAGGCCACTAAAAGTGCCTGGGTCCAGCTCCACACAGTTCTGGCACACTGTAGAGGAAGAGCACCAAGGGCAGAGATGAAGACTTTTCTACACCAGGAAACCATCTTGGCCTCATAAAGTTTAGCATGAGAGACCCTAGGACCGCTCATGCTAAACTTCTGTAAGATCCTGCTAGAAAGGCCTGATGATGGCCTTGCTACATCCACCTCACCCCAAGAAATCCCTGCAGAGAACTGAGAAGGACTTTCAGCTTTTGGAGAACTTAAACAAGGCATGAAGCTGAACCAATCTCCCAACCAAGCGTGTACCGCTTGGGCCTCAAGGTTCCTACTGTTCCTTCTCATTTAGTTAAGCTCACTCCCACTGAAGACCCCCAAAATCTAGTTCACCCCATTGTAAGAGTGACTTCTGTTAGTTAGAGAGCAAACTAGTCCACCACAACCCTCTCCAGCTAGAAAATTTTCATAGGTGGACGCCCCATCCATTCCAACCCAAAGACTCCAGAAGGCACATACTTCTATAATATATTTGCAGACTCTGAGTTTTTCCATCTTTTTCGCACGAATATTTTCCTCGTGGGTCCAATATGCGTTTTCCCAAGTCTACACTTGTATTGTCCTTTCCCACTTTTTGTAGATTTGTTCCACTTAGCAACGTAATGCTTTTTTCGCAACTCAAATGTACGTTTTCCTCAATTTCGCTCACTGTTATCGCAAAAGAGTTCTCTAAGGGAAAAAAAAAAAATTGGAGCCAGTTCTTTGGCCCACACCAGACCCTTATTCTGGGAAGGCTCATACTTAAGAGGGCCCACATTCCAAATCTAGGACAGGTTATGGTTTCTAATGAGAGAGACAGAAGTGTCAAGAAAAGACTTCAAGAGGCTCCCCAGGCCCCAGGAAGATCACGAGAATGCACTGCAAGCAGAGGACAGGCCCAAGGAGCACAGAGTGAAAGAGGAAAACGTGGAGCTGGGTTGAATCAAGAAGCTTCTTGGAAATGAGTTCCAACCACTGGTTACCAATAGGTGAGGCATGTATTCTGCTGATGTACCCAAGCAGTATGGAAAAGTAGAACATTCCTCTTTTAGAGATGGCCATTAATTTTCTCCAAGAAAACATCTAATTCTACTTCCCACCACCTAGAACATACCAACTTCAACTTCTCATCCTCTTCCCTGTCCTTGTCCCAACAGCTACAAAGGGAAAGGGACTCTGATTACCAAAGCCTTTCCTAGGACCAAAGGTGATTAGAGATAGGGGAGAAACTAGTGTGAATTACCCATCCTGTGATTCAGAAGGGAACCCAGGGAAAATTCCATATAAGACTTTTCGCTTCTACCCTTGCATAGGAGATGGGGGACAGATTTGTCTTTTGTATGTTTGTTTTAAAGATTTATTTATCTATGCATACAAGAGCTGGGGTACAGGCCAGAGACCAGGTAGGTGAGAGGATTCACCAGACAGAGCGGGGAGCAGCACAGGCAGATCAACGGAAGTACACTGCCAAGGGCAGCAGCCGGTGAGGCAGGAGAGGTCTGCTACACCATGTGGGTCCCCTCCCTGACCGGCGGCAGGGATCGAACTCGTGCTGCAGTGGTTGCGGTTTGTTTTACAGTGTGCTGCCCAACCCGCTGTGCCACCAGGGAGGCCCCAGATTTGTTTTTAATAAATCCATTCTTGGAGTTCCACATAAGGCAAGGCTGAAGGAATGCACAGCACCTTTCTAGAGCCAGACGTGCTTCTACTGAAAGCACTTTTGCAGCCCACAAAGCCACTGGAATCTACATCTCCCAGCCCAGAGAAAAGTAGAATCTACATTCTCCTGAGCTTCAAACTCAGGTAGCAATTTGGATTCCTGAGCTGCCTCTAGAAAACTCCAAAAGAGCTGCTTCTTATGCCTCTGAGTCTATGTGTGTTTACTCATAGAGAAACACTTCACATCCTCCTGTCATGTCCCCCTCGGAGATCTGTTTCCAGTGGAAATCCTGGATGTCCCAAAGCAGCTGCCTGTTGAGGTCTTCATTAGTCCCAGTTTGTCTCAATCCCACGATTGAGAGGATCTCTGGGACACAAGACTATCGATTTTAAACCAGGCAAGCCAGGATGAGTCGCTCACCCTACTACCCCAAATCATCCCTCCCTCCTACTAACCTTTTCTCTGAAAGCCTTCCTTTGAGCACTGGAGCATGGCTCCAGGTGACGATGACCAAATGACCAAGGGTCCTGCATCCCAGAGACCATCCGCCCCATTTCCAGCACTAGCTGCAAGCTCACACTCACCACATTTCCTACAGATCTCTCGCCTAAGACCTTCAGAGAGACGATCAAGCCAAGACTTGCCCCTGACTGGAGTCAGTCACAGCCAAGAGGCTCTTTCCCATACCTGTGTTACGTCTCAATCCCCCCTTCTTGATGACCAGGTTTGATGAACTGAAGCTAGTATTGAAAAGGATTTTTCAAGTAGACCTCACGCAAGAAGGTAACATCCCTCCTACATTCCTTCTCCAAGCTGCCCTTACCCACCTGAAGAACTCTTAGCTTGGGAGAGAAAGGTGGCCAATATCAGGCCTCTCAGAAGCCTGCTGTGTTCCATCTTCCAGCAGAATTTATCCAGTAGATAGCTCCAGACCACGGAACTCTCAGCCAGGAAGAGAACTGCCCTCCCCCAACTGACTCACTGGTACCGGAAAAAGCAGAGGGTGGGGGAGGAACTACCTGACACCCATTTCTCTGCTGTCTATGGTTGATGATGGGAGACTCTCAGGGTGGAAGGAGACTGGGGGTGGGGGGAAAAGGAAGCAGGTGCAAATTGTTCTTTCTCTGAGCAGGGAGAGTGGGTGGGGTGAAGGGAGAACAAAGAGGATGGAAAAGGTTGCCTCGACTCCCAGAAAGTAAAAGATTTAGGAGGGCCTTTCCTCAGTCACTGATGGAAAACAGTAACTTCAGGGTGCCTGTGAGCAATACAACCGTTTTCAGTTACCACCTAAAAGCTGCCACCTCAAAAACCCTTGAGAGAAGCTATCGGCCTAGTCACACAAGCAAGAGCCACAGCCCTTCTCATTCCTGGTCTTACTCAGGACCTTCCCTGGGCGGGTTGGGCCACCAGATTAAGCTGCTTCTTATGAGTAGAAGCCTGGGATTTGGAGTCCTCCCCCAGCACCAGTTATAGATTTAGATCTTGACTCCAATAGTGCTTCCCAGCTGAGCCAGCATCAATCATGGAATTTTTCAGAACCTAATTCCCTCAGTATCATGATAAGGATTCCAATGAAATGCTCCCATGGGGCCTGACATATCATTTGTATCCAATAAGGGATAGTTATTAATTATAATATTATTGACTCACAGGCAGAATTGAATCTCCCCCGGAGACAAATGAATTTTTTCCCCTGTGATATAAGGGAACCTAAAACTCTCCACAAAACTGCAGTTGGACTATAGTTTACCTGAAGGCAGAGTGCAGGTATGGCTTGATCACTTTTCTGTCTCCAACACCTGGCTTGTGCCTTGCACAAAACCAGAATCCTGTGTATGTTTGTTGATGACATAGTGACTGAAGGAGACAAGGGCCTGAGACCCTGGAAACACAGCCCAGGCCTCTGGCCCCTAGAAAACTATTGCCTGTCTTCTCAGAATTATACCACCTATTTCCTTCTGGTAAGTATCTTTTGGATGATCTTACCGCAAAAAAATAGTGAAAAACTTCTGAACGTGGGTCTGAACTAAGGTGCTTTCCAATCAGAGTTCTAGCCCCAAGGACCCAAGTGTTCCTGTCTAAATCCACTGGTACTTCCAACAAGCAACAAATGGCTGAGATCCTAGCAACAAGTGGTAGCAGAGACATTTAACTCCCTCATGAAAAATGGAGCCAAGCCATCTTCTGCCCAGTCCCCGAGGTGGTTCTCTATGCAAGCCAAATCTCTGGATGACAGCCCCTCTGCACCTCCAACTCCTCCCACCCTCCACTCCTTAAAGGAAAAGCAAGAGACATCTGCACCTGCAGCCCTGCTGAGACCCTTGTTGCCGACATCTGGAGCAAAGGGTTCTTGCCTTCTCGAAGGTGCCCCAATCCAAAAGATGTGGGGCGGGGCCAGGCCTGCTGCTGAGCAGGCTAGCTGGCGGCTGCAAACTCCTCAGTGCTTCTGCAGAAGAACAGAGAGTGACATGGAGCAGGAGAAGGGCCTGGCTGGCCTCTTCCTGGCTATCATTCTTCTTCAAGGTAAGGACCCACTAGGGTCTGGAGAATGGCTCAAGGGAAGAGGTCATTACCAGGGGAAAAGAATATCGGGATTGCTAACCTCAAGCCTGCCTCAGCCGTCACCCTAGAGTTCATAGAAAAAAGGGCAAAAATGAAGACTTTGAGTATTTTCTGCTAGAGAGAAGCAGTGTCCCATGGAAGAGACGATATCCTTTTCTCTTAAAAAATCAAAAGAGAGGACTTAACTGGGTAGGAAGAACACCCACCTGCCGCCATCTTAGGTTAGATTGTAACGCTAAAGGGCACAGGCAAGGAGCCTAAAGAGAAACGTTTCCTTAACTCAGAGCTGGGGGTAGGTGTAGACTGATGCAGCATTCCCTTCACTCCCTCATTTGGTCAGCTGGTCAACTGGTGAACAAATAAGAGTAAGATCTTACTATGCAGTAGGCTAGAACAAAAAGATGAATGAAAACCTTCTGCTCTGAGGAGTTCGCAGTCTAAATGGAGAGTCACGTTTCAATTTTCCGGGCTAGTATACAGTGCAGTTCAGGATGCCTGCACAAGTATTAAAATATTCAGTTAGAAATAACCAATAGAAAGTGAATGAACCAGGTCGATGCCTGGTGCCAGGACTAGAGGTAATTCTCCACACATTGGGGACGGGGTGGAAGTTTAAATGGTGGAAGTTGCTGAAATCACACACGTACTATGTGAGGAAGAGGGGGCTGAGGATAGAACTATGAGGATTCTGACTTTTAAGGGACAGTTAGAAAAAACATCTCAGCAAAATCTAAGTTTGAATAATCAGTGAATCCAATACCCTGGAAACCAAAGGAGTAGAGAATTCCAGAAGGAGAGATTAGCTAAGAGCATGACATGTTAAAGAGAAATCCACTAATATGAATATACTTATTATATTTATATTTAAAAGTTTAAATCTATGGGACTTTTCAAGAATAAAGATCATAGATGATTTAGTGGGTTGGGGTAGTATGAGAGAAAACCAAATGGAAATGAGTAAATGTGAAGGGCAGGTGATGAAGAGCAGCAATTCTAGACTATTTAAAGAAATTTGGATGAGAAGGGAGAAGAAATCGAGTGGTAGGTAGAGGGGGAAGTGAGGTCTAACAAGAACATTTTTTGAGTGTGAAAGAATCTTCAGCACATTCTAAGTTAAAGTAGAAAATAGTGAGTAGAGAGAGGTCTGAAGTTGAAATTGAAGTGGTTGTTGATATTGAAATGACAGAGGCAAAGGTGGGCTCAGGGGCACAAAAGAGACACCCATAGTCTCGGAGACTAGGAGAAAGGAAGGGCAGATAACTTCTGCCGTAAACAGCCTTGCGGATCCCCTTACAGCACCCGTATTCTCAACAAACTAAATGGAAGGTGGCACCCCCTGAAATAATGGCGATGGTCAAGTGGGGGACTTAAAAAGGACAGTTTAGAATTATTTCTGAGGGGAATGGAAGGAAGAACCTGCTCGAGACAACTTGGACTGAGAGGCTTAGAAGCCTGAGGAGGCAGCTAGACAGAGCGAAAGAGCACTGGGCTGAGTCAGAGCCCAAAGTCCAGCTCAGTCACCCAGGGGGCCTTACGAACTAGGACACTGCCTCTTACCTCTAGACTCAGTTCTTTTGCCAGTGAACCTAAGAAACTTGACTACATGAGCTCTCAAGTGCTCAAAGGAAGTAGGACTCAGATAAGCAAAATTACATGTCAGCCATCAGTTAGACTCCGCGTGGAAACTAAACCACGAGGGGATCTGCTTGTTTGTCTTGCTTTTTGGGGTGTTTTGTTTTGTTTGTGTTTTACTCATCCATTTATTCATTCACTCAACAAATATAACCCTCTTTCCGTGTTCCAGACGCTATGCCGAGTACTACTGTAAACAGCCCAGCCCTGCATGAAGTTCTAGGCCAGTTGACTCTTTCCAACTCTTTCCATCATACTTTGAGTCATGGTCCACAGCTCCCTATCACACATCCTATCTCTGGCTACACTACTTCTCTTTTCTTTTTCCAAATTTATATATATATATTTTTAAAGATTTATTTATTTATGCGCACAAGAGTTGGGGCACAGGCCAGAGTCATGGGAGGTGAGAGGATTCACCAGAGACAGAATGGGGAGCAGAAGAGGCAGATTGACAGAAACACACTACCGAGGGCAGCAGCGGGTGAGGCAGGAGAGGTCTGCCGCGCCATGTGGGTCCCCTCCCCAGCCAGCGGCAGGGATCGAACTCGTGCTGCAGTACTGGACTGAGGTTTGCTTCGTAGTGCGTTGCTTAACCCACTGCGCCACCAGGGAGGCCCCCAAATTTATATTTTTGCACAGTTCTTTCTACCCAGAATGTCTTTCTCTGCCTGATGAATGCCTACTCATTCTTCAAAGCCCAGCCAATTGTCACCTTCTTTGTTGAACTTTCCCTGTCCCTTGCCATTGGGCGAAATCAATAGCTCTACCACCTTTGTGTCTTATCAAAATGAGTAGCTTTACATTTCATATGAATTCATGAATGCTAAATTGTTTCATTGTAAATTCTTTGGAAACAGCATCTAGTTCTCACCACCCTTTTTTTTTTTTTTTCCACACTGCTTTATCCATCAGGTACCTGATGGTTTTTGGTAAATATCTACACTAATCCAATCTAATTGATTTTCTCTCCCAGGGCTCAAAGTTCAAATTCTCTGATCACTCAGCTAGCCAATCCATCCAGCATCATCACACTAACATAAATTCATGTGTGGTCTGGGAGCCCAGCGAGAATAACAAAGACTTTCATTTCACTCATGAAAGTCTAAGGATTTAGAAACTTCCTCTCAGGAACCCAGGACAAAAACCAGACGACACCCAAAATTCAGTCTGGTAATTTAAGTTACAACCCAGGGAAGGAGGGACAAAGGCTGTCACTCCATCTTGACCCTGAATGACCGTAGCAATGATACTGTTAAAAAGCAAGTTCACACAATTTTTAGAGATCTTTATCAAAACACTCATGAATCAGGCAATATCCCCTTAGCAAGCAGAAAGTCTCTGCAAGGAATTGGACAAAATGGAAGGCTTTTTAATCTTCAGGAAAATGGGGGGACAAGGTTATTAGCAAAAGGAAAGAAAGAGTACTTCAGGTAAAGCCACCTTCCCTGAGGGGAGATGGGGGTCTCATGCAGATTACCTTGTTCTTGCTAACCAAGATGCTCCAGATGGATTGGTTGAGAATGCCACTTTTGGGAGAAGCTGAAACTGCAATTAGAGTAGGCATTAGGACTAAGTCATATCTGGCATGACTCCATTTTAGGTCTGTTGTCAGTTTTTCTTAACGATATTTAAGGTATTAACAATACCAGACACAGCTGATCTTCTCCATCTCTCTTCTGTCTTTACAGGTGCTTTGGCCAAGGATGAAGAAGGTAGGGGAAATAGCTTCTTCCTTTCTTCAAATTGAGGAAATATTGCTTCCTATAACTGAAGTCCAATAGGAGTGAGTGAACACTTTAGAAGGGGTGGGATGATGAGCGATAGATAACCAACATCTCCACTGTCAACCAAATCAATGTCCAGTCATGCCCTTTGTATGCAACTTCCCTGTAGCTAAGCAACTGATTTTCCGGTCCTCCCCAAAAGAAACAGGGCCTAGCAGGTAGGCACGACTCAAAGTGCAAGCAAAGAAATAATCAACAGCATTAGCATCATTTGAGAATAAGTGACAAATGCTGAATCTCAGCCTTCCCAGAACTACTGAATAGAAGCTGAAGGTGTAACTACCCTCCCATCTGATTCATGTGTACTGTAAAAGTCTTCTCCTAACACCCTGAGGCAGGAAGAATTTCAGGAACAAGATCCTTAACAGACCTTGGCTTTTCCAATTTCAGAATTTCCAATAAAGGTGGAAGATCAAGAGGATGGTTCAGTACTTCTGACATGCAACTTGCAGGATGCCAAATGGCTTAACAACCGCAATGAAAGAAGTTACACTGATAAACATAAAGATGGCAAAAATAACACCCTGAATCTCGGAAGTAGTATCAAGGACCCTCAAGGGAGATATCGTTGTGAAGGATCAACAGGTTCTCCCCAAATCCAAGTGCATTATAGAAGTATGTCAGTCCTTTGCTTTGTCTGTTGGGAACTTAAGCAGCACTTGCTGTTCTGATGAGCTTCCTGTCATGGGTAACTTGCCTCTTTTGAAATTTAACAAGACACAGTTCCCCCAGCTTCTTAAGAAAAGCACAGGCAGCCCTGCGAAGCCTAGACTGCTTTTAGGTGGACCCATCGATTGAAGCAGTCAGCAATTTCTATAAATTGATTTGGGGTGGGTAGGGGAGACGACGGAGATTAAAAGGTGAGCAGCAGTGACAGGTAGAGGGCAATTGAGTTTGAATCTGGTTTTCCTTTTATTTCATATAGTTCCCGTTAGTAAGCATACAGGGCTTCCTCGGACTCCTGGGGGCAGCAGAATATCAAGAAGCATTTCATTCTTGGTCCAGGAAATTCCCCACCCACAGAAAGAAGGGCCTGTTGCCTTAGAGGGAAGTATTATCACTGGCAGGTAAGAGAAAAAGATTCTGGGTAACTTTCACACTCTGAAGGAGACTTGTCCTTCCTTTCCCTACAGTGTGTCACAAGTGCATTGAGCTGAATACAGCCACGATATCTGGCTTTGTCTTTGCTGAAATCATCAGCATGTTCTTCCTTGGTGTTGGGGTCTATTTAATTGCTGGACAGGATGGAGTTCACCAGTCAAGAGGTAAAAGAATGTTCTCTCTCTTTTTTTTTAAAGATTTATTTATCTATGCATATAAGCACTGGGGTACAGGCCAGAGGTGCAGGGAGGTGAGAGAATCCACCAGACAGAGCAGGGAGCAGAAGAAGCAGCAGCGGCCGAGGCAGGAGAGGTCTGCTGTGCCATGTGGGTCCCCTCCCTGGCTGGCAGCAGGGATCGAACTCGTGCTGCGGTGGCTGCGGTTTGCTTCATAGTGTGTTGCTTAACCCACTGCGCCACCAGAGAGGGCCCTAAAAGAATGTTCTTAGATGAGAGATGAAACTATCTGGTCTTCCTACCAAAATAGATCCAGTAGAAGAGAGTGAGTTGGCATTTGTCACTAATGAACTCAGGTGGGGAGGCAGGTGGTGTTGCCACAGAATGTTTACCAGTATCAAGACCCAACTACCTCTAATCTGTCCTCTTTGTTTCTTAAACACTTTCTTTTTTTTTTTTAAAGATTTATTTATTTATGCGTACAAGCACTGGGGTACAGGCCAGAGGTGTGGGGGGTGAGAGGATTCACCACAGAGAGCGGG
>JAGFMF010011443.1:3025043-3045604 GCA_019455555.1 Galemys pyrenaicus
CCCCCCCCTGGCCGGCAGCAGGGATCGAACTCGTGCTGCAGTGGCTGCGGTTTGCTTCATAGTGTGTTGCTTAACCCACTGCGCCACCGGGGAGGCCCAGTTTCTTAAACACTTTCTATTGGGGCCTCCCTGGTGGCACAAGGGGTTAAGTCACAGCACTATGAAGCTGTCCACGGCCACTGCAGCGCGAATTTCATCCCCAGACATGACCCCCACGGCGCAGCAGACCTCTCCTGCCTCACTCGCTGCTCCCCTCAGCAGTGTGTTTTGATAGATCCGCCTGTTCTGCTCCCCACTCTGTCTCTGGTGAATCCTCTCATCCCCTGCACCTCTGGCCTGTACCCCAGTTCTTGTGTGCACAAATAAATAAATCTTTTAAAAAAACACTTTCTATTGAAGCAAAATCTACACACAGAAAGGTACATGAATGACAATCATACAACTGAAAAAAACATTAACAAAACAAGCATACTCACAAACCCAACATCCATTTTAAGAAAGAGAATATTGCCAACAACCTAGAAGTTCCACTGTGGTCACTTCCAGCTTCTATTTATCCCCCAAAGAGAGTGTTAACCTCACTTCTAACCACATGGATAAATTTTGTCTATTTTTCCCCCAACGTAATTAGACACATTTGGTGAGCACTCTCGTGTGTGACTTCTTTTATTCAACAATCTGTTTGCAAGGTCTGGCAGTGCTATTGCATATAGATGTATTCCACTAATTTTTCTCGCTGTTTAGAACTCCGTTGTTTGACTATAACCCAATTTTTTAACCTATCCTGCCTTGTTTGCTTTTCATGTAGCTTCAGACAAGCAGATTCTGTTATCCAATGACCAGCTCTACCAGGTAAGGGAAGAGGAATGAAATAGTCATGGATACAATTAATGGTGGTAAAATTTGGGGATTGGCCAAAAGGGGGTGGGAGTTATTTGGAAGATCCTATACAGATAAGGAGCTGCTGAGGGCATACTAGATGATGGACTAGTTCTCCCTTTGGGTACAATTGATGAAAGAAAGAGGATAGTGGAGAGGGACTGAGTCAGGATACAGTGAGAAAAAGTTGAGCGTGCTGGGACACAGTGTCACCTCGTGTTTGTTCAACCCCCAGGGCCACAAGCATCCACTCCAAAGCCTTGCACACTAAAAGCACTCCATAAATATGCATCAAATAATCCATCAGCCTGAAGTGGGTGGGGGAAGAGTTTATGGTTGTTCCATCCTTTTTAGCCCCTCAGGGAACGGGAGGATGACCAATACAGTCAAATTCAAGCAAAACAACCAAGGAAGAAATGAGTGCCGGCTTCAGAGCAGGTATGTCATTCCTCAAAATTCTAAAAAAGTGCCTTTGCTTACCTGCCCTCCCAACTGCTGCCAGCTGTCTTGTTTTCCTAAGCAGCTATGAGAGTCAGGCTTGGTAACGGGGTTCCCTGTGTAGGTGCATTTCTGCAAGAACTGTGACCAATTTTCTCGTCCTAAAAATACATAAAACTGTGCCCGCTGCTCCCCTCAGCAGTGTACCTCTGTTGATCTGCCTATTCTGCTCCCCACTCTCTGTGGTGGTGAATCCTCTCACCACCCCCCACACCTCTGGCCTGTACCCCAGTGCTTGTATGCATAAATAAATAAATCTTTTAAAAAATAAAATAAAAATAAAAATACATAAAAGCTGTGCCTCCCTGGTGGTGCAGGGGTAAAGTCTCAGCTCTATCAAGCTGTTGCCAGCCACTGCTACAAGAGTTCTATCCCCCAGCCAGGGAGGTGACCCACTTGGCACAGCAGACTTCTCCTGTCTAGCCCACTGCCTCTCCTTAGCAGTGTATTTCAGGAGATCTGCGTGTTCTGCTCCTCATTCTGCCTCTGGTGAATCCTCTCATCCCCCACACCTCTGGCCTGTACCCCTGTTCTTGTATGCATAAACAACTAGAAATAAATCTTTTTGAAAATATATATGTATACATGTTTATGCTAGAAAAGTGAAAGAAAACTATTTGTGGCTGTCAATCCTCCCAGAACAGAACCTCAAACAATAGAGATGCTAATATTAATTGTCATCTATACCAATACCAGGGTTTCTCAGTAGCCACCCTATTACCATTTTGAGCTAGGTAATTACTTCAGGGGGAGGCTTTCTGTGTATTGTAGGGTTTTTAGAAGCCTCTCTGGCCTCTGTCTGGATGCCAATAGTAATCCCCAGTTGTGACAACAAAAAATATCTGCAGTTATTGCAACAGTTCCCTCAGAGATAAAATCTTCCTTCGTTAAGAACCACTGGCCTATATTAACCTTTCAATCAAACAATCAGGAGTTCTGAGTCAATCATAAGTTGCAGTCAGGAAACAGGGCGTTACTTGGTTTTCTGAACCAATTGCCATTTTGCTCTTTTTCATCCAGGTGTTCTCCCTTCTATACAGTTGTCCAAAAAAGCAATATATTTTGGAAACCTCCTAGCAGACAGACTTGTAGCCATAAATCTAAACTCAACGTTCCCAATGAAGAAGAAAAGCCATCAGGACAAATTTTGATTTTTCTCAAAATAAAGAAAATAAGTGTAGTGTTTTAGTAGCACCACCTATTGGAAAGTAGATGTACTGTAAAGGAAAAAGGAACAGTTCAAATAAACCCACTTCTCTAAATTTTTATTTAGATTTTGTATAGGTCATAATTCACATGATTCAAATATCCAGTGAAAAGGTCCACATTTGTCCCCAACCATCTGATTGCCCTTCAGAGGCAAACAATATTGTAGTTTCTTATATACCCTTGTATGTTAAAATATTATGTATCAGAGAAATTGTATGCATACATAAGCAAATTATTAAGTATTCTCCCTTCCCCTGCTTTTCACACATATGGTATCATACTGTACATTTTGAACTTTATACCTAATAAAACCTAGAGAGTAGTTCATACCAGTACATAGGAGCTGTGCTTGGTTTTGGTTGTTGTTTTGTTTTTTTTTTTAAAGGATTTTATTTTACTTCTAGCTTTTATTTTTTTTAAGATTTATTTATTTATACATACAAGAGCTGGGGTACAGGCCAAGTCCAGGGCAGTGAGAAGATTCACCAGGGAACAGAACAGGCAGACTGACTGAAACACACTGCTGAGGGGAGCAGCGGGTGAGGCAGGAGAGGTCTGCCGCGCCATGTGGGTCCCCTCCCTGGCTGGCCGCAGGGATCGAACTGGTGCTGCAGTGGCTGCGGTTTGCTTCATAGTGCGTTGTTTAATCCACTGCGCCACCAGGGAGGCCCGTTGTTGTTGTTTTTTAACGCAGCTTATTTAATCAGTCCTCTGTTGATGGACATATTATTTACTCTTTCTCTATTAATGGGCATTTAAGTCAGCTCCAACTTTTTGATCTTACAATGCCACAATGACTGACACATGAAAATCATTTTTTAAAATAATTGCATATTTACATCACCTGATAGAGGCCAGGAATACTGCTAAAAACCCTGCAATGTACACACTTAAGACATTTCACCTGTTCTCAGTAATTTTAGCAAATTTACCCATTTTTCTTTTATGGATTATATTTTTTGTATCATATCTAAGATATCTCCTTTTTTATATTCATCACCACAGTTCAGATTTTGTGCTGTTTGCAACCATTCCTGTCCCCATCCTCAACTCTGAGCAACCCACTAAAGTTTTTTCTCTCTCTTTAGATTTGCCTTTTCTGGACACTTCCTATAAATGGAAACATAGAATGTGCTGCTCTGGACATCCTCATTCAAGTCTTCATGTAGACATATGCTTTGGTTTCTCTGGGGCATATGTAGGAATGAAAAATTGCTGAGTTATATGGTAAATTCATGTTTAAATTTTGAAGAAACTGCAAAATTACTTTCCAAACAGGCTCTGCCATTTTACATTCCACCAGCAATAAATGAGGGTTACCATTTCTCTATGCCTTCACAAATATTTGTTAGTGGGCCTCCCTGGTGGTGCAGAGGTTTAAGTCTCAGCTCTTATCAAGCTATCACCAGCCACTATGACAAGAGTTTGATCCCGGCCAGGGAACTGACCCACATGACGCAGCAGACCTCTCCTGTCTCGACTGCTGCTCCCTTTAGCAGTGTACATCACTGCTCTCCACTCTCTCCGGTGAATCCTCTCACCCCCTGCACCTCTGGTCTACACACCAGCTCTTGTATGCATAAAGAAAATAAATCTTTACAAAATATATATTTGTTAGTATATTTTTAATATAGCTATTCTATAGTAAACGTTAAATAGTATCTTATTGTAACAAATAAAACTAATGATGTTGAATATCTTTTCATGTGCTTATTAGCCATTCTTATATCTTTAGTGAATGCTCATTCAAATCTTTTTTTTTTCAATTGGGCTTTTTATCTTCTTACTATTGATTTCTGTTTTCATATAAATGAGTATAATTCTTTTACTAAATATATGATTTACAAATACATCTACCAATTTGAGGTTTATCTTTTCATTTTCTTAGTGGTGCCTTTTGAAGTGCAAGAATTTTTAATTTCAATGAATTTCATTTTACCCATATTTTTTTCCTTTTATGGATTATGCTCTTGGTGTCCTGGCTTAAGAATTTTTTGCCAAACCCAGCATCACAAAGATTTCTCCTATATATTTTTATAGTTTATGAAGTTTTATAGTTTTAGCGATAACAATAATTGTCATTTGGAACATGCTTGAGACTATTTGTAACAAATACAAATAAATGGAATTGCTGAACCATGATGTATTTGCATTGTGTTACAATCTATTCAGTGACATTAAGTACATTCACAATATTGTACAGCTATCACCACTATCTATTTTCAGAACATTTTCATCTTCCTAAACAAATTTTGTGTTCATTAAACAACAACTCACCTTTCTTCCTTCTCACTAACCCCAAATAACCTCTATTCTACTTTCTGTTTCTATGAATTTGCATGTTTTAGGTACTATATATAAACGGAACCATATGCTATTTGTTCCTCTGGGTCTAGTTTCTTTCACATAGCATGTTTTCAAGGTCCTTCCATGCTATGGCATGTATCAAATTTCTTTCCTTCTTAAGACTGAATAATAGTCTATTATATCTATATGACATATTTAATACATCTTTGAATACATCTTTCTACACCTTTAATACATCTCTTTTGATGTATATTTTAGGTTGTTTCCACGTTTTGGCTATTATGAATAATTTGCTGTGAACACTCATGTACAAGGATATTTATGAGTCCTACTGCTATTCTTTTGGGGATATACCCAAAAGTGGAATTGCTGCATCACATGGTAATTCTATCTTCAATTTCGTGAAGAACCACTAAGATTCCTATTTGGTCATGTCTTCATCAACAATTATTTTCTGGTTGCTTTGTTTTCTCTAACAGCCATTCTAATGGGTGTGTTGTGGCAGTTCCTTGTGGCTGTAGTTTGCTTTTCCCTATTAATGATGCTTCGCATGTTTCCTGTGCTCATAGACCATTTATACATTGTATCTTAGAGAAATGTATCTAATTCAAGACTACTGCCCATTTGTAATCACACTGCGGTTTTTTAAAAATCAATTTTTGAAGTGTTTTATATAGTCTGGGTATTAGTCTTTTATCAGCTGTATGACTTACAAATATTTTAGCGCACTTTATGACTTATCTTTTCACTTCAAAGTATTCTACTTCCATTGCCTTTGTGTACCTCAAAGTCTTAAGAAGGATGTGTATTGTCTCCAACTTACAGATAAGCAAAGAAATCCAATCAGAGATAACATTTTTCATATACAAAAGGGCAACTTTATTATATTTTTAAAAAAGAGATGCCTGCATTGACACAGGCGGGCAGGAGAGCTGCCAACATACTTTTCTTAGTACTGCTGCCTGGCACCTAAAATAAAGGGCTCAAGACTTTCAGTTACTGTTATTACTGTTGTTTACTATTGTTGTTACTATAGTTACTATTGCCGTTGTTTCATAGATAGTAACACTCTATAAAAGTAACAGGAGCTGGTCCAAAAAGGTCTAAGACCGCTTGGAAAAATAGAAAGCAGAAGCCCACAGGGTTTGCTTCTTGCAGTGGCAGGCAGCAACGAGTCATATATGTCTAGGATACTTAAGTGTCCAAACCCTCCTAGGTCACTGAGCTCCGCACCGCACCGTCCCACAATCCGATTCTGCCACTTCCGCCCCACCCCCAGATAACTAACGCCTGAGCGGTAGAAGAGTTTGCGCTCTTGTTCGCCGCCGCTGGCCCAGTTTCCGGCGCATAGTTGAGTTTCCACCCACCTGGCGCCTGATGCTGATGTCATCTCCGGTTGCCTTGCTGAGTCGGAAGTGGGAACCCTTCGGCTACTGAGACTGTGTCGTGTCGTCGCTGCTGGCCTTTCTGGCTCTGGTAAGAGAGGAAGTAGCTTGAGGGGAATGGATCGTTGAGTCTGCAATGGCATTTCTTTCTTCTGGCCCTGACCTCTGGGTTATTGCCGCCTCCAAGTTCCTTCTGTGCTTTCCTGAACACTGACCCTCTCTTTCGTGAACTTCGACCTTGTCCATTTGGGAACCCCTTACCGTGCGCCAGCTTTTGACCTCACTCCTGCTTTCTGCCATAATCTTCCTGGGGAAGGCCGGAGTGTCGGCCTTACATTAGCTTTTTCCTTTCTCTAGAACGTGCGCAGAGTGGGTGGGTCTCCCTATTTGCAGCGGATCCCTTATGGAACCTGGAGGGATAAAAATCAGAGTAGACAACAGATAGCCAGATGAGAAGATAAAAGTAAGCCCAAGTCGCAGTAATCAAACCAGTTGAATACATATGGGAAAGTGTTGACATTGCTTAAGACAAGAGATCAGTTCACTACTCAACATTCTGTACTCTATTCCCTTAGCCACTGGTTCTAGAAGACACTTCTAAAATTGAGTAAGGAGGAACTTACATTTGATAGCCCTTTGCTTTGGGAGCAGTTTTTCTGCTCTCAGAATGAGGGTGTGTTTAAAGTCATTTTCATGGACTATTATGGTTCCACGTGTGAGCACGTGAGATAAAATCGGACCCAGGAAGGAATGTTGTCTGCTTTTTTACTGCATGAGGTCTTTATAGCTTGCTGATGTGTTGAAAGAATCTGTTGCCACTTTACAGGGCCCTGAAAAGATTAGTGGGTGTAACATGTAAACATTTTTTCTAAAACATGAAAACATTTTTTCTAAATCCTCTTCTGGTTTGATTTATTTATTGTCAAGACACAGGCTTTGTGGAGTATGATTTAATAGTGTTTGATTTTGACGATCCCAGTTTTGTGAAATATTCCACTGTTCCTGTTTAAAATCATTTCCAAGTCTTATTCTAAAACATTTGTGTGCTCAAGTCTTCAAGAACTGACAATGGCCATTAAGAGATTAGCAGTACTACCCATCAACAAAAAATTTAATCAAGGAGAGAATTTTGTAGGGCTGGTGATAGACAACTATAGATTTAAGGTGAACATATTTTAAAAGAATCAGTTGCAAAAATTTCTGAGGGTTGGTGGTTGTATCATTTCAAAGGCTGACAACAGAATAGTGCTGAATCTGTATTGCAGTTGAAAATAGGAGACTATAAAGTCTCACTAACACTGTTGACTGTTAAAGCCAACAAAATATCAAGGTTCCATGTTATGAGTACTTTCTTCTGGATTGGGTGGTATCTAGGTACTCTTTGTATTTATAAGACCACTGACATCGCCACAAAGTTCCCATCAGTGAGAGAACCTGTAGAACTTCTCTTAAGTGGGTGTGCATGGTACTAACGTTGTTTTCTATGAGAATAGTTTGTGCACAGAAGTACATATGGAAAAGATGAGATTAATTAGGTAAACAAAACCCTTTTTTCAAAGACAGACAATAAGATGAGATGAGAACAGATTTATCTTTGACCTATTCTGAGATACAACTAAGATACCAAATAGCCATAAGTAGCTAGCCCAGTAACTTGATCTTCTATTTCAACCCAAGACAAATAGTAAAACCTTTACCTTAAAATAGGATTGTGGGTACTTCTATTGATTACAGGAGGTTAAGAGTAATTGCATATGTGATTGAATCCTTCAATAAATATTTATTTGGGATTTTGATTATGATATATAATGCCAGACATAGAAGAAAAAGAATTAAATCTGTACCTGTACTCAGATTGCTTGTCATCTAGCAAGGTAAAAGATATACACTAGGAAGACAATGTAGAAAATTATAAATCCTATCAATATTGGTGACGTGTAATGGGAAGCTACTTTATATAATGTGACAGTGTAATATTAAGTAAGGAGAAGATAATTCTATTTATAAGGATAATTCCTTGTTACCTCTTAGTAGTTTTAAGCACCTCTCTGTGTCATGTGTTCTATATTCCTGGTTTGAAACTTCCTTCCCTCAGAGTTGGTACAGGTGATGCATCTCCTTTGTGTTAATCTGAACTCTCTTCAGTTGTGTTTTTAAAAACCCTTCCAAACTGACTTACACAATCTAGGGGGATTTATTGACTTTTATGCCTGAAAAGACTTTCCATCTGTGCGCTCTGTTTTCTTATATGTGACTTAGTTTTAGACTAGACGTTTTCTAGGTGGTGGAAAGATATCAACTCCAGGTTTATATCTTGTCAGTCTAGCAACCCAAGTAGAAACAAAATTGTTCCCTTTTCAGTACATTCGGATTCGGTCAAAGATCTAAAACTGGTGTTAATAGACTCTGAAAGCCTGTGTTAGGATCCTCTACCCACTCCTGAATCAGCCACCGTGGCCAGAGAATGCTGTGTTCTTTTTGGCTAGGCCAGATCCACATGCATGTTTCTAGTGGGTGCGATTATCCCCTTCAAAACACATGAGTGGGAATGAGATGGGTCCCCAAAAGAATAATGTGGGATACCGCATTGAAAAAAGAGGATTATTTCGGAAAGCAACAAAAGCTCACGACACTCTGGACCATAGGGTACCATAGGCTAGGGTGGTGGAGCTAACAATGAATCAGTTCCTGGTGCCTGTACATGAGTTAGGGGTAATAAGCTTATGCAGTGGTTAGACGGGGGGAGTGTCCTCGCAAGGATTGTTGTTAATTCCAACACTAAATATGCTGTCTTTCTTTTTTCCATTATTAAGCTCAACTAAGTTATATATAACAATAAAATACGTAGAGCAACATCTAACAGTTCAGTTCCTTGAAGCAATAAAGCCCAGCACCATACTGAAAGACTAGACTGTCTAAGTCATTGCAACTAATTAGCCATTAGCTCTTATGCAGAAAACACGACAGAGGAGCATGAAGCAACTGGTGGAGATGCCTCAGAATTGTCAAGAAGTGTTATAGTCTCTTCCTCCAAAAACTGAGGGTAACTTTTCCAACTTACATTAGCTTTTGATAATATGATTTTGTAAGGAGTCTTACCTCAATGAAGGTAGACCAAATGGTCTGTTTTTCTCCTTCCCTTTTACTCTTGCCCCACTCCTTCTAAGGCCTCTGTCCTTGGTAGCAGTTCCATATCCTTACAAGCAGAATTTTCATATCCTTTATCTCTCCCCACCCTTTTCAGGGTTGTATTTCTATGCTGTGGCCTTAAAATATTGAAAGGGGAGAAAACCTTTCCAGGAGCTCTGATCATCCCATTGTGCCACTGAGGCCCCTTGGTGCTTCAATGAGGAAATATAATCAGAAGAGTGCAAATGCAGGCTCAGTCAGCTTCACTAAATACCGTTACATATCTACTTCGTATTACACTTCAGGCCTAACACGTGGGATTTGTTTTTCTTTAGTATTATATGAAGTCAGATAAATAGTGAAAGTTAAATATAAAATTAAGCAAAGGCCATTTAGTTTCTACTGCAAGGAATACCAACAGTTGTAAGCCAAGGAGTAGAGACAGACTTCTTGATAATAGATTTAAAACCCACAGCATCCTGCTAATCTGGTTCTTCTCCTGATTTACTATTCTATCTGAGACAGAGGTATATATTTAGCTTGCATATAGCTTAGGAATTAACAGCTCCAACCCTAAGTCGAAGAATCCTGAGCAAGCATCACCTTGCTCACTGTGGTGAGAACTAGCTGACCAGCCTAAATATATATGGGAAACCCATAATTCTTGCCATGTTGTGTTTAAGTACTACATTGTTGTTACAGTTAATAGGTGAGTTCCCTCTTTGACCTCAGTAATTCTTTTTGCTTAATCTATTTTTAAGAGGTGTAGCAAATGGAAACATGTTAACAGATAAGTGAATTCCAACTGAGCCTTTTTTAAGCTTTTTGGTTTAAACTGTCCCCAAATCAGGCTACCTTGTCCATTTTGCCAGAAATGTCTTGAGTCTTGAAACCGACTGGGGAATTGATAAGTCTTACCCAAAGCCTTTCTGGATATATTGTATTCAAGAAATAGGAAAAGAAACAACTGTGGGTATATATTATAGCTGTTACGTTATCTACCCTCTGCTTCTAATACCTGTTCCTTCTGTAGCCCCTCCCCCTAGGTCTGGATGGAGGATACTTTAAAGTGAAATGACAGACCAGGAAAATAACAACAACATCTCAAGTAACCCCTTTGCTGCTCTTTTTGGCTCCCTGGCTGATGCCAAGCATTTTGCAGCAATCCAAAAAGAGCAGCTGAAGCAGCAATCTGGTAAGTAGAGGAGCTAGTAGCAGCAGATGAGATAGCCTAGAATGGGGTCTACCCAAATTAAGTTTTCTTTGGGTCCTTAAATTGCAGTTAGAATTAAGTTTGTGGCAGAAGTTGTGTTTTGCTTACTTAGGGCAGAAGTTGTTTGTTGTTATTGTTCATTTGTCTTGGTTTTGTTTTGGGGTCCTCTCTTTTTTATCCTCCTCACAATATAAAAAGAAACTAGATAACTGGAGGGTCCATAGTAACAGATGGCAATTGTGATTCCAAATCTTCCAAGCTGTTTTATTTTTAAAATTACCTAGTAAAAACTACTTAAATAAATCTTTTTAATGTAGGTAGCTCAGGTTGAAGATATTGATATAGAAAACAAGTCACATGTAGCTATAGAAAGCAGATATGTAAAAGGAAAAATTATAAAAACTTTTTGGTCTGTAGACAAAAATGAGATATTCTTAAACCCAGTACTTCAGAATCTTATAAACAAAATGCTTCTTCCCTTCCACAGAGTGACCTCCTTTGTAATTTACTGCTACAAAAGGACAGACTTCTGGAAATCTGTCCTTAGACTTAATATGAAAAAACAAAATCAGACTATCTCACTAATTAGAAAAATGGTTTTCCTCACCTAGGACCACAATTAAGATCAGTTAGCTTCCTTCTATGAGGCGACATGTTGACTAGCAGAATTAGAACTGGATTTCTCAACCTTAGTCTTTTGAAGCAACTCATAGTCTTTGAAGCCAGAAATTGCTCCCCTTCTCCTCCCTCTGAAGAGAATAATGCATGTCATTTTTAGGAAAGGAGAAATGTTTATATTTTCCTTTTATTTTGTTTATCTCAAAAACTGTTGGATGTGTGGCTGACTTGTGGCCTTGCTAGCCGACTGGGGTTGAATAAAAAGTCAGTAAGGGCAAGACAGTTGAGTAGCAGACAGGTGATAGATGAAGCAAGGTGAAGATAAATGCAGTACTGACTTTTTAACATCATAGGAAGTACAGACTCCAGCTCTGTCTCTGAAATCTCCCCCAGATTTCTTAACTACAGGCTCCAAGTGGGAAGCCTTGGATTAGAAAATTGTAGAAGAAAAAAGAGTAAGAATTAGGAACAATAAAGCAATGGGAAAATAAAATTTGTGTGTATATAGACAAGGGAGATTTTGCCAAGTAGGCTCTTAGCACCTAGCACCCTTGGGGTCCAGAGGCAGACTTACCAGTGCAGGAACAGAGTGGCAGGAGGCTTGTCCTGGCGCTGAACTCGCGGAAGGCTGCTGTAGTCGCAAGGGTTGCAGGCACCAGGCAGTGGGGACAAATCAGGTACTTGCCCTTCCGTTACCGTTTTGGCCCTCACCCTCTTGGTTTGTTTGTTGTGCCACCAGGCCTAACCTGTTCTCCATCAGCAATTAGCACTCTGCCAAAACCTTTGACCTCCTGTATTGAGCGTCGCTTTCACTAAACTCACCACGCTGAAACAGCTCTTACTTGCTGAGTGTTGTACTTGGACTTTCAGAATAAGCATATTTTGTCAGTAAGAGAATCCGAGTCCTGTGTGGCTCTAGTGAACAGCACTACTTTCATAGTCTGTCAGCATGAGAAGCACTGTTTAAGTTGCTTGATTGAAAAAAGTAAAGGGACTCAGTCAATAGGACAGTAACAAAATCAGAGAGGGGCGCGCCCAAAAGATATTAAAAGCAATTTATATATGACAATCAAATGATTAAAAACTCTAGTCTCATACAGAAATGCTCATTATAACAATCGAATGGGGTTTTTTGTTTGTTGTTTTTTTGTTGTTGTTGTTTGGCTTTCGGTGCTTTGGGGCTTTTTTACATTTTGAAAGGGCAGGAAATACATTTTCTTTATTAAGAAAAGGCGAAAATCACCTGCATAGTAACAGATGGGCAGGAGAGCTTCCACTGCTGCTTTGCAAAGAGAAAGGTCTGTGAAAAGAAACACCTGCATAGTCACAGGCTGGCAGGAGAGCTGCCTGTCACATGGTTTTTTCTTACGAAATTTGTAAAGATATAAACAGGCACTATTTCATGCTGTTGGTTGGTGGACTTGTTGATTAGAGCAGTCTTCCTGGGGGTAATTTGGTAGTGTAAGTTAACTTTCAAATATTGAAGTTCTTTGACTCAGCAGTTTTCCTCCTATGAATGTATCCTACAGAACTATTCATAAGTGCACAAGAAAGAGGATAACAGGATAAATCAGTGTTCATGTGTAGTGCAATACAGGTAGTCCTATAAACCACCTAGAGAGAAAGATGTTAGTGCTGATTACATTTCTATGGCAGGCTGAAAAGCAACATATACGGTTATGATCCCATTTTTTAAAACTGAAAACTAAAAATCATAGTAGTAAGATTAGCACCAGTAGAGGAAAAAAATAATCTGGAGTACTTTTCAGTTAAATAGGTGTCCTTACAGAGTTGGTTCAGAAGAAACTTTTTATATTGTATTTTCCTGTAACATTTAGAATTATTCAAACAAAAAAGTGTTCTCTTAAAATCAGGAAATAGCCTTTCAGAAGCATTTTAATCTATTGGTTAATTTTTTGTCCACTCGGATTCTAGGGAAGATATTACTGTTTTTGGCAGCATGCAGTATAATTAATAATGAGTGGGAATAAAATTTTCACTTTTTAAAGTTCGTAGGATTTATAGCCAGGGATTTCAGAATCCTGTACTTAAGATGTTGCCTTCCTTGAGGTGCTCACTAATGAGATAATTAATTTGTTTTTACCTAAAATGATCCTTGTCTTGATCGTATCTATTACTTTTGCTAGTATCTTCGGCTCTCTTAAAGACGGAAGCACGACTGTTAATGGCTTATGTTCTCTGGCAGATGAACTCCCAGCTAGCCCGGATGACTCAGATAACAGTGTGTCAGAGAGCCTGGATGAATTTGACTACTCTGTGGCTGAGATTAGTCGCTCATTCCGTTCACAGCAGGAAATATGTGAGCAACTCAACATCAATCACATGATCCAGAGGATTTTCCTCATTACTCTGGACAACAGTGAGTTACCGACTCAAAGCCGCTCCGTTCATTACTCTGCCTGGGTCAGAACCCTGTTGTGTGTCATAGTTATAGAAATCCTTCACACTCCCCACAACACAGGGTTTAGATTTCAGTGAAACCTTGGTGTGACCTAAAGTAGTATCTAAACACGAAGACAACTTTCATTCCCATCTTGACACTGGCTGGGCCATAGAGCTAGCTCCTTTATTACTTTGAAAAGGAAATGTGAATGGTAACCAACCTTTTTCTTCTCCGAGGAACTCTAAATATTCAGAGGGAAGCCCCAAGAAGCATCCCTATTTTCCCTTTGTGCCCTGTCTGTTGTTAAACCCGAAATCAGTACGGATGTCGGGGATTCACTCTTTAAATGTCATATAAAGTCTATAACAAAGCCCGTGCCCTTTGACTAGCAGGGAAGGGTTAGATCTTTAGCTGCTGTGCATTGCGTCAGGATCTCTACTGTTTCTGAGTCAAACTTCAAGAGAAACGCTGTCAAAAATGAATCGCCTGTGTAATACAGAAGCAGTATCTATGACCTAGCTGATTAAAACCATTTCCAGGTGACCCAAGTTTGAAAAGCGGGAATGGCATCCCCAGTCGTTGTGTGTATTTGGAAGAAATGGCAGTAGATCTGGAAGATCAAGACTGGCTTGATATGAACAATGTTGAGCAGGTAACATCCTTCTGTTCTCACCTGTCCCTCAGCACAATTGGTCCAACAGTGTGACTCTGCTCCCTTTCCAACAGCCGTGACTTTGCTTACCTCCCTCTATCACTTGTGGTCTTCCTCTTTTGGATTTGTCTCATCTACCATTACCATAGGTCAGATCTACCCACCCTTTAAGGTCCAGCTGAAATTCCATCTTATCTATTAGGCCTTGACAGGTAGGAGTTAGTCTCGCCTCAGAATTCCTAGAATAATCTATCTGTGCCTCTCTTGTGGGAACATCATTCTCTCCCTAAGAGAGTGGCTTTTTAAAAGGGTTTTAAATTATTAATCCTCTCATGAAAAATCTGCACAATCACCATAAGTATGCTCATTGCAGAATCCTTACGCTTTCTTTCTGCCAGCACCTACACTGGCTTTTGCACTCCCCCGACTTTCTTCATTCTGTTCTCACATTCCTTTCACTGTTTTCCTTAAGGTCTTTTTCATCTCATACAAGCCAAGTCTTATGTATCTATGTTTGGGTTCATTTTTCTCTGCATAATCCAAGGAATCATAAATCATGCCAATGCTGGTTGTCTTGCTACATCCAAATACAAAGATGACATTGGGAGTGGCCTTGTACATTTTAGCTAGTTTTTCCTGAAATTCTTAGTTACTGTTGCTTTTCCAGAGTTGAGGATGTCAGTGACCATTTGTTTCCACCAACTCGGTCATTTGGTCATGAGCTGTCTGGTCCTGATAGTTACATTGTAGTTCAGGGTGGCAGCAGCTCTGCAGGCAACTAGGGAGAACCTCTGTAGTGACTTTTTTATGTTCCGCTCTTATCTCCCCTGTTAGACTCTTAAGTTCTCAAGGGCAAGAGCTATCCCTTCCTTCTTTATCGCTTTTCCTAAATTAAAACGGTGCATTTGGGAGCCTTCCTGGTAGCACAGGGGTTAAAGTCTCAGCCCTGTCAAACTATCACCAGCCACTGCAGCCGGAGTACATCCCTAGCCAGGGAGCATCAATGATCCACAGACTCTCCTCTCTCGCCCGCTGCTCCCTCAGCAGTGTATTTCAGTAGATCCGCCTGTTGTGTTCCCCACTCTGTCTCTGGTGAATCCTCTCATTTCCTGCACCTCTGGCCTATGCCCCAGTTCTTATATGAATAAGTAAAAAAAATCTTTTTTAAAAAAGTATCTAATTTACATTAAAGGAATGAAAGTTTGGTAAGGAAGACCCTTGACAACTTACAGTTTAATTGGATACATTTGAAATATCTTTATATAAGGCTGTATAAGATCAGCAGTCATACAGAGTGATCGATTTCAATTAGGTGTTTAATTGTTGATTGTCAACACTATTCAACAAATATTCTTTTTTTTTTTTAAAGATGTATTTATTTATGCATACAAGAGCTGAGGTACTGACCAGAAATGGTAGGATTCACTAGAGACAGAGTGAGGAGCAGAACAGGCAGATCGACTGAAGTACACTGCTGAGGGGAGCAGCGAGGCAAGGCAGGAGAGATCTGCTGTGCCATGTGGGTTCCCTCCCTTGCCGGGGATCGAACTCACACTCCTGTGCAGCAGCTGCTTGACAATGCGGCGCTCAACCCGCTGAGCTACCAGGGAGGCCCCAACAAATATTCTTTTAATGCTTACTCTGTGCTTAAGGCTACTGGATACTTGATTTATAGTAACTACATGTTTACATTATTTTCTAATATTATCTAAAATTACATGCACTGGGTCCTTTCTCCCCCCTTTGCTCTCCATCCTGTGATTCTCACAATACTATCAAAAGACCTTTCACATTTTGGTGATCTACGATGAAATACAAATGTTTAGCATTTTTGTTGTTTCTCTCAATAGGCCATCTTCGCTCGCTTATTACTTCAAGATCCAGGCAACCACTTGATTAACATGACTTCTTCTACAACATTGAATCTCTCTGCTGACCGAGATGCAGGGGAGAGACACATTTTTTGTTATCTTTATTCCTGCTTCCAGAGAGCCAAGGAAGAGGTAAGGAATAATCACCACTAAGTACTACATTTGTCCTCTTGTGTATGACTTCAACATATAAGCCAGTGTTGGGTCAGTATCTTTTATATCAATTTCTATATATTGTATATCTGCAACAGTCTATCAGAGCACTTTTTAAGAGTCTTTTTTTTTTTTTAATTTATTTATTTATGCATACAAGCACTGAGGTACAGGCCAGAGGTGTGGAGGGTGAGAGAATCCACCAGAGACAGAGCGGGGAGCAGAACAGGCAGATCAGTGGAAGTACACTGCTGAGGGGAGCAGCGGGCACAGCAGGAGAGGTCTGCTGTGCCATGTGGGTCCCGCCCCCCGGCCAGCAGCAGGGATCGAACTCGTGCTGCAGTGGCTGCGGTCTGCTTCATAGTGCGTTGCTTAACCCACTGCGCCACCAGGGAGGCCCTATCAGAGTACTTTTATTTGTCTTCTAAACTTTCAGTCTCTTCTTTCTGTGACTCATGGTCCACTTCCTTCCTCAATGAACCAGTGTTTCCTATTTTCTCTATAACTCTCAAAAAAAATCACACCCTGGGGCCTCCCTGGTGGTGCAGTAGGTGAAGCAACGCACTATGAAGCAAATTGCATCCACTGCAGCACGAGTTTGATCCCTGCCGCAGATTGGGGAGGTGACCCACATGGTGCAGCAGACCTCTCCTGAGTCAACTGCTGCTCTCCTCAGCAGCTTCAGTCAATCTGCCTGCTCTGTCTTTGGTGAATCCTCTCACCCCCCATACCTCTGGCCTATACTCAAATTCTTCTATGCATAAATAAATAAATCTTTACCAAAAAAAAACACCCTAAAAGAAATGATAGATTTATTTCCACTGAGATAAAAATAGTAGAGAAGACTAAGCTTTATCATTTCCAGGATTATACTTTTGAGAGTTATTGGTTCCTTAAATCAAAAAATGAACTCATGAATTTTCAAGCGTCCTCAGGAGAGCAGTATTGTTTTGGGACATAGTGTTTTTCTCATTCTGTTTGCTGTGTCCACCCTTGTTACAGGTCATAAAGCTAGACTCTTCCCTCTTCTTCATGCTGTTTACAGATTACCAAAGTTCCAGAGAACCTGCTGCCCTTTGCAGTGCAGTGCAGGAACCTCACTGTGTCCAATACCCGAACAGTTCTCCTTACCCCAGAGATCTATGTTGACCAAAACATCCATGAACAGCTGGTAGATCTGATGTTGGAAGCCATCCAAGGAGCCCGTGAGTACATAAGCAAGATCTGTAAGATTCTGCATTTTTATTTCTGAATTTTAATTCTCTCTAATTGCACTAGAAAGTCTCAGAATCACTGTGGTTCTGGTGGAAATTAAGGAAGAAGAAAACATATGTCTCGACCCTCAGGGTTGAACACCAATAGCATTATGAATAGACTTAGAAGAGTAAAGAGCTAGTATATAAAAGCACAAGTATATAAAAGCACATAAAAATTCTTATGGCCTCTCTTCGCTATTTGTCTTTTTTTAGATTTTGAAGATGTAGCTGAGTTCCTGGAAGAGGTCATTGAAGCCTTGATTTTGGATGAGGAAGTTCGAACATTTCCAGAAGTCATGATTCCAGTGTTTGATATTTTATTGGGCCGCATAAAAGATCTAGAGCTCTGCCAGATCCTGTTGTATGCTTATCTGGATATTCTTCTCTATTTCACCAGGCAAAAGGATATGGCAAAGGTAGGTCTAAAAGATGGCATCTATTCAGTTGAGCTGGGGATTTAATACTCAGTGCTTACCTACCTTGAGGGTACTATAATATCTATTGAATAAAAGAAAGATACATTGGTTGTTGTCGAGACAATTCTTTGAGAGTCTCTCACCCCATCACCTTTATCTCATTAAACATGAATAAATAGGACTTGTCTTCTGTTGCAGGTTTTTGTGGAATACATTCAACCCAAGGACCTTAGCAATGGGCAGATGTACCAGAAGACCTTGCTGGGAGTAATCTTGAATATTTCCTGCTTACTAAAGACTCCTGGTGTGGTAGAAAATCACGGCTATTTCCTGAATCCATCTCGTTCCAGTCCTCAAGAGATCAAAGTACAGGAGGCCAACATCCATCAGGTGGAACTGTTTACTGGGATATCTTAGCCCCCTGATCATAGATTAAGTAGAATTTTCTCAAGAAGCAGAGCCTCTTTGGAAAAGCAGATTGCTCTGATTAGCTTTCTCCCATAATCATGTGAAGGAATTGCCCTCTCTTTAGTATGCACTAAGAGGAAAGGGGAAGCCTTTGTGTGTTTGAGAATAAGCTGCCACTCTCCTTTGCCCAGCGCTCTAACACTGCCACTTCCTCTCAACTGCATTTTTCTCACCACATTATCTCTTATAGCTTCAGTTCCTAATATCTTCTGACTAAACTCCAGCTTACAGACCAGTTTTGTTCCTTTACTTTGTTCCAGCTATGTCCTCTCTATTTGGGCTTCTTTGCGTAAATCATAGTAGGGGTCTGGTCAACATGTGAGCCAATAAGTGGTTGAACTGGGATAGCATAAGTCCCCCATCTTCACAGCTCACTGAAGTGAAGGTTGGCAAATTATAGCGGTGGCCAAATCCTGTCTGCCACCTGTTTTTATAAATAGTTTAATTGAACACAGCCATGCTCATTCATATGTGTATTTCTCTTGACTTGACTTCATGCCTCAGTGACAGAGTTGAATAGTTGCTTACAGAAACCATATGGTATGCAAGGCCAAAATTTTTATCATCTGCCCCTTTGCAGAGTTTACCAACCCCTACTTTAAAGCTACATAATGCTATCTGCAGTTTGGCAGCTCATCAGGATATGTCTCATCAATGTCCGTTTCCCTCCCACCCCCATTTTTTTTTTTCCTTAATCAGAACTGGGGAATAAAACACAGGGAGAGTGAGGAAGAAGATTAGGATTAGCATACTTCTGGAAATTGCCAGTGGCTAAGGTTTGGGAGTAACAAATATTAGGATTTTGAAACTGGAATGTTCTGTGGTTGTGTTTTCTGGCTAAACAGTTCATGGCTCAGTTCCATGAAAAGATCTACCAGATGCTGAAGAACTTACTCCAGCTCTCTCCAGAAACCAAACACTGTATCTTGTCCTGGCTTGGAAACTGTTTGCATGCAAATGCAGGCCGCACCAAGATTTGGGCCAATCAGATGCCAGAAATCTTCTTCCAAATGTATGCCTCGGATGCCTTCTTTCTGAATCTGGGTGCTGCTCTCCTGAAGTTATGCCAGCCATTTTGCAAACCCAGATCCTCTCGGCTCCTCACCTTTAATCCCACTTACTGTGCCCTGAAGGAGTTGAATGATGAAGAACGAAAAATAAAAAATGTACACATGAGAGGTAGGGGGGATTTGGACTTCTCAAAAACTTTGAAAGAGAGAGAGAGAGGTGTGTGTGTGTGTGAGAGAGAGAGAGAGAGAGAGACTCCACTCCTTTTTTCACAGTAGTGTCTTTTTCCTCAAACACAAGACAGAAAGAAGAGCTATTTTAAACTTTGAAAAGAGAGACTTTTTTTTTTAATCTGATCGTTTTTGTATGTTGTGATTTGGTGAAACCATCTCTCTGAACTTGGCAACCTTGAATATTCATTCACTATAAAAATGAAGGCAGAGATATTAACAGATAACCATAATATATGGGGTAGGGTTAAGCTGTGAGAACACAGAGAAGGGAATAAATAATAACATTTATTTTACTTTCTGTAAAAGTTGAGGTTGTCCTAACTGAGTCTTAAAAGCTGAGTTTGATTTATCAGGCAGATAAACAAAAGATTCCCTTTATACAGAGGGAATAACAAATATATAATATACAAAACCATTGAAAAGTTTGACTAGGGAAAAGTAAGAAGTGTGATGTGACTAGAGGAAAATGGGAAGTGGCAGGAAATCAGAGTAGGAAGGAAAACTGGAATCAGATTGGAGAAAACTCACTACAGAGAAGTGCAAAAAAAATCATAATTCTATCACTCAAAAAGAATCACTTAATTTTGTTTTTTTCTCTCCCAGTTTTATAACTCTTCTAATTATAAAAGTAATACATGCTCAAAGGTAAATAATCTTAAACACGGAGAATAGATAACAAGTGATTTGTTGTCTATGACTTGGGAAAAAAATCTACAATGTCACTCCTTTTAACTTTTGGTGATTTTATGGTCAAACTAAAGAATTTTTTTTTTTTTTAAAGATTTATTTATTTATGCATACAAGCACTGGGGCACAGGCCAGAGGTGTGGGGGGTGAGAGGATTCACCACAGAGAGCGGGGA
>JAGFMF010011443.1:3046049-3068255 GCA_019455555.1 Galemys pyrenaicus
TCCCCTCCCTGGCCGGCAGCAGGGATCGAACTCGCGCTGCGGTGGCTGCGGTTTGCGTCGTAGTGCATTGCTTAACCCACTGCGCCACCAGGGAGGCCCTGATGAGATTTGTTTTTAAGAAGATATTACTGTAAAAACACGAGAAAAAGGAAGATATTACTGGTAGCAGAGTGGTAGTTGAACTTGAGCAGAGGGATATTGGAGATAATGATAAATGTCTTTGGTAAGCCATTTACTCTTCCTTTTAACTTCTTTGAGGTTTGGACAAAGAAACCTGTTTGATCCCAGCTGTGCAGGAACCAGAGTTTCCCCAGAACTACAATCTTGTAACAGAGAACCTTGTCCTGACAGAATACACTTTGTACTTGGGATTTCACAGGTAACTCTTCTGATGGCATTACGAAAGAACTGTTAGTTGTGTTGATACATGAGTCTTCCAGTCTATTCTTAAGGCTCACATAGGAAAAGGGCAATATATGCATTCATTTAAGTTTACATTAATCAGCTTTGTACAGATAACCTGAGTTATCTGAGATAATTTTAAGGTTTTGATCTGTTAATTTTTTTAAGATCTTATTTATTTATGCATACAAGAACCAGGGTACAGACCAGAGGCATGGGGGGGTGAGAAGATTCACCAGAGACAGAATGGGGAGCAGAACAGGCAGATCCACTGAAATACACTGCTGAGGGGAGCAGTGGGCAAGGCAGGAGAGGTCTCTTGCGCCATGTGGGTCCCCTCCCTGGCCAGGGATCGAACTCACGCTGCAGTGGCTGCAAAAACCCCACAGCGTGACGCTCAACCCCTTGCACCACCAAGGAGGCCCTGTTAAATTTTTAAACTCAAGATACACTAGAATTTTTCTCTAACTTGCACATTTCTCACGGTCTTCCTGTTATAATCTAGAAATTGGAGTTGTCTTCATTTAACATTTAACATTTTGCTCTTGGATGAGAAAAGACCAAGCCCTACACTATAGTTTAGAGCCAAAGTTGGCAAAATAAAGGAAATATTTAGAAGGAATTCCAATCAAATCAGTGACCCACAGAAGATCTGTGTATCAAAAGATAAATTCTAAAAGAGATAGATTCCAGATAATGTAAAGATTTGAGAACAAGAATGTGTGGCTCCCCAAAATGGTTCTCGCTAGCCATATATCATTCTGTGATATCCCCCTCAGATTTAGCTGATTGTGACTACAACTGTAGTAAGGGAGAAAATAAATACTCACCAGTGTAGTCTATAAGGAGGGGTATTGAAGATAGCAATTTTTTTTAAAAGATTTATTTATTTATGCATACAAGAGCTGGGGATACAGGCCAGAATTGCAGGAGGTGAGAGGACTCACCAGACAAGAGTGGGGAGCAGAACAGGTAGATCGACTGAAACACACTGCTGAGGGGAGCAGCAGGTGAGGCAGGAGAGGTCTGCTGCGCCATGTGGGTCCCCTCCCTGGCGGCGGCAGGGATCGAACTCGTGCTGCAGTGGCTGAGGTTTGCTTCATAGTGCATTGCTTAACCCACTGCGCCACCAGGGAGGCCCTGAAGATAGCAATTTTAATGCCTTCTCAGGATACTTAAATTGACACAGAGCATTTTTCAAAACTCAGTATATTCCTGGAAAAATGAAATTATGTCTGTCTTAGTAAGTTTTTCTGTCCCTGACATTGACATTTGAAGTGAGACAATAGATAATTCAGGATGTGCCAAACCTATTCGAATACTTAGATTCAAATACAAAAACGAATGTCATCTGGTTTTCCAGTATGAGCTATCTGACCCTTAGACGTTACCTACTGGGTCAAAGGAGATGTCTTTGAACTGTGCACATAGAGACAGATTCCATAACGTTGAATTATGGGTCTTCCTTTCATTAGCAAACATTTGGCGCTGTGAAAAATAATTTTATATTGAACAACAGAGGACTGGGAGCGACTCCTAAGTTGTATCTCAAGTAGCTACTAGCTTATATGCAGTCATTACTAATCTAGAGTCCCTTTTCATCAGCTTTAGTTCTCTACTAACTATAGTTAATATGGTCTAATTGCTCTAATAACTCCATCAAATTACCAGCATTGCACTTGGGTGGTGTCTAACAACCCTGCTGGGCTTCTTGTCCTTAGTGTAATAGTCATTTTTATGTAACTGCCCAGTCTATACCCTGCACAACCAAGGTACTGTTCTTTGGTGCTGCTTTTCAGCTTAAGGCTGCTATTTGTAATTGTTTTCAGTTATGTTGGATACTTCGTAATATTTTCCCAGTGCTCTGCCCCATGCCACCCCATGCCTCTGTCCTGTCAATAACTTCTGTGAATGCCTTCTGTGTCATTACACTTGCAACTCCCTACATCCTAAAAGAGAATAATAGAATAAGTGAATGAGGCTGTTTTTCTTCTGAAGCAGTCTACTTGAATGCCCCTTTGTGAGCTTCCCTCATCCAGTGTTTTCTGCTTCCCTGCGGCAGGTTGCATGATCAAATGGTCAAAATAAACCAAAATCTGCATCGGCTTCAGGTTGCCTGGCGGGATGCTCAGCAAAGTTCTAGTCCTGCTGCTGACAATCTCCGGGAGCAATTTGAGCGACTGATGACCATTTATCTCTCTACCAAGACAGCCATGACCGAGCCACAGATGCTACAAAACTGCCTCAATTTGCAGGTGTCCATGGCTGTTCTGTTAGTCCAACTGGCCATAGGCAATGAGGGCTCACAGCCAATAGAACTAACTTTTCCTTTGCCAGATGGCTACAGCTCTTTGGGTTATGTGCCAGGTAAGTAAGCCCTCCCTTGGGAACTTCCTATTTATAGCCATCTAAGTTTAACTGAGTGACTTTAGAAGTTAAATCCTCAAAATGCCTTTCTTAGTCAACTGTTTTGGGAGAAACACCTCAAATAATATCTGCTGGTTGAAGTATGGAGGAGCTGATAGCTCATTCCTCAGCCTGTGTCCCTACTACTGGGCCTATCAGAAAATAGTCCTCAAAGGACTTAGTGCAATCAGGGTTTTCAGAACTGCTAGTACGACCGTTAACATTTGTTCAACTTGTAAATATATCTCTATATCCCTCTGTGCTTTTCTTTCAAAAACATCATCTCCTCTTAATGCAGAAGGGAAGAGGGTTGGGGAGACTGACAGATACTGTTGGCCATCACATCAGATTATGTGTTCTTGATCACTGTATTGGCATCTACTGCTGAGTAACACAAAAAATACAGCAACTTAAAACAAATATTCTTTCACAGGGTTTCTGTGGGTTATGAATCCAGTGGTTTAGCTGCAAGCTTCTGACTCTGATCTCATGAGCTTGCAGCCAAACTGTCACCCAGGGCCGTAGGAATCTGGAGACATGACTAGAGCTGGAGGATCTGCTTACAAGCTTAATTAAGTCACTGCTGGCAGACCACAGTTGCTCTCTGGCCTCCTTTCCAGGCCACACAGGTCTTTCCTTGTTACTGCTCAGACGTGGCAGCTGACTTCTCCCAGAAAAAGTGACCAAAATGGTTATAAACAATAAGTGTTTATAACCTAATCATACAATGATGTGCCCCCCCTTCTGTATGCCTCAGGATGTGTCTTCTTTCCTGGAAGAGTGTAGGAGGGAACACACCACTGGAAGACTGGAGATTGGGGACTGTATTCATCTAGTGTATTCATCTTTATTCAAGATTCTTCATACATCTAAAGAGTTACTTAGATGACAGTTAACCCTGAGAGTGAAAAAGTGTATTGGTATATTTCCTTAAACTGTACTGATATTTTATATCACTACAATTTTTATATTGCTTTTTTTTTTACAAGGTTTATTTTTATTTGTTTTTACATACAAGAACTGGGGTGTAGGCCAAAGGGGTAGATGGTGAGAGGATTCACCAGAGACAGTGGGGAGTAGAACAAGCATATTTACTCAAGTACGCTACTAAGGGGGAGCAGCAGGCGAGACAGGAGAGGTCTGCTGCGCATTGTGAGTTGGTTAGCAACCTGGCTGGGGATCAAACTCAAGCCGCAACTGGTGGTAGCTTGATAGCACTGAGACTTTAACCCCTGCACCACCAGGGAGGCCCTTTATATTGCTTTGATAAAGGTGAAAATATTTAAAAGAGTTTTTATATCAACACTTTTTTCAATCAGTGTTCCTAGTATATCTATAAGATTTTTTTTTCTCTTTTTATCCTTCACTAAGTAGGATGGAAAGGAGGGACTTAAAATGGACTATGCTTAGTATAGGGAGACAGATGTTTGTCTAATTCCAGTATTATCTTTTTCAGAATTTTTTGCAGATAACTTGGGTGATTTCCTCATTTTTCTTCGCCGCTTTGCCGATGACATCTTGGAAACGTCAGCAGATTCCCTGGAACACGTCCTTCACTTTATCACCATTTTCACTGGAAGTATAGAAAGGTAAACGTGCTGAAAGCTTGGCTCCGTCACTGTTTAGAGCTGCAAAATAGTCAGAAGACTTCTAAACCAAGAAATAACAAGCCTGAATCATAAGGGGTTGCCTTCAGAAGTTGTCTTAACATTAATGAATCACCTGACCATCCTTATGGGTAGCCAGAAATCCCACTCTCGAGAGGAATAAGCAAAGGACTTTGCCCACAGAGAATTTGAACCTGCATATAAGGTACCTGATGGGAATTCCACTGCTAGTCCCTGGTTAAAGTAGTTACCGTAATGCCGCAAGCCTAACCACTGGCAGGTGCTAATGAGCTAATAATTACATAGCAAGTTTATTCTTGAAATTCTGAATTTATGAGCAGTAAACTTAGATAAATGCTTTGTGATCGCAAGTCTTCTCACTCATGGTTCTAGTTCCTGTTCCCAAAGGAAGATACTCATTGTGACCTATAGAGTTGCTTCTCTGATTTTTCAGTGCCTAAGCCAAAGGAAATAATGTTTACATAAGTGAAGATCTGCTGCAGGAAGAGAATGACTCCACAATCTCCTGAGTCATGTCAGTAAGAAGTAGGTTAGAAGCCAATCCTTCACTAAGATGAGCAGACCTAATAAGAAAGCATAACTCAATCAAGTATTTATGGTATGCATTATAAGCAGTGTAAAATAATTACATAAATCTGGTCCTTGCCCTCAGAAAGGCTGAATAAGGAAGCTTATCACAGATGAAATTGTCAGGGAATAGTAAACAGTAAATTAAACAGAAACTTAAATGCCCTCATCCTTTGTAAGCTGTGATCCTAGGAATTAAATGGTATGCTCTGCATTACCCCCTGAAAATTGATAGACTTCAGACTGTAGAATCCTGGTTTTTTTCCTGTATTGGTGGCATAAGATATTTTGGTTCCCCAAGTGAAGAGAACAGTCATATATTTGGGAGTTAACGCTCTCTACCTGCTCATCCAACTTTCTGCTCTATTTGCAGGATGAAGAATCCCCACCTAAGGGCCAAACTGGCTGAGGTGTTAGAAGCAGTGATGCCCCACCTGGATCAGACCCCAAACCCCTTAGTATCTAGTGTATTTCACCGGAAACGTGTGTTCTGCAACTTTCCATATGCAGCCCACCTTGCAGAAGCTCTGATCAAGGTTTTTGTGGACATTGAGTTTACAGGTAAAGCATTCCAGAACTGAGAAGCTGATATTAGTGGAATCTCATAGCTTGAACAATATCTGAATGTCAGAAAAATGTATTCAGATATCATTTACTGAATACATGCTATTGCCTTGATATTAAATGCTTTTTTGCATTGTTTTATTTTGCTAAATTATACCCATCTTACCCATGCATAAGAGTAATCTGTTCAAACAGATTAAATTATTTGTCTGTGACATACAGCTAAATGGTAGAACAAGGTCTGTGTAAGCTAAAAAAAAAAAAAAAAAAACAGTCTTGCCAATATAACTTTATTATATTGCTTGATAAAATCATAAACAAATTAGGTCATTCAGTTAAAAGCTAGGGCTTTATTTTTCTCTGCTTCAAAATTGCAGAATAGAAGATAATGACACAGTGTGCTGATTGAGATACTCTTTTATCTGAACTGTCTGACTCTTTCACAGTCTTACTAGATTAAGAATAATAGCAGACAAGATGCCCTTTCACTTTTCCCTTTTGAGATCTATGCCTGAGCTGCTGTGTTTGAGTAAATAGACCATTTCAGCTAGTAAACAAGGTATATTAAGCAGTTATTCAAAACCCCTTTCTAAAATGGATTTGCTTGCAAGTGACCAACAGGCACATGAAAAAATGCTTAACATCTCTGGTAATCAGAGAAATGCAAATCAAAACCACTATGAGATACCACCTCACACCAGTGAGAATGGCACATATCAAAAAAAGTAGCAACGATAAATGCTGGCAAGGGTGTGGAGAAAAAGGGTTGGTAGGAATGTAAGCCGGTCCAACCATTATGGAAAGGAGTGTGACAGTTCCTCAAACTACTAAAAATGGAACTCCCATATGATCCAGCAATCCCACTCCTAGGAATATACCCAAAAGACACAAAAACACTGATTCAAAAGAATACCTGCATCCCTATGTTTATTGCAGCACTCTTTACAATAGGTAAGACCAGGAAACAACCTAAATGCCCAAAACAGATGATTGGATTGAGAAGATGTAGTACATATACATGATGGAATACTGTTCAGCAATCAAAAAAGATAAACTAGAATCATTCATAGAAACATGGATGGATCTAGAAGGGATTATGCTCAGCGAAGTAAGTCAGAAGGCAAAAGAAAAATACCCAGTGGTCTCACCCCTAGGAGGAATGTAAGGGAACCAAATAAGCGACAAGGGAAAGAATAGTAACAATAATAATAATAAAAAACAAAAACAAAACACAAAATCAAAAAGACAGGGACGAATTGGGGAGACTTCATGGGGAAGGGGGAGGGAATAGGATGAGAGCAGAAAGAGCACAAGGGACTGAGGTGATGTTGTACTGGTGAAATGGTGGTGGGAAATCCATGGGGACCACAATCGATGTCAAAAATATGTAAATAAATATTTTTAAAAGTATATTGAATTATGTGTTTAATTAAAAAAAAATAAAATGGATTTCCTACCATCCTGTGATAAAGAAGTATTTGACATTTGAGGAATATATAACATTTTATTGATTTTGACTTTTTACTTGTTTACCTCTGAACCTTAGTTTCCTTATCTGTAAAATGAATTAAAGTGATGACTAAGTGCATAATATGTAAGAAGTTGTATAATACATCTCTGCAATTATCTTACCATAAGACCATTACAACACTTAATCGGACAGCCTAAGTGTTGTAATAATGATAGAGGATGTATTATAATTCCTATTTTTATTTCTGAGTGAGCGGAAGTTAAAAAAGGTTAAGAGACTTGCATGAAGTGGGAAAACCCAGGACTTCTGATTCTAAATCCACCTTCTCCCTTTAATATGGTGAACTAACCTGTAGAGCACTGGTGATAATGTTACCTGTCAAAAGCAGCACACGCTTCCAGTTTTTAGCAACTTACTTGATTTTTCAAAATAATCACAAACTAGTTGGCTACTCAGTTGGGATATTATCAGTGAAGAATGTGGGGATTACTTGGTACCCCATTCTGCACATGGCTGTCCCATCTGCTACAGACAGCTCAGAGGCCTCACTTAGTCAGGGTCTGATCGGTGCTCTGTATTTGGTTATGAAAGCCTTTGTTTCCCTTGGTTTTCATTGTGCAACTTGGTCCTTGTCCATTTCTGTGTAAGGTATCCTTTCCATCTGTCCCCCTCTTGTTCTGTCAGCAAGGAAATAAGCAAACAGTGCCTTCAGCTCCAGGCTTGTATAAACGCCAGCCCTGTTACATGCAGTATAAGAGAAAATGGCTACAAGTAGACATAAGCTCTTACTCTTTCTCTAATAGCACCATCTTTGTTGGTTTTTCTTCTCACCTCACTCCAGGAGACCCCCATCAATTTGAACAGAAGTTTAATTACCGCCGTCCCATGTATCCCATCCTGAGGTACATGTGGGGAACAGACACATACCGAGAGAGCATTAAGGTGAGAGAGTTTTTAGTGAAACTAAAGTTGAGTTATCTGAGTTTTGCTTCAAACAAGTCCCAAGGAGTTGTGGCTCAATGCTAAAATGACTGTCTTGGGTTGGACTTACAGGATTTGGCTGACTATGCCTCTAAGAATTTAGAAGCCATGAATCCCCCACTTTTCCTCCGATTTCTTAATCTTCTGATGAATGATGCCATCTTCCTTCTTGATGAAGCCATACAGGTAAAAGAAAGAAAAGCAGATTGCATTGCCTCTCCACCATCAAATCTTCATCAGTACATGCTGCTTTTTTTTTTTTTTATTTTAAATATTTTATTTTTAAACTGCTACAAATGCTTTATACAATAGTCCAACATAAAGTCCCCATAACAGAAATGTAACAAAATGGGAATGATAGTGAAAGGTTAAAGTGGCACAAATTCACCAAACAAGTATTCAGCTAGTACATGCTTTTTAACCTTTTAATCATAATAGAATAATCTTTATGCCCCTTCTAGCTTTGAACACCAGAAATTTGTGAGTTTTGATGTATTGCCAACCTTGCCATTAGTGAACTTGATATTGTTCCTTTATTTTTTTAAGATTTATTTTTATTTATGCATACAAGAACTGGGGTGTAGGCCATAAATGTGAGGGATGAGAGAATTCACCAGAGGCAGAGTGGGGAACAGAACAGGCAGATCTACTGAAATACATTGCTGAGGGGAGCAGCGAGTGAGGCAGGAGAGGTCTGCTGCGCCATGTGGGTTAGTTCCCTGGCCTGGGATTGAACTCATGCTGCAGTGGCTGCGGATAGCTTCATAGCGCTGAGACTTAACCCCCATGCCACCATGGAGGCCCCCAGATACTGTTCCTTTAGAGATCAAGATCAAGGGATCATGGAAGCTTCATGGGTTAGGATGATACTCTGGAAGAAAGTGGGACGAGTTTAAACTAAGCTGCACTGGCAGAAATAGTCAGGCCAGCACTACTGAAAGGAGATCTTGGTTTTGCCCAGTGATTTTTAACCTTTTTCCATTCCAATACATCAGTAATTCTTACCCTCTCTTTTCTAAAAGATTCTAATTTTTGCACCACTTTTATTTTTTTTTTAAAGATTTATTTATTTATGCATACAAGCACTGGGGTACAGGCCAGAGGTGTGGGGGTGGTGAGAGAATCCACCAGACAGAGCAGGATGCAGAACAGGCAGATTGACAGAAACACACTGCTGAGGGGAGCAGCGGGCCAGGCAGGAGAGGTCTGCTACGCCATGTGGGTAGCCTCCCTGGCCGGCAGCAGGGATCAAACTTGTGCTGCAGTGGCTGCGATTTGCTTCATAGTGCGTTGCTTAACCCACTGCGCCACCAGGGCGGGCCCTTTTTGCACCACTTTTAAAAAATTCTGGTTTGGGTTCTTTTTTCGTATAAAGACTCCAAGTTGTCAATATTCTTTATCTCTCTACTGCCTTCCAAATTTTCAGCTGTAGTTGAAACTTGAGATTTACAAAGTATACACTTATGTGCCTTTCAGCTCCGTTAGTGTGTCATATTCTTAACCTTCTTTATCCCTTATGGAACTGTTTTTTACTTCTATGAAAACTTCCATTATCTACAATAGGTATAAGGTAGGTAGAGCAGCAGCCTAAAAGGAAATGAAGCAGGTAAATCAGGAGGGTAGCCTTTTGGGCAGCCACAAGTGCCTTGTAGTGATTAACAATCCTCCGGTAACTTATATTTGATTTGTGAGAAAATTACCTACTCTATTCATAATCCTGTACTTTAAGATTTTTAAATAGGTTTTTTTAGAAAATAAGAACAAGTCCTATTACAAGCTGACCCTTCTAAGCACGAACTGTGAGATAAAGAATGACACATAATATTTTCATGGGACCATAAGTATAACATGTTTGCAACAACAGCAGAAATAATAGGAGGTAGAGGGTTTGAATATTCATGGTTCTCTTTCCAGACTGATTGCATATTTGATAGACCTCTGGTGTTTGATAAGTAGTTCTTGGGTGTTTTTTTTACACTTTATTTACTTAGGCATAAAAGAACTGGGGTGTAGGCCAGAGGTGGGAGGGGGTGAGAGGATTCACCAGAGACAGAGTGGGGGAACACAACAGGCAGATCTATTGAAATATACTGCTGAGGGGAGTAATGGGCAAGACAGGAGCGGTCTTTTTTTCTTCCCTACAATTTATTTGTAAGCTTTAGCCCTATGTGGAAAAATAAAGCTCATGTCTCTTATAAAGTCCCTGATTTTCCCATCTTAGTGGACTAGGCCTTAAATAGAACTTCTTACATTATCTTTCCTTCCTTCTCCACTACATCCAACCCCTGGTTGCTATAGTATTTGAGCAAGATAAAGATTCAACAGATTGAGAAGGACCGAGGCGAATGGGATAATCTGAGTCCAGAAGCCCGCCGAGAGAAGGAGGCTGGTCTACAGATGTTTGGACAGCTAGCACGTTTCCATAACATCATGTCCAATGAAACAATTGGTACTCTTGCCTTTCTGACATCAGGTAATAAATGAAGTATTGCTTGCCCCCAAAAAATGTAGTGATCAAGATGGCTCCATTTGCAGGACTAGGCCCAGCTGATAATAGATTTCAGAGTCTGGGGGCTCTATCCCCCACAGTCCACAAGGGAAGTGCATAGTTAAAGAACCTTCATGAAGAATAACGCCCGTGGCTGACACGAGTGGGGAAGTGTTAACTTTAAATAGCCTCATGTGGCCAAGGGCTACCATATTGGATAGCATAGGGATATATATTTACTGCATTGGTAAGATATTTGTGATAAAGCTTATGAAAAAAGTTACTAAATATGGATAATATGAATATCATTTTGTTTTAGCAATGTGTATGTATGTAAATACGGACAGAAAAGCTAGAAGGCTATATATTAGCAAAATGTTAACAATGTTTATTTCTGGGTGGTAGATTTGTATTTTGTTTATCCACCTTTGCTTGCCTATATTTACTAATAACACTGCAATGAAAATATTTTAGTAATGTAATTTTAAACAATAGTTGACCCCAGAGGTCTCCAAGTAAAACTCTGAAACATAATAAGAAAAAGATTGTTAATGGATTAAGTTTTCACAAACTTTTTTTCCAGAGATTAAATCACTCTTTGTGCATCCTTTCCTGGCCGAGCGCATCATCTCCATGCTGAACTACTTCCTGCAGCACCTGGTGGGCCCCAAGATGGGAGCCTTAAAAGTCAAGGACTTCAGTGAATTTGACTTCAAACCACAGCAACTCGTATCAGATATCTGCACCATCTACTTAAATCTTGGGTATCTGAGATTAAAATTGGGCAAGCCAGAGGGGAAGTGAATACTTTACTTTGGAGGTTGATAAATGGAATGACTGGTTGGTAATTATGTGGAAAGGAGTCAATATTTGTTATTGATTAGTTGATAACTAGAACTTGGGGCCTCCCTAGTGGCCTAGGAAAGAAGCAGTTCTTCTCTAGCTGGTTGAAGGAATCTTCTGTAGTTTTAAATTATGAGATTTCATATGATCTGTGGAACATTGTTGAAAATTTCCCAACATTTGCCTTGATCTTTGCAAAGATAAACTACTGGTTGTGCCATTGTTTGGAAAAGAGTATTCTCTTAAAGCCACAGGATACTTGCTAGACTTTCTCCCTAAAAGTAAGAAGTCCTCTATCAAAATGACGTTCATAGAGTTACTCAGTTTCTACTGGGTCGCTCCCTCTCTCCCATGTGTACAGGTGATATGCATGTTTTTATTAAACTTGTTTTTTTTTCTCTTGCCAAAAAAAAAAGCACACCTGGCATATAAGTGACAAGAAACCTTATATCTCTCCCCTCCATTATCCCCCTCATTGACCACTGACCTCCCCTCTGATGCTCATTGCTCTCTGTTGCTGGCCTTCCAGGGATGAGGAGAATTTCTGTGCCACTGTGCCCAAGGATGGACGTTCCTATTCTCCAACTCTTTTTGCGCAGACAGTCCGAGTCCTGAAGAAAATAAATAAGCCCGGGAATATGATTGTGGCTTTCAGCAACTTAGCAGAGAGAATTAAGGTGAGCAGGAAGATAATTTGTTTATTAACATATTCAAAACACATTGTCAGCTCAGCTGTGCTGCATTTTATCCTGTTTCAGGAGGGTAAGAACATAACACTACTCTTTTTGACATGAGGGTGAGGAAGGAAAACTGATTTAAAAAGCTTCTAGTATAAGAGATTTGAAAATCTGGATGTTAATGCAGAAAAGCTTTTTAGAATAAAATTCAAGACTGGTAGCTTTTACTCAGTGATTTTTAATTTTCTGTTCTCTATACTTGTAGTTGATAGTTAACTTATACTGGAATATCCACATTTTTTAAAGATTAAGCTACTGTACCAGAGATGAGGGGTTCAAAAGTAAAATAAATAAACATTCTGTTATATTCATCTAATCCCTTTGGTTGGTGTACGACAAACTCTATTAGCAATTATGAAGAAGGCAAAATCATGGCACTAAGTCTTAGAAAGCCTTCTTATTGATATCAGTCTCCTCTTCACTGAGTTATTTATTGAGTTGGGCTTCTTCCTTGCCTAAAGCTTAGCCAAATGGGTCTCTGAGGAGCTGATGTCATTGGATCCCTGAAGACCTAGAGTCATGAAGGAATCAAGTGTTGAAGGCACTTTCAAATTCCTATACTCATTTGCACCCAAAACCAGAAACTGTTTTTCATACAGGAACTGCTTGAGTGACTATAATTATGCAAATAATAGCCCTCCTACCCTCTTCCCTTTTTGGATTATGACACTTTAAACAGGACTGTTGCCAGAAAGATGTTGTAGGTAATGTGGTTTTTTGGCTATTAACACTTACACCCATTTCCAGTCATGATTTCTAGCAGTTGAGCCAAACAGAAATTTCAGAATTAGAGCTGAATGCTAAACTTAGCCTATAATATCCCTCTCGTTCTTGAGAAAATAAATCTGATAATTGTCATTTCACTGTAAAGTTGATTTTTAATGACCCCTTAAAATGAAGGTATAATTGTTAGGCATTCTGAATTTAGTTGCTCTGTAAATTCACCTCAACTGGTGTTTTGTGCTCAGTCTCTAGCAGACCTGCAGCAACAGGAAGAGGAGACATATGCAGATGCTTGTGATGAGTTCCTGGATCCCATCATGAGCACCTTGATGTCTGACCCTGTGGTGCTTCCATCTTCCAGAGTCACTGTGGATAGATCCACCATTGCCAGACATCTGCTCAGGTATACCAGCCCCAAAGCAGCCTCAAGAACACACGTGTGTGTTTGTGTACTATCATCCTTTTCTCCCAGACAAAGCACTAGGCACCTAATAGGTGCCCCGTATTGTTGATTGATTAATATGTTGAATAGGCTTTGATGGAGGTATAGCATTTGATAGTTAAGGATTTAAGCATCCAAAAGAAGAAATTTGAGAAATATTGGCTCAAATCTTAACCGCTCTCTTTTTTCCTTAAGGAAATAAGTATCACCATATGTCATAAATCATATCAGTCTCAAATATAAGTTAGCTTCACATTGTTTTAATGTTATTTTAACTGTAAAAATATAAAGCAGTGGTTTGTTTTTTAGTTCAGCAGAGGGGTTAACCCACTTTCTGCTGCTGCTGCTGCTGCTGTACTCGGCCATGATGACCATGAGTTTTCCATACCCTATCTGCTCCTTTAAGCATTAGATAGAAATAGGTACTAAGACACTGCCTTTTAAAATCCAGTTATATAAACTTACGGAAATAAAGTTTTTTTAAATATGAAAAGAATTTTCTAATTCATAGTATTTGGCATTATGCATTCACTATATGCAAGATGCCGTGCTAGGGCCTCCCTGGTGGCGCAGTGGGTTAAGCAACGCACTATGAAGCAAACTGCAGCACAAGTTCGATCCCTGCCTCCGGCCAGGGAGGGGACCCACATGGCACAGCAGACCTCTCCTGCCTTGCCCACTGCTGCCCTCAGCAGTATGTTTCAGTCAGTCTGCCTATTCTGTTCCTGGCTCTGTCTCTGGTGAATCCTCTCACCTCCCTGGACTCTGGTCTGTATCCCAGCTCTTGTATGCATAAATAAATAAAATCATTAAAAAAAAAAAAAAGATGCCGTGCTTAGGTGGTGTGTCTTTTTCAGTGTGTCAAGTGAAAATTTATATTTTATTGTGGCCTCAATACAGAGAGAAGATCTATCAGCCCTTAAAGTCTGTTACAAATCATTTTACCTGTAGGAAACCATAATGTGCATTTACTTGTATAACAGTCAACAAGTTAAATCAAGTGTCAATGTATAATACTTTCTTCTTTAATATGTTATAGTTTCTGAGAGTCTGTTAGTTACTAAAACTACAAATAGCTCTTTAACCTTAACATGAATGTAAAGGGAAATCAGATCAAATATCTGGACAGCTATGATGAGATAAAGTTTGCAAAAAAAGTAGAGAGAAAACACTAAATAATCTTTAAAAATTATTCTTAAAAAAAAAAAATCATTCCCATCACATTCTTTCTAACTTCAAGTCAGTAACTGATTCAGTGTTATAGTGCACTCTGCTGCTTCAGCTATACTATTTTTGGCTTAGGCTGGTAGGCTTTATGGAAATAACCCCATTTTCCTTTCTCTCTTTGTCCCAGTGACCAAACAGATCCCTTTAACCGTAGTCCCCTCACCATGGACCAGATCCGGCCAAACACAGAACTCAAAGAAAAAATCCAACGGTGGCTCGCAGAGAGGAAACAGCAAAAGGAGCAACTTGAATAAATACTGTGAACTAAACAAAGCAAAACCAACCCCAGAATGTAGATAAACAATTGTTTGTGGTTTCCCAATTTATGATTCTGTTCCTTTCCTTTTTTTTTCCACTAAAGAACTACTTTTGTTCAAATTATGATAATTAAGATTCCTAAGAACTTTACAATGCTCTCCTGGCTTGTAGGAAATTTTACTTATAGCATCACCAAGTTTAGAAATCACTAATTTTTACCCTTTGTTCTCTCTTCCTATTGTGTCTTCCTTTTCCTACCTTGAATTATATTAACTTCAGCTACTAAGACTTCCTGCCACTTTACTATTTCTCTTCTAAGAACTGCTCAAACATCTTTGGTGAGCATTGTTTTTAAGTATATGGTGTCGTGTATTTCATTAACAGCTGATATTATCAGAAAGTCCTCTGTTATCAAGGTCCTGCAGACCCAGGCCTCAGCCCTTTTCCTTGTTACAGCTCTATAATGTTAAAGAATCACCTTGATGTTCTGAGTAGATTTTTGAATAAGATGATAGATGAGATGGGGGGGAAGGAATCTTATGCAACTTCTGTTGGTATTCTTAATACTCAAAGATACTCAAAGACAAACACTCCCATGGGGTTGTCATTATCACAGAAAGCTTAACCCTACATTATTTTTAGGAAGATGTAAATCAGACTTGTAATTTTGTCACTTTATTGAAAAAAACTCTGAGGCAAGAGAATAAAGGAGGCTCTTGGGCCCATGTTACATTATGGAAATCTGTTGCTACATGGACTAGGTTTGAGTAAAAGAGTTAAGACAACAAATTTTGTAACCATGAAAAATGTTATTTTAAAACACTAATGTTAATAGTATATCAAGATAGCTAGGTAGATAGATAGACACCATGTGCTTTCTTATATTGGTCTAGTGTAAACTAAGTGCCACTTTATATTGTCTCTTCCATGGTAAGATGTATGCAGTGTATAGCCATGTTTATTAACACACTCATTCTAGACAAAATTCTGAAGCTGTAAATTGTATATAGTTCATGTTTGTTTGGGCTTGTGATCAGACCTAAGTGCTGCTTCTAACTAAGCCTTAGCTGATCAATTAACAATGTAGGAATTTGAGCACAACTTGTCCACAACCCATTTTTAATATCCACTTGGCCCCAAGTAGTTAGTAAGAAGATGGGCCCCACTTTTACAAGTTGAACCTGACCTCCCTGGTCAATTACACAGCTTAACATGCTGAATGAGGCATGTTGCCCTATGGACTGTCTCTATCACTATCCCTTGTAAGTCCAGAGTTGTCATAAATGTAAGTGGTATGATCTGGAAACGGGTCTTTGCGTCATTTAGAAAACATTATTGATAACCATAGTTTGAGCCAGATAAGATCGTAGTTCTATGTTATTCCAACATAAGTTGCTATAAGCAGTTCTTAATGTGTTTTTGATGGTATCAGCTAAAAAGTTCAAATCAGAGAACAATCCACGATAGGTATAAAGTAGATGTTGTCTATGGCTATGCTTATAAATGAAAAAGGAAGTCTTAAGACTCTTGGAGATACCAGAATGTAAGATATTAATTCAGTGTGTTCCTTGGGCCTTTAATGTGTGGTTTGATAAGATTTGTTTGTGTTCTTTAAATGAGCTTCATTTCATATTTATTATCCCCCTCCTCTGAGAATGAACTATATAGAAAATAATAAGCTTCTACCTATTTGCATTTATCTTCCAAACTCAGTCTAATACGATGTTTTCATTTGGGGAAGCCAAGAGTTTTATAAGAAAATTGGAGGAAAAATGGGCACAAAACCTCAGAAGGCAGCTGTTAACAGCAGCTTTCTAGTTAACAACCTCAATGCTGCCTCTAGTATCTATGTGTTCTACTTATGTATTTAGTCTTCAGATTGTAAGCCTTTTCTGGCAAGCTTTTTTTTTTTTTTTTAAAGCTCTTTTCCTGAAACTTTTTATGAATGGCTTTGGCACCATTAATGCTGCTGAATATCTTTAAACTCACCACAAAGGCAAGTGTGTAGCTTAAGGCCACTGTTGGTAAAGAAACCAAGTGTCCTCTGTGCCTTTTTTTCTTTCCTTGAAGTAATTTAGGAACATCCCAAAAATGAGACTTAAAAAAAAGTCATCTTGGTACAACACAGTGCATAGATGCACTTGGAAGAGGTGTTTTGTTTTCTGAACTCAGAAGCAGCTCTAAATCTATTACAGCAGAGTTTTTGACAAATCTAGTTTTATGTGTTGACTTTGCTGAAGTATGATGGGAAAATGAAGACTCTCTAATTAGCTCTGGTATTGCTTACCAAGAGGGTAATACTAAACTTGGAAAATTATTTAAGTGGCTTTACCAAGCAATCTGGGTTTGTGTTCTTTTAATACAGTTTTTAATAGGTCTGAGAAAACTGTAAAAACTTTAAAGGTTTTTAATGGTACAGGTGAAGGTGCTGGTTGCTATTTGGTATCACTCTACAAAAGCGTCATTACTTTATTTGATGCTGGTTGCTAAGCAGCCACTGCACAGAGCATAAGTCTATTGGGTGCCTTTGCAAGTCAGAGGCTGATGCTGCACTGTTGTTGTTACATGAGGAAATAATGCACATGTTCTAAATGCTAAACAGGAAAAGAATCTAGAAGCAAAATGAAGAGCAAAACAAAAAGGTGGACTGAAATAAAACTTGATCAACAACTGTATTTTGAAACATTCCAGGAAGGTTACTTCTAGTCAAACTTGCCTGGGGGTGTTTGTTCAAAAACTTGTATTTAATAAATGAACACCTGACTTAAAACCTTTGATATCACTTCCTTTGTTACAGTATTAAAAGCTAGTGGCTTTTAAGTTTTAGAAATCCTTCTAAAAATGTAGTGGACCCTGACCTTCACTTATTTTAAAGGTATTATCACATGTCTGTGACTTGGCTGCCTTATCATGCTGTGAACCCTGAAGTTACCTTCAGAAGATGAGCCTTGGGGTGTGTTTTTTCCCTAATCAATTGATTTGGCCTCACTTTTTAAACTCCACATCTTGCATTTTAATCATTCTCTTTTCTTGCCTCTTGTTTCTATACCACTCCTATGCAAGACCTTAGATTAACTCAACATTCCTCTCTGCTCCCATATCCCACTTATAGATCACTTTTGGAGAAAAACGATAATCTTTAGAGTACGATGACATAAACATGTCTCTTAACATTGTCCAGCAATCCTACTGTGTGTTCTTGAGCAGCTATTCCAAAGTTGAATCTCTTTCCTCAAGTTCTTTTCACACTCATAGATGACCTTGTCTTCGCTGGAGATCAGAATTTCCACTTTCAAACTGTTCTCCCATCATTCCATTGAGTCTCCTGTCATTCCATGACTAATCTCTCCAACACTCTTTCCTGCCTCATCAGGAAACTTGTCATTCCCAAATCTATTCAATTTCTCCCTAAATTCCACATCTCTTTCAGAGTTGTATTCCTTTGAAGTCATTCATTCTGGCTTCTATCCCAATTTTTGGAAACTCTTCTAGCTAATGTTTCCATGGTGCTAAATTAACTTTTCATCCTTAACTTGACTCCTCTGGAGTATTGGGCAGCTAATTTGTCTCTACACTAAAAAGCTGCTCTGGGTTCTTTAATATCATTAATTTTTCTTCTAGTTCTAAAAGTATTTCATCAGTTTTACTTTTCAGCCTTCCCCAAGGTAACTAACTTACTCTTTTTCTTATCAGGTGCCACCTGGCAACATAAGTCTTTTCTCCATTCATATTACATTAGAAAAGTTACAGCCCTAGCGTATGTAACTGTTCTGTGGTACATCAACTCAAGGAGTCCCTCTAAGAAATCATCACAGATCAGCACCACGCTTAATATATTGATGCCCCATCTCTGTGTTTATATTGCATCTCCAGAGCCCATTCACTAGTTTTGTGGCCATTTATCAATCCCAGTCTTAATGGGGACACAAAACACTAAACCAGCTTTCTTTAAATTCCTGGCTTAGTGGTGACTCTCAGAAAATACCCCGTATTTGCACAGTTCATTGTCGCTGATTAGGTATTAGGGAAACTGGATTCCAATTCTGATGGGGAATTACAAATAATCAGCTGAGGAGTCAGATGACCAGTTGGGAGGCGCCTGATGTGCCTGCCCTACCTTCACATGACATGTTTGACCTAGGTCCCTGTCTGCCTTTGTAAGACGATCGTGGTGTCCTACAAAAAATCTCACCGACGCCTTCCAGCCCCAACTCCCTATGTTGTTTGAGAAAAACTGCAAAAGCATTCCACGCACAGACAGATAGATAAAATAAAGGTGGGGGAACTGAGATGAGGGTGTGCGCCGCAGAAAGCAAGGAGAGCTAACGGCGCATGCGCCCTTCCGCCGCTCCGTGTCCTTCCGGAGCTCCATGAGCGGCTGCCCAGAGAAGTGCCTGTCTCTGTGCGGAATCCCACTGTCCTCGACATAATCTCTAATACTACCTTTTCATGTCCACTTTCTCCTCTCTGGCTGAAGAAAATAAACTTACCTCATGGCTTCCCGAAAGATAGGCGGACAGCTAAACATCTGGGACTGGCGCGGAAAAGGAGGCCTGACCTTGGAGGCACAAAGGGTCCTGCGGCGGGTCCTTCCCGGGGGTGACATTCAGCCGGCGATCGGGGCCACGGAGTTTCCATCCTAGAGCCATGGCCCAGTTTGTCCGTAACCTCGCGGAGAAGGCCCCGGCGCTGGTAAATGGTGAGCGCGGCGTCAGACGACCGAGGCAGGCACACCGGCGGGGAGGGAGGCCTGCGCGGGCCTGAGGGGGACTCGGGCTGTGGGGACCTGAGCGGCCGGCGGGAGCGGGGACGGTCGGGAGGTGGGGGGGGCGGGAAACTGGAGTTGGCTTGAGGCTCTTCTGTAGCGCTCGCCTGGCCTGCGACTTGGGTTCTTTCTACAACCTAGCCGAAGTGTACCCACGACTGCAAAGGGAATAGGAAAAAGTGCAGAGTGACCAAACAGCAGCCGCCATTACGTCCTTTTAGATCTTAGAATAAGGAACATGGAGGGTCTGTGGCTCTGCTAGGAAAACTACAGAAAGGAAGGGCAGAGATTTGTGAAAGTACCTAAATTCGACCTCCTGAGGGTGCCTGGTTTTTAGTAATTTGAAAGCGTAAAGAAATTGGTAAGGGTGGGTGAACTCTTTTAAACACTGACTTTACTTTCTGCCCTGGCAGCCCCCTTTGATAGCCCTTTAACTGGGAAATTTTAGACGGAACGGTAGTTGATAGACGGATATCCCTACCCCGGAAGCAAAGAAGGGGGTTGATGTAAACAAGGATTTTTTGTCTTTATACTTTAGCATTATTGGGGTTTTTCCGTTTGAAAACACCTAAGCTTTACTAATGAATCAGGCAGTATTTCAGAAACACCCAGAATAGTCAGAGCCCTGAGTAGAGAAGTCCATTCTGTCAGTTGTCTGCTGGGTAGCAAGCTGCTCATTTTATTCGCAAAGTGAGATAGGTTAAGTTTCCGAAAATGATTTGATTCGATGTGCTGTAATTTTGTAAGTGGTTGAAACAAATCTGACACTGAATGGAGTTGTCGGTCTTCTTGGTTTCCTGTAGTTAGCCTAATCTTTCCTTACAGTTTACCAACTTTTTTTTCCTTTTAAGGTTTATTTTATGCGTACAAGAACTGGGGTACAGGCCAGAGGTGTAGAGGGGTGAGAGGATTCACCAAAGAGTGGGAAGCAGAATGGGCAGGTTGAGTACACATATAAATAACTAAAGTGCAAATTTGATTTTGACGTGAATAGAATCTTTTTTTTAATGCATGTTATAGACTTCAGAACATATTTTAGTGTTATTGGTATTTTCTTACTCTCCCTTTCTTCTAGCAGCTGAACTGTAAGTTAATTGAAGACCTTAAAATGCCAGATACTATAAATACTTGATTTTCTCCTACAGAACCCCACAGTCTGCTAGTTTACAATTTCCCAAAGAACTTAAATTAGCCTCTTTACTAAGATCACCAAGCTGTTATGATAAAGTGCTCAAATTTTACATGGAGAAGGTGTGTCTGCTTCATACTTTGGACTTTGTGGATGAATTGAGGCAAAATATTTTTTAATTTCAAGTGGGTTCTCCCTCACCCCCCCTTGCTCCATTATTGTGAATAATTGAAAAGTAACAATTGTCATTCTTTCAGAAGTACTAAAACCAGAACTCAAGTGGGGCCAGAATGTTTAAATGATTATGTTTTCCTTCACAATATAACTAGGTGTATTAAATGTGATTGTTAAATATCTAAAAAATTCTTGGAAATTCCCCTAAGGCACAAAGAAACTTTAAAAATAAGTAATTTTGCCCCCAGAAAGATGAAGAGCCTGGGTTTTTTTTCTCCCTTCTTACTAAACTTGCTACTTTACATGGTTTTCACTCATTTTTCCATTAATCACTTTCTGTTCCAGAAGCCATTTTTTCAGAGTCCCACACTGAATGGAGTTGTTGATCGCCTTGGTTTCCTCTAGTTTACCTAATCTTTCCTTACAGTCTACCAACTTTTTTTTTTTAGGTTTATTTATTTATGCATACAAGAACTGGGGTACAGGCCAGAGGTATGGGGGGTGAGAATGAGTGGGGAGCAGAACAGGCAGATTAACTGAAATACACTGTTGAGGGGATCAGCAGGAGAGGTCTGCTGTGCCATGTGGGTCACTTCCCTGTCTGGGCAGTCTAACACCAGCCCCCACCCCCAGTGGCTGCAGATGCTTCATTGTGCGGTACTTAACCCCTTGACCACAAGGGAGGCCCCTTACATGACCTTGATGGTCTTAAGGTTTCTAAGTATCCATCTAGATATCCTATAAGATGTTCCCCAATTTGGATATGTCTCGCTTTGTCATGATTAGTCTGAAACTGTGTTTTGAGAAAGAATACCTCAGAAATGAAGTCCCCTAATCACATATCAGAATGTACATGGTATCGACTTAACATCACTGGTGATATTAACTTTCATCACATAGTTAAGGTAGTATTCACCAAGTTTCTCCACTGTAAAAGTACTATTTTTCCTTTCTGATACACTGTTTTTCAGAACAAGTAGCCAAGTCGAACTCAGGGGGAGAGATGAGGGAGGAGTGACAGCTGCCACATTAGAGAATTTGATTTCCTGTAGGAGGGAGTATCTCCTTATATTTAAATTTAATTCTTAAATGAGAAAGATTTGCCACCTCTTCCCCATTCCCCATTCCATCATTTAATGCTTGGACTCATTCAAGTATATTTACCTCACACCTCCAGTCATATGCCACTTATTTTCTTGCTCACATCATTCCAGCCTTAACCATTGAGAACTCTTCATTTTCTTTTTTTTTTTTTTTTTAAAGATTTATTTATGCATACAAGCACTGGGGCACAGACCAGATGTGTCGGGGGGCAAGAGGATTCACCACAGAGAGCGGGGAGCAGAACAGGCAGATAACAGAAGTACACTGCTGAGGGGAGCAGCGGGCACAGCAGGAGAG
>JAGFMF010011443.1:3070023-3085589 GCA_019455555.1 Galemys pyrenaicus
CCCTCTCTGGCCGGCAGCAGGGATCGAACTCGCGCTGCAGTGGTTGCGGTTTGCTTCATAGTGTGTTGCTTAACCCACTGCGCCACCAGGGAGGCCCCTTTTTTTTTTTTTTTTTTAAGATTTCTTTATTCATACAAGAACTGGGGTTCAGGCCATGAGGTGGGGGGGCAATGAGAGGAGTCACCAGAGACAGAGTGGGGAGCAGAACAGGCAGATCAAGGTGAAGTATACTGCTGAGGGGGAGCAGCGGGCAAGACAGGAGAGGTCTGCTGCACTTGTGAGCCACCTCCCTGGCCAGGGATGGAACCCATGCTGCAGTGGCTATAGTGGCCTCATGGTGAAGTGCTTACCCCTTGCACCATCAGAGAGGCTCCAGCAGTGCTTTTATTAAAGACTTAATCCAGAATGTATACTGATGGAGAGTCCCAAAATCGATATGACTCCATCTGGATTTGTGGCCAATGTTATGACTTTTTAATTTCATTCTTAGGTTGCCAGCCTACATAGTCTTCCCTCCAAATATTCTTATCTCTATACAGGAAAATACGATTTTAGTGTTTTTGAATCCAACTTTCAGTAACTTTTTACAGTTAACTAGATTTGCCTTTCATACATGAAGTAATAGTACTAGCAGGCCACTAGTGAAGTCCTGGCATAATTGAATGTGGCTTCCTGCCTGATTCAGCTCCCTGCCTGATTCAACGACTCCGTGACACAGGTGTTTTGCATCTTTAAAAGCCTCTTGTTACCAGGGAGCAGCTTTGACTTTTCACACCGGGTGCACATTTGGTACAAACAGTGAATGAATGTGATGCATGAATAAATATTTATGTCCAGCCCACACATCTGCTTCTTTTGGTCTCTAGTGAGTTCATCCTGGTTGTTTTGTTTTGTTTTGTTTTCCAGCTGCTGTGACTTACTCGAAACCTCGATTGGCCACATTTTGGAGCTATGCCAAGGTTGAGCTGGTTCCTCCAACCCCTGCTGAGATCCCTACAGCTATTCAGAGTTTGAAAAAAATAGTCAATAGTGCTAAAACTGGTAGCTTCAAACAGCTCACAGTTAAGGTAACCATGGGCTAAATGAAAACGTATGTGCATAACAGAAAATGTCTTCCCTTGGGATTTTTCTGATTGTTTGATTAATATATGTATTTTCCAGTGAAAGCCAGCATAATGAGCAGTAATCTTTCTCGAATACCGAGAAAGATATTTACCTTTCTAATTTTGCTGTCTGGCTTGAAATAATTAGACTGTTTTATGTCTTCATCTCCTATTAGTCTTATAACAAAGAAGTAAGGGTTTTTTTGGTGCCATCTTCTGTTTTCCTTTCCTATTTGGTCAGGATGCTAGAAGAAGCTGATTTTGTTAATTCTGTACTGGTTTTCATTGTAGTCCTGAAACTATCCCAATTTTGCTGGAAGGTCCCTTGAACTATCTCACATTAGACCCCTGACACTCAATATGGAAAATAAGAATACCAAATCCTAGCAACCAGATAATATGATGTGAAGAGTTACTAAATTCTATGAAGATAAACTCTAAAACTAAATTTAGACTTTATTGTAGCTCACTTGACCCAAACACAGAATACAGAAAGCCTAACTAATTACTGGTTTTAGAACTGCATTCTGGAATGTAGTTATTTTTTAGGAAACTTCTAGTATCCAATTTCAAGGGGGGAATTCACCCCCAGGTGCTAAAGTGAAAACCCCCGATTTTGTTGTGGGAAGGCTTTTTGTTTCCCTTTTCAACTAGAATTTCAAGATTTATCTTTGAATGAAATCGTGCTTTCTGGAACCATATATGTATATTTTTCTCTTCAGGGCAATAAAGTATTGACCTGTGAAACTGAGTATTGAATACTTGAAAAGAGCTAACCTGGAAAAAATGAAACTAAATGATGTCTCAAAGAAGAATGGGCCCCTTTCTTTTTCTACAGATTTTCTTTGACCAGACAGAAATTTCTATTCAGAGACTTGCCTTCCTATAGCTATCCTTTCATATGAATGCCCTATCTAAATGTGTCAGCTGTTTCCAGGATGTGGGTTGTTTTAGGGCTCATAAAGTGTCTCATAAACTAAATAATGAAAGGGTTAAGTCAGTTCAAGTCTTTAAAGAATGCTTTGAAAGAATTTATAAGCTCTGGACTACGTACCTTACATAATTGAAAGTTCAAGGATTCTCAGCAATTGAACAAAGTTAACATCAGTAATTCCTGACTTTGACTAAAACTACCCTCTAATTTGAATGGCATTCTTATATTCTTTGTTACTTAATTCTGGAAAAGAAAAATTTTAAACATGTAAGGGGAAAATGTACATTAAAAATTATGCTTTTTTTATGTAACATTTAATATCCACACTAGAATTCATAGAAATTAATCAAATACCTTATTTTTTAAAAAAGAAATACCAGCTTTATCTGTGAAAGTACATTAAATAGCTTGATGGTAAAATGTAGTAATGTTTACATTTGTAAGGAATATTTAACTTTTAAAAGGATTGTTTTTACTGGGCATATTCCTTTATATTTTTTTAATTTCGATATAACTGATATTAGTTTCATTTATACAACATAGTGATTAGAGATTTTTATACATTGCAAAATGATCACCACAATAAGTCTAGTTACCATCCGGTCTTTTTTTGTTTGTTTATTTTCTCAGGAAGCTCTGCTGAACGGTTTGGTGGCCACTGAGGTGTGGATGTGGTTCTATGTTGGCGAGATCATAGGCAAGCGTGGGCTTATTGGCTATAATGTTTGAAGATCAGTCTTAACATCTGATTATATTTGGTTTGTTGGTGTATTCTTGGACCATGTTTGATCAGAAGAGTATTTGAATAAATGAATGTGTCAAAAGGAATGTTTTCTCTATCATCTATCAGACACAAAATAGGTTACAATTGCTCTTCATATTAAGTTGAGTTATTTTGCTTTAATACATTCCTAAGTGCATGTCTCTACTTAGTCTGAGGTTGGAAAGAATATGAATACACATACCAACATGGTATATGTATATATGAAGATAACATTTTAATTTGAGGGTTTGAAATACATATTTAATTTCACCTCCAGAAAATTAGGGGGGAAAACTTTGAGAAAACTAAACTTGGAACAGTAGGAAAAATAGTACTATATGTCAAAGTGATGGAATTAAATCACACCCACAGTATAAAGAATAGATTTTAGTTTATCTTTGCTGAAATCCAAAATACTCCTTTGACAATAGCTATGTCTATAAATGTTGGGGTTTCTTGTCAACTTAAACATACCCCCCCCCCATCTCCAAAAGAGAACAGCAAGGTGGTATTCTACATACTTTGTAACCTATTTAATACTAGGTCAGAGTAAATGAACATTGGGAACTACATTTTTTATCTAATGTTGATATTTTTCTATTATTAACCTGTGTGGCTTTATGACTTTTAGAACCTGTGTGCAAAAATAAAATAATCCTGTAGATATTCAAACAGGGTTTATGACTTAGTGTCATTCATGGGTCTAAAATAGTATACTTTGTCCTAACGAATAGAAGTGATTGGTGTCAGTCTCTCAAACCATTTTTTTTTTAGATTTATTTATTTATATTTGACATCATTTGTATTCCGCAGGGAGTTCCCACCACCATTTCACCCGTGCACCATCACCTCAGTCCCTTGTGTGTCCTTTTCTTCAAACCATTTTATTAAGAATATTAAAGAGTCATACTCATTGGCTTTTCCCAGGAATCTTAAAATCTTTGAATGACTTATTGGTATGTTTCTAAATCCATTATAATGCTTGCAGTCCCAGCTGATGATAAGCAAGATGATTGCATATTAGGAAAAAACATGGCTTACATTATAATATTACTCCTTTAATAATACCAAACCTTCATCCAGTCCATCCCATATTTACTCACTACATTTAGAACACTGCTATTTTAGCCTTCTAAAAAAAATACAGCTTTTCTAAGTGATAGGCAAAACATCGCCACAGAGACTGCTACTCTTCTGAAATATGAAGTAATACCTAATAAAGCTGCTTCTGCAGTAAACACAGGTGGTCAAAACTGAAACTTCATCTTCACAAAGCATTTGTCACTCAAAGCATACCAGTAAAAGCATTGAAAATGTATTAAAAAAAAAAAAGAAAATGTATTGACTACAATGTTGATCTTCTGTGATTTTCCCTTTAATGTAATATTAACATCCCCAAAAAACAAAGCAAATGTAAAAGTATGAGATAATTTGGCACTAATAAGAACTTACAGAAACTTAGTTGATTCATGATGTGTAATGTGATTTTGTTAACCACATGATCACACCAGAAAGTCCTCAAAATATTTACTACTCATGTCACTGCTACTTCCTCCTCTGCTGTACAGCACACCTCTGATTGATGATGGTTAATAGTGCATGTACAGAATTTTCATAGATTAAAATAGTAGTGAGCTCCTTATAGTAGCCACTTGATATTTTCTGTTAATTTTTTGCCCTTCTATAACCCAGATGTCCTGGCTCCTAAAACTTGAGGATAGCTCACTGCATTTGTTTGCCCCTGGCAACTTCAGTACACCAGGGTAATCGTTGAGTACCAATTCCCATATCCAGCTTTAAGTCTCATACCCACTGTCCCTGGTTGTTGCAGAAGAAACCCATACTCAGATCATCTTTGTTCCTTGACTTTCTTGTGCTCCAAAAATTTCAACTTCTAGAAGGCTATATAGTTTTTTATTATATAACAATTATTATTGCTTAATTTTTTACCTTGCTAAAATAAATGCAAACCCCACAAAGGCAAGTTATTGTTTTGTTTTGTTCACTGCTATACCTGAAACTACAAGCACATAGAAGTCAGTCAATACAGATGTGATTAATAAACTAATTCATTAATGAGTCTATACCTTTATAAATGCTGCTCCCTGTGCTTTTATCCTGGCCCTTTCTATCTGGAACGTTTCTGTTCCAGTTTGAAAACCACATCATTTCTTCTAAGAAGTCTTTTCTGTTTTCCTTTTGCTCCCTGTTGAACCTCTTATAGCATACATCATTGTGTTCTAAGGATATATTTGCCTTTATATATTTCTCCTGCTAAGTTATAAATTACTTAAGGAAGATACAGTATCTTAATTGTCCTTTGTGATCCCAGCCTATCATATTACCTATCTGGCTTGATAAAGTAGGTTTTCAAACAATGAAACAGTAAATTCTACTTACAGTGTTTGGTCCTGGGTTGATAAACAGCAGAGTTTAGTGGCGGTTGGTCACAGAGGGAGATGCAGGCCTGGGGGACTCATTTCCTGAAGGCCTACAGGCTGAGACTGCTACAAAGCTGATGCCAGCTGAGTCACTCCTGCGTCTCAACCTCTAACTCTGAACAGATTTAGATGCCTGATTAGCAGCCCTTCTCCATCCTTAGTGCAGGGCTGCCTTTACATAAGGGCTCTGCACAGAGGAACGAGAGGAAGGAGAATGGAGAAGTGAAAGGGTGGGCAGCAGAAACTCTTTTATACAAGATCTAACTTGATTCTGAAAATCCCATAAATTGCCTAGGAACTAATCATTCTAACTCCCTCTTTCTTTCCTAAACCTCATTTCAGAACTTAGTATGGCTCAATGAAGCAAATCTTATGTAAGTTTATAGTGCCACACTTTTCTTAATAGGATTTACATGTGACACTCATGGTTGGGTTTTTAATCTATGTATGTATGTACGTACATATGTATGTATTTTAAAGATTTATTTATTCATACAAGAACTGGGGTACAGCCCAGAGGTGTGGAGGGTGAGAGGATTCACCAGAAACAGAGTGGGGAGCAGAGCAGGCAGATCCACTGAAATACACTGCTGAGGGGAGCAACAGGCAAGGCAGGAGAGATCTGCTGCGCCATGTGGATCCCCTCCCTGGTTGGGAATTGAACTCATGCTGCTGTGCCACAGATGCTTCACAGTACGGAGCTCAACCTGCTGCATCACCAGGGAGGCCCCCGCTCCCAAACATTTTACATGTCAACCAGCGATCATTTAACTACCTAATCTTTACCCATGTTTCAAAATAGTCTTTATTGTTTTTAATCTTGAGAGCAGAAGCTCATATAACTTCAGATATAAGAGACTTTAATAAATCAGCTTTTAATTTAGGCCTCCATTTTTGTATCAAGATTAAGAAGTCTTTGCCTTGTGCAACTATTGCTATGTTCGTGTGGTTTTGTTTTTTTTTTTAATTTATTTACCAAGAGATATACAATGAGGTTTGTTTTGTTTTTAAGTGAAGGAATAAACAACTAGACACAATGCTTGCATTGTAATATAGATTCAAAAACATGTCAAAACAACCTTACCCAACTGGCCTTGAAAAAGATAACCTTTGGGAAAACTTCCAGGCCAGTCATGATTGCTGGAGAGTAAATAACCAATGCTTATTACTCAAAGGTCTTATTTAAGCAATAAATTCTAGCTAACACCTTTACTTGTAAAATTCATCTCAGCATTCAGGAATTGGTAATTTCTAGTTCCTCTGAGAATATTCCTTAATCAACAAGTTGTCTACTTAGCTAAGGGACAGCTTCCTGGAATTAAGGCTGCAGAACCTAGGTTATAATTAACTCAGACTTCTCCTCCTCTTGTACCTTGGCCATGACCTTAATCCTCACCTAGATTTTCCATCCCATCTACGGATAAAATTTTGTACTAAATTAGATCAACTGAACTCTAGTTCTGTTAGCCTTAGACAAGTTGACATTGGTGGCTGAAATGAATTCTAAACCAATTTCAGACCATTTAATTCAACTTTATTTTTTAAAAGATGTATTTATTTATGCATACAAGCACTGGGTACAGGCCAGAGGTGTGGGGGGTGAGAGGATTCACCACAGACAGAGGGGAGCAGAACAGGCAGATCAACAGAAGTACACTGCTGAGGGGACCAGCGGGCACAGCAGGAGAGGTCTGCTGCGCCATGTGGGTCCCTCCCTGGCCGGCAGCAGGGATTGAACTCGTGCTGCAGTGGCTGAGGTTTTCTTCACAGTGCATTGCTTAACCCACTGCACCACCAGGGAGGCCCTTAATTCAACTTTAAACATGATTCAAAAAAAAGAAAGCTAGACATCTCAGAGGATAATATTGCTCAATTTTACCCTTTTTCTCCCTGTGGTAGAAAACGTTACTTGGTAATGTTAGGGTTAGTGAATTTTTTTCAAAGTAATTTGGAGGCAAACAAAATGTTTGCAATTCTAGGAGTGGCAGCAGTAACAATACACAAAGAATTAAAAGGAATAATAAAATGAAAGAGGCTTTGGAATTTAGCAGCTTTCAACCTCATGGATTTAAAGTCAGATATAAGTTGAGGATTAGTAGGTCAGTTGCACTCATCTAAAGAGCTCAAAGCCCTATCCTTGGTTCTCACAACTTTGCAAAAGATAAGGTTGATGGAATACACAGTAGAAGCAGGTGTTATGCTATAGTAAAAGCTGAGGCTCAGAGAAGCTGTTATGCACCTTCGTTCTGGTGCAAATCTTCCAGAAATGAGGATTGCATTGCCTACTATATTAAGGAGAAAATAGAAAGTAGCCGAATTCCTTAATTTATTCTCCACCTCAAACTGATCTACTGATTTTCCTTTTTCTCCCATACTGGAGGAAAACACTTAGGGCATTCTTTCTAAAACCATCCTTTGGGACTCCCTGGTGGCGCAAGGGAGTTCTGTGAAGCTATCCACAATGACTGCAGCACAAATTTGACCAATGCAGCACGAGTTCCATCACTAGCCAGGGAGGGGATCCACATGGCACAGCACACCTCTCCTGCCTTGCCCACTATTCCCTGCAGCAGTGTATTTCAGTCCATCTGCCTGTTTTGCCCCCCATTCTGTCTTTGGTGGATCCTCTCACCCCCGGTACTTCTGGCCTGTATCCCAGTTCTTATATGAATTTTAAAAAAAGAAAAGAAATATTAGACTTCCAATTCTGAAGAAAAATGAGCACTTGGTAAATTTTGGTCATCTAATTATAAGCAGGAATACAGAAAGAGACAAACTTCACTGGAAAGTATTTAAAGAGGAGAAATCAAATACTCTCCAAAAATTAGCAATAATGTAAGAAAATAATTTAAAAAATCAGTTTGAAGACCTGCTAAATAAGATGCCCAACAGAGGAGTGGTTATATGTGCCTAAAATGGAAAAAAAAAACAAAACTGGTTAGTGCTGGAGATGTAAATTTGGAGGTTGTAAGCACATAGAGGGTGACTGTGGCCTTGAGTATAGGTGAGATTGCTGAGGAAGAGTGGGTAAGCTCTATGAGGGCAAGCCAGGGATTTTCTGTAGGTTTTCTTGTTACTCACTATCCCCTAGAATTATACCAGGCATGCAGTAAGCATTCAATAAGTATTTTTTATTTAAAGATTTATTTTTTTAAAGATTTATTTATTTATGCATACAAGCACTGGGGTACAGGCCAGAGGTGTGTGGGGGCGAGAGGATTCACCACAGACAGCCGGGAGCAGAACAGGCAGATCAACAGAAGTACACTGCTGAGGGGAGCAGTGGGCACAGCAGGAGAGGTCTGCTGCACCATGTGGGTTCCCTCCCTGGCCGGCAGCAGGGATCGAACTCGTGCTGAAGTGGCTGCGGTTTGCTTCATAGGGAGTTGTTTAACCCACTGCGCCACCAGGGAGGGCCCTTGTTGGTGTTTTTTGAGACAGGAATTTCAAAGGCAGATGATAGTGTTGTTTTATTTATTTATACATACAAGAGCTGGAGTACAGGCCAGAGGTGGTGGGAGGTGAGAGGATTCACCAAAGACAGAGCGGGGAACAGAACAGGCAGATCGACTGAAACACACTGCTGAGGGGAGCAGTGGGCGAGGCAGGAGAGGTCTGCTACTACGCCATGTGGGTCCCCTCCCTGGCCAGCAGCAGGGAAGGGATTGAACTTGTGCTGCAGTGGCTGCTATTTGCCTCATAGTGCGGTGCTTAACCCACTGCGCCACCAGGGAGGCCCAAGATGATAGTGTTTTGAAGAGTATATGAAAGATAATAAAAAAAAGTAGAGGTTGTGAATGTAGCTGATTCCTTTCCAAAACTTGGCAGCATTCTCATTAAAAAATTTTTTCTTTCTCTTCTCATTGATATTTTCCCTCAAGCTATAGGTAAGCGCCAGTCTCCCTATCTTTAAATTTAAAAACAAACAAAAATCTCTCCTTTGCTTCATTCTCAAACTGCTGATTTATCTTTCATTATCCTTCTTCTCTACAAATAAATGGAAGTTTATCTCTAATCCTCTTCTGTTGGTTCTCCTAAAGTTTCCTGGGTTTTTTGTTGTTGTTTTGTCTTCTGACCTAGGCAGCCCTTGTGATGTGTCCTTCTGTCCACTTATTCATTCACCTGTCCTTGACTCTTCTCTTTCTCTCATGCCCTAAGTGTAATACATCAACAAACCCTACTCTACTTCAAGCTATCCTGCTCTAACAATTCCTTTTCACTACCACCCAAAAGCAAGACGCCATCAACTGAACCATTGCAATAACCTTCCAACAGACTTCTCCACTTTCACCTTGCCTCTCTCTCTATTATCTACTCTTAGACCAGCAATCAGATCCTTCCAAATATTAAGTCTTATCTTGTCAGTCTTCTACTCAGAGCCTTCCAGCGACTGGTCATCTCATTTCCAGTCCCGGGTAAGAACTAAAATACCCTCTACCCCATTATTTCCTATTGATTTCCTATCACTCTTCCTACCACTGTCAGTCACTTTACATCAGCTCACATTGGCCTCTTTGTTATCCCCTTAACATGCTCCACCACAGGCCCTTTGCATTTGCTGGTTTATGCGTGGAACCCTCTTTCCTCAGATATCGTTTGCTTTACTATCTCATTTCCTTCAGGGATCTGTTCAAATATTCCCTTAACTCAAAGATCTTCCCTAGTCAGCCTTTTTAAACGATTGCACCTCAGTCTCTCCCAGGTCTCTGCTCTCTTTATTCAACTTACATAGTAAGTTCCAAATGGCTTATTCTAGTAACTTATTTATTGTCTATTTCCCTTCACTAGACTTGTGAGCACCTACAAAGTATACCTCCCAAGAGCACCTCCCCTGGAGGAGCAGAGATAAAGATAACCAAGAAACTATTCCTGCCCTTGAGGAACCCACATTTCAGTGAGTCATACAACCTAACAAGTAATTAGAATAGAAATTTCAATGCAATTGCACGCAAGAGTTGGAGGCCCAGAGGAATAGTGTGGTTTGGAGCAGCAGTTGTGACACTCTCTAGCTTGGATAGTAGTTAAAACCATGAGTTTGCTCTAAAAGAATGTGAGAAATGAAAAACACTTGGGAGACACCCAAAAGGAGACAGAGAGGGAATAATCAAAGAGGTAAAGAAGAACTGAAAGAATGGAGCCACTGATGTTAGAGCTATTGTGTTGCCTTATAGAATCCTGTCAATAATCATAACAATGAATATTTATTAACAATTTACTATATGGGGCCCTCCCTGGTGGTGCAAGGGTTAAGGTGCAGCACTATAAAGCTATCAGCAACCACTATAGCACGAGTTCGATCCCTGGCGAGCAGCGAGGTGACCCACATGGCACAGCAGACCTCTCCTGTTTTACTCACTGCTCCCCTCAGCAATGTGTTTCAGTAGATCTGCCTGTTCTGCTCCCCACTCTGTCTCTGATGAATCCTCTTACCCCCACACCTTTGGCCTGTACCCCAGTTCTTGTATGTATAAATAAACAATTTAAAAAAAACACAATTCACTACATGTCAATAACTCTTCTAAACATGGTCCATATTTTCACAAAATGATTCTCACAACAACTGAAGGAATTAGGCACTAGTATAAGTGCCTAATGAGATCACTAGCATGATCTCATTTTACACTCAAAGAAACCAAACTCACCTACCCAAGTGCACATCCCTACTAAGAAATAAAGATTGGAACCCAAGCATTTGACCTCGTGCTCTTAATTACTATGTTGTTGTCCATAATACTATACTACTATGCTACCTCTATGTGCTTTTCCTATTTTATTACAAAAAGGATTTTTTTTTACTATTAAAAATCAGGTACTGTTTGTTCTGCACTCTGCATCAAGCACAATGAAGCAAATGAAGCATCTGCTTTCACGGAGTTCATGTCCTTGTGAGGGAGACTGATATTCAACAAGTCAACAGATGCATGATAATGAGCTGTGAAGAAAAATGAAATAGGGTAAGGTGTCATGAATGATAGGTGATGGCCTCAGTGGGAAGGTGACATTTTAGTAGACATCAGAAGGAAATGAGAGAGTGAGCCAAGAGGATATCTCAGGCGAGAACACTCCGGGCAGAGGGAACAGCAAGTGCAAAAGCCTTAAGGTGTGAGAGTGCCTGATGTGTTCCAGGAACTATAAGGAAGTCAAAGCAGCAGGGGCACAATGACTAGGGAGATAGAGGCAGGAGGTAAGGTCAAAAAAATATGGGAAGGTCTCCAGGACACAATGTCCTGGGAAAGTGAGAAAGATGAAGGAACGGGTATGTATGTTTTATTTTTTTTAATTTTTTTTAAAGATTTATTTATTTATGCATACAAGAGCTGGGGTACAGACCAGAGTCCAGGGTGGTGAGAGGATTCATCAGAGTGGGGAGCAGAACAGGCAGACTGACTGAAATACACTGCTGAGAGGAGAAGCAGGTGAGGCAGGAGAGGTCTGCAGCGCCATGTGGGTCCCCTCCCTGGCCGGCAGCAGGGATCGAACTCGTGCTGCAGTGGCTGTGGTTTGCTTCATAGTGTGTTGCTTAACCCACTGCGCCACCAGGGAGGCCACGGGTATGCATGTATTAATGGTATCATCACACTGAGTGAAGAAATGTGTGTAAGTCCACATTTTAGATAGAGACCCATCTAATAGATACGGATATCTATATACTTCACACAACGCTATATAATGTATCGCTATATGGCGATACATTATATACATATGTACTTATTTATATTTTGAAATATGAAATAACAAATTTAACAGTGATTTCATGCAACACATAATCATGTTTTGACTGGGGCTTCCTGGTGGCGCAGTGGGTTAAGCAACGCACTATGAAGCAAACCGCAGCTACGGCAGCATGAGTTTGATCCCTGCTGCCGGCCAGGGAGGGGACCCACATGGCGCTGCAGACCTCTCCTGCTGTGCCCGCTGCTCCCTCAGCAGTGTATTTCAGTTAATCTGCCTGTTTCGTTCACCGCTCTGTCTCTGGTGGATCTTCTTGCCTCCCCCCCACACACACACACCTCTGGCTTGTACCCCAGTTCTTGTATGCATAAAGTAAATAAATCTTCAAAAAAATTTTTAAAAATATTTTGACCAATGAAAAATTGTATATGCTACAGTTTCCCCAAATTCCTCTTGCTTAGTGATGTCACAGCCATCATAATTTAGCGTTGTACTCAGGCAGGAGCCTCATGCATTTCAGGTTTACCATATCTTTTTAGAGAATACTTTTCCCTTGTGCTTACTTTAATTTCACATTGAGTTGTTCATCATGATCCCGAGGCATACAAACCCACTGCTTGTATTGCCAGTCAGAGGCCATGTTGAGTGATTGACCTGGAAATGAAATTAAAAGTAGAAAATCAGTGATGGTATGGCCCACCAATCTTTTTTCTTTAAAGATTTATTTATCAATACAAAAGTAAGGGTATAGGCCAGGGGGTGAGAGGATTCACCAGAGACAGAGAGAGAAGCAGAACAGGCAGATCTATTGAAATGCACTACTGAGGGAGCAGCGATTGAGACAGGAGAGGTCTGCTGTGCCATGTGGGTACTCCCCAGACGAGGGATCGAACTCATGCTGCAGGAGCTGTGACAGCTTCATAGCACTGCACTGTGGATAGCTTCATAGCACTGCTCCTTGGACAGCTGCATAGCGCTACACCTTGGATAACTTCATAGTTCTGCTCCTTAACCCCTTGCGCCACTAGGGAGGCCCCCCCGCCAATCAATCTTATCCAATTCCACCACAGTTATGACCTGAAGAACAAGAATGAAGTGATGGAAGCTATTAAAGGATCTGCTACTTTGAAAGTAATAATACTAACAAAATTTCAGGAGGACCTATATCAGAGGTGAAAATGCTTCTAGTCACCTGGATTTAAGACCAAACACAGAACCCTCTCAGCATCATGATCAAAGCAAAAAGTTGCAAAGCTGGAGGAAAAAGCTGGACCCGATTATCATGTTGAATTTACTGCTGGTGCAATGACACACAGTGATGAAATTGACAGATTTCTGTATTCCGGTTGTTAAAGCAATGCATGTCTGTAGTTGGAGGGAATGAAGGGATGATTAAGTTTTTAATTTTATATTCATCTGCATTATTTGAAATGCTTGTTACCTTGCATATTTTTTTATAAAAACCAAAAATTATCTTAGAAAACACAAATCCAAATACTAATCATGCTTGAAGAGGCTCCAGCTAAAGTACTTCTCTTTCTCTTTACAGCTAAGTCTCTTGAAAGAGTTGCCTCCAGCTGCTTCTCCTTGCCTTCTCCATTTCTGTCTCAATCAAATCTAATCTGACTTCAGACTTCACCTTTCCCCTAGAACTGCTCGTAGTGAGATCACTGTGACTTCCCTAGAACTATAAGGCCACTCTTCAGTTCTTGCTTCTTGACCTCTCTACTGCATTTGAAACACTCCTCTGGTTCCCCTTTGCATCTTTTTAACTCACTGGGCATTCTTTTTCAGTCTTCTTTCATTGGCTACTTTTTTTTTAGCCCACCCTATAGACCCGGTTCTATTTTTGATCCCTTTGCGTGGTGTCATCCATGCCAAGATACCATTTTTTAAAAAAAAGTTTTATTTATGCATACAAGAACTGGAGGTGTGGTGGGTGAGAGGATTCACCAGAGATAGAGTGGGGAACAGAACAGGTGGATTGACTGAAATACACTGCTGAGGGGAGCAGTGGGCGAGGCAGGAGAAGTCTGCCATGCCATGTGGGTCACCTCCTGGCCAGGGGTCAAACTCGCACCACAGTGGCTACAGATAGCTTCACTGTGTTGCAACTTTACCTCCTGCACCCCCAGGGAGGCCCACCAAGATACCATCTTGATGTGTCCCAGATCTATATTTTTAGCTTCTTTTCATTCCAGTCCAATACATCCCAATGCCTCTTAGCTCCACCAGCAGGTTGCACAAGTATTGCACACCCAACTATACCAAGTCGAATTCATCCTTTCAGAACAAACATCTTCCTTTTATTGTCCTTATCTTAGTTGGCGGCGTCTGTATCAGCTGGATCCAGGCCAGCAGCAAACCTGAGAACAGCCTTCTCTTTCATCCCCCACGTCCAAGTAGACACCAAAAATCATTCTATCTGCTAAATATCTCTGGAATCTGTCCTCATTCCCCCATCGTCACTGTTATTGCATGTATCTGAACTACTGTGTATGGACTGCCTGGGAAATAGTCAGAAATACTGTAACTGCACTTCCTGCTTATAGGCTCACCATCAACCTTTCTCACATCCAATTGCCACAGGGATGTGATATAAATTCCATCATGCAAGTCCCTGGCGAAAACTTCAAATTTTTTTTCTAATTTTTCTAGGATAAAACCTCCCTGATATGATCTGGCCATTTGTATTTGACACTTTCCTAAATGTAGCTTATACCCAAGTACTCTTTGTTTCTGAAAGACCCTTTTCTTCTCATAGTTTTTAAAAAAAGATTTATTTATTTATGCATAGAAGAACTGGGGTACAGGCCAGAGATGTGGGGGCTAGGGGTGAGAAGAGTCATCAGACAGAGTGAGGAGCAGAAAAGGCAGATGTAATGAAATACACTGCTGAGGGGAGCAGTGGGCGAAGCAGGAGAGGTCTGCTGCGCCATGTGGGTCAGCTCCCTGGCCCGGGATCAAACTCATGCTGCAGTGGCTGTGGATTTCCTCATAGTGCGTTGCTTAACCCACTGCGCCACCAGGGAGGCCCTCACTTTCCTCTCTTTAAGAGACAGGAATATCCCTGCTGGTGCAATGGGTTGAGTGCATCACTGTGGGGCTTCCATAGCCATTGCAGTGCGAGTTCAATCCCCAGCCAGGGAGGTGACTCACATGGCGCAGCAGAGCTCTCTTGCTATGCCCGCTGCTCCCCTCAGCAGTGTCTTCAGTTGATCTGCCTGTTCTGCTCCCCTCTGTCTGTGGTGAATCCTCTCACCCCCCCACACCTCTGGCCTGTACCCAGTGCTTATATGTATAAATAAATAAATCTTTTTTTAAAAAAAAAAGATAGTGGACCTCCCTGGTGGCGCAGTGGGTTAAGCAATGCACTGTGAAGCAAACCGTAGCCACTGCAGCATGAGTTCAATCCCTGCTGCCGGCCAAGGAGGGGACCCACATGGCGTAGCAGACCTCTCCTGCCTCGCCCGCTGCTGCCCTTGGCAGTGTATTTCAGTCAGTCTTCCTGTTCTGCTCCCCACTCTGTCTCTGGTGGCTCCTCTCACTGCCCTCACACCTCTGGCCTGTACCCCAGTGCTTGTATGCATAAATAAATAAATCTTTTTTTAAAAAAAAGATAGCTCAGCACATTCAACTGTCAAAATTCTCTG
>JAGFMF010011443.1:3085743-3119126 GCA_019455555.1 Galemys pyrenaicus
TCTGCCTGTTCTGCTCCCTGCTCTCTGTGGTGAATCCTCTCACCCCCCCCCCACACCTCTGGCCTGTACCCCAGTGCTTGTACGCATAAATAAATAAATAAATCTTTAAAAAAAATTCTCTGACAAAATAAGACCCCTTGGGTATGAATCCCAAGATCCAGCAGTGCAACTGGGAAGGGTCATTTATTCTGTCAACATTAATCGGGCTCATGCAGACTCTAAGGAACCGGGACACAAAGAAATTAGTGCATAGTTCTTGTTTTCAAAAAAGCTCATGGCCTAAAGCTTTACCTAGCCCTGTCTTTGACTAGTACTACTCCTCACCCTTTACAGAAGCTAGCTGTCCGTACTGGGGTCAGTATTAAAGTTCTTTTAGCCATAAGAATAGCTATACCGGGCTCTCCCTGGTGGCGCAGTGGGTTAAGCAATGCACTATGAAGCAAACCACAGAGTTCAATCCCTGCTGCCAGCTGGGGAGGGGACCCACATGGCGCAGGCAAACCTCTTCTGCCTTGCCCACTGCTCCCCTCAGCAGTGTGTTTCGGTCCATCTGCCTATTCTGCCCCAGCTCTGTCTGGTGGATTCTCTCTTCTCCCCACACCTCTGGCCTGTACCCCAGTGCTTGTGTGCATAAATAAATAAATCTTTAAAAAAAAAAGAAAAGCTATACCTTGTTCTTTTTTTAAAGAAGATCTATTTCTTTATGCACACAAGGACTAGGGTATTGGCCAGCGGGCGGGGGGTAAGTGGCCCCACCAGAGACAGAGTGGGGAATAGAACAGGCAGAATGACTGAAATTGGAATGACTAAAATTGTATTTCGATAGATCCTCCTATTCTGCTTCCCAATCTGTCTCTGGTGGGTCCTCTCACCCCCTGCACCTCTGGCCTGTACCCCATTTTTTGTATGCATAAATAAATAAATCTCTTTTAAAAATACACTGTTGAGGGGAGCAGCAGGCAAGAAAGGAGAGGTCTGCTGAACCATGTGGATCAATTCCCTCGCCCTGTGTGGGCAATGAACTTGTGCCACAAGTTCATGACTGTGGACAGCTTCATAGTGTTGAACTTAACCCCTTGTGCCACCAGGGAGGCCCTACACCTAATTCTTTTGGAGCTTAGAAATGGAAACTCATGGATTCAGGGCAGTAGCAAAATGCCACATTACAGGAAGGGCGCCTTTGCAGATGAGTAATGAATTCAACGTTTCCTTCCCCAGGAAAAAAACAGCATCTAAGGATTCTGAACAGTTTTATCTTCAATGATCAAGCCCTTGCATGAAGAAGTTTAAATTACTCAGCCATTATTCTCTTCTTCCAGAACTTTTGAGACTGCTAAAGCAATGTTTGCCATTGGGGACCCTGTTTTGGAGAAAGGAGATTGCTGATTTGAGAAGAGGTATCTTCACCAATGATTAAGAAAATCCTGGGCCTCCCTGGTGATGCAGTAGGTTAAGCAACGCATTATGAAGCAAACCACAGCCACTGCAGCACAAGTTCAATCCCTGCTGCCCTCCAGGGAGGGGACCCACATGGCACATCAGACCTCTCCTGCTATGCCTGCTGCTCCCCTCAGCAGTGTGTTTCTGTCAATCTACCTGTTCTGCATCCTGCTCTGTCTAGTGGATTCTCTAACCACCCCTGACACCTCTGGCCTGTACCCCAGTGCTTGTATGCATAAATAAATATTAAAAAAAAAGAAAATCCTGAGGTTGGGGAGTGGGAAGGTAAGCCAAGGGAATGTTTCCATGTGAATGAGAGAAAAGACACTTTATTTGGCTTACGTAATTCAGTCTGCATATTAATCCTGTGAGGTTGCTGATAACTTTTATTTTTAAATTTTATTTATGCATACAAGAGCTGGGGATACAAGCCAGAGTCGCAGGAGGTGAGAGGATTCACCAGACAAGAGTGGGGAGCAGAACAGGCAGACTGACTGAAACACACTGCTGAGAGGAGCAGCGGGCACAGCAGGAGAGGTCTGCTGCACCATGTGGGTCCCCTCCCTGGCTGGCAGCAGGGATTGAACTCATGCTGCAGTGGCTGCAGTTTGCTTCATAGTGCGTTGCTTAACCCACTGCGCCACCAGGGAGGCCCTGTTTCTGGTAACTTTGAGTCCACAGTAGGTCCATCACAATATTGGTTTTCATTGAGAAATGTTTTCAGCAGAAGGGAAACATCTAAAGGTCCCTTCAAGAGTCTCCCTGGTGGCTTAGGTGTTGTCTCAGCACTGTCACTTCCATGGCCTGATTTGATCCCCAGCTGTGAAACTAACCCATCTCTGGCACAGAAGACCACTCCTCTCTCGCCCACTGCTCCCCTTAGCAGTGGATTTTAGTAGACCATTCTGTTCTTCTTACTGCCCCCCACTATGTCTGGTGATTCCTTTCACCACCACTCACCCCCCCCCCCCACATACACACCTCAGTTCTCCTATGCAAGAATAAATAAAACAAATAAATGTCCTTTAAATGAGAAGTTTTTTTTTAAAGATTTATTTATTTATGCATACAAGCACTGGGGTACAGGCCAGAGGTGTGAGGGTAGTGAGAGAATCCACCAGACAGAGCAGGACGCAGAACAGGCAGATTGACAGAAACACACTGCTGAGGGCAGCAGCGGGCCAGGCAGGAGAGGTCTGCTACACCTTGTGGGTCCCCTCCCTGGCTGGAGGCAGGGATCGAACTTGTGCTGCAGTGGCTGTGGTTTGCTTCATAGTGCGTTGCTTAACCAACTGCACCACCAGGGCGGGCTCTAAATCAGAAGTTATTAATGAGTTTGTAGAAGGGCAAATTTGGGGGCTTCCTTCTTTAAAATTTTCTTTTTGTCATTTTGAAAAAATGTTTTTAAAATATAATAATGTATAAATAAAAATGTATTTTTAAAATTATAATGTACATCTGTTTAGCAAAGATCAAGAAGTTTAAAAATACTTTCTGAAAGGATGGAGAGCCCCTCAAACATTGCTGGTGAGAGTATGAATTAATACAGGGGAAAATTTGTCAACAGCTAACAAAATTAGGAATGAACATATTTCTTTGACACAGCAATTCTACTTAGAGAAACTTATGCTATATTTGCACACTTGCAATATTACATATGTTCAAGGTTATGGACTGTGGCATTATTTGAAATAACAAATTTTGGAAAAAATTAAGTGTCCCTCCTCCCTCGTCCCATAGAGAACTGATTGAATAAATGATGCCCCACAACTATTCTATGTAACCCCAAGAATGAGGAAACTTTACTATCGTAATGATTTCCAAGATACAGATTTCCAAGCACCATCCAGGAAATGGGGTAGAGAGAAATGAACCCAGGTAAAGCAGTTACGCTCACAGAAGGCACTCAGAAATATGGTATTATTTCTGCCCTAAAGACTTGAACAGTAAAACGACTTCTAGTCCTTTAGGACTAGTAGACGGAAAGAGACAAATCAGATTTCTCAAGGAGTTTTTTTATCTGGAGATTTGAGTCTGGGGACTCCACACAATCTTCAGAGACAGTTCTTTTCTTTCTGCTGCCCCCACCCAACCTGCAGATGTCCCACCTGTGCTAAATGAAGTGTGCTTGGAGGAGGTTACTGAGAACCCTGGCGGTTGATGTTTCCTCAGGGGAGGCAGGCGGGAAGAAATCCTGTTGACACAGTTATAGAAAGCCTGTCACTCAGTCCCCTGCCTTTTACCTCAGTAGACCGTTATGCATATTAAAGAAGGGGGGCGGCAAATACAAAAGAAAAATAAGCGAGAGGGAGTGAGAAAGGGAGCAAATCAGGATGCTTGAGGGAATCCACGTGGTCGCCAATCTGTAACTGATCAGAGTAGCTACACCGAAGCAAAACCCCAGCGCCGAACGCTAAATACTGCAATGGAAAAACCATCCACAATGGGGTGACTTAAGTCCTTAGCAGAGTCCGGGACTACCGTTTAAGAGACTCGGTATTCCCACCCTTTTTGCACCTAGTAAAGCAACGCGACGTAACAACGGAATCTGGTTCTGTGTGCGCTTTGCAAACCATCTGGGCTCCATCCTGCGAGGTTGAAACGACGATCGATCCCGAATGAGTTGGGGGAGTTGTGCTCGAGTGCCTCTCCTCCCTTTCTCTTCTCCCCTCCAGCCCCCACCCCGTCTTTCGACAGCACAGACGTTTAGCCTGCGGAGGGACGTAGGTTTTCAGCACCAGGAGGCCGTGGACCTTCTCTGGAGGCGTGCAGTGCACCCTCCAGAGGGCCAGAGCTGAAAGCAACCTGCTCCCCACGACCCTCCCCCTTCTTCCCAAACTCGTCGCCTCAGGCTGTACAGTTACATGCAGTGCGCTTCACCGGTGCGGGAGTCCGGGAAGGCTGCGTGACCTTCCAGCGAACTCCACCTCGGCTAGGGGGCTGGAGGCTGCCCCGGGGCCTGCTGACTCTGTATCGATCCCCCCCAGCCTCAGTCTACGCAAGTTCTCCGAGTACAAGCCCCTCCCTCCCTTCGCTGCTTTCCCAACCTCGCAGCCTTCTAACGCCTAGCTTGAGACGCCCTCCCCTTTCCCGCAATAAAGTAAACCGGGTGGATAGTCTCCTTCCTTCCCCCTCCCCCCTCCGCCTACTAACCCCGCGCTCGGAGCTCGCCGCCGGCGGGCCCCTTCCACCCAGTGTATCATAATGCCCAACGCTCTCCTCCTCCCCCTTTCTTAATCAGAAACGTGCTCGCGAACCCCCCCTCCCTCCGCATGCATACATTAGGGTCTGCTTTGCATGCAGCGGCGGGCAGAGAACTGAGGAAGAAGGGGCGGGGGCGCTTTTGCCCGCCTCTTCCCTCCAGGCCCCGTTAGCCACCCAGCCTCAGTGCGTTGTAACACCGCCTCGTTAGCGGAGCACGCCGTGGCCCCGGCGCCCGGGCTGGGAGACAGCCCAAGTCTCTGCTGAAGGGCACGAAAGCCAGAGGTTCCTGCACCCCGAGCGCATAGTAGGGCGAGGAGGTGGCGGGAGACCTGCCCCTCGGTGTGTGCCTTTTGGAAAGAGCTCCAACGTGAAAATGGGAGGGGCTCCTTTTTATTTTTTTAAGGCGCATTCATTGAGGCCCTTTCTATTTTGCATATAGTAAACGGCGCAACGCTTCCGCTTTGCTTGTAGTACAATGAGGGCTCTTTTATTCTAGAAGCGTTAAATTAGGGCTAACCCATCTTGTATCCGTGCCCCGAGGCGGAGAAGGCTCACTCCTCCCCGACCCGGCAGCCGCGTTATACTGGAAGCGGCTCTCGCGGGCGGTTCGATTCCCAGCGCATCCCCGGAACGTGTGTAATCGGCCTCTTGGCTCTCGAGGCTGCAGGCGGCCGGGCTCCCTCCGCCTCCATCCTCCCCGTAGTCCTCGCCCCCTCCCCCTCTCCCCGGAACCCGCGCTCCGCGTCGGGCTCCAGGGCTTCCTTCCCCCCCCTTTTCCCTAGCAAAGCCGCTCCCGGAGGGCGGGGCATATAGTTATCCAGGTTGCGGGGCGGGCGGGCGCGCAGGAGGCGGAGGCCCGGGCCTCGGGATGAAGTAGCCGCGGCCCGGCGTCTGGAGCGCAGGCCCGAGCCGGGTATCCAGATTGCTGGGCGGCTGACGCGGCCCGGCGCTCTGCATAGCGGCCGGCAGGGCGCAGGCCGCCGGGCGGCGCCGAGCGGGTTAGGCAGGTTCCGGGGCCCTCTGCCCCCCCTCCGCCTCCCCGCCCCCCTGTGTTGTCGCCTCTCCCTCTAGCTGCTTCACTTCACGGGGCGAACATGGCGCACAGCTGTCGGTGGCGCTTCCCCGCCCGACCCGGGACCACCGGGGGCGGCGGCGGCGGGGGGCGCCGGGGCCTAGGGGGCGCCCCGCGGCAACGCGTCCCGGCCCTGCTGCTTCCCCCCGGGCCCCCGGTCGGCGGCGGCGGCCCCGGGGCGCCCCCCTCCCCCCCGGCTGTGGCGGCCGCGGCGGCGGCGGCGGGAAGCAGCGGGGCTGGGGTTCCAGGGGGAGCGGCCGCCGCCTCAACAGCCTCCTCGTCGTCCGCCTCGTCTTCGTCTTCGTCATCGTCCTCAGCCTCCTCTGGGCCGGCCCTGCTCCGGGTGGGCCCGGGCTTCGACGCGGCACTGCAGGTCTCGGCCGCCATCGGCACCAACCTGCGCCGGTTCCGGGCCGTGTTTGGGGAGAGCGGCGGGGGAGGCGGCAGCGGAGAGGTAAGGGGGCGAGGAACCCCCAGGTCCGGGGTCTCGACCCTCTGCGGAGCCCCCTCCCCTCCCCCATCCGGGATTGTGGAGCATCCCAATTCTGGGACCATTCTGGGGTTCCCGAACCGGGGCAAATGGCCCTCCCATCTTGGGACCCCCATATGTGGGTGCGGACCCCCAGGAGCCCCCACCCCCGGGTTTGGACCCATCTGGGTAAGGGCGTTTGCCCCCCACCCTCCTTCCCCTGACCCTTCCCCAAATCCCTTGGCACAGACCCCTCGCCGGGGTTTCCCATCCCGGGACTGAACCCCTCCTCCCTTTTACAGATTACCTCATCCGAGCCAGATTCCATCCTCCCTCCCTTCCAGAGACCTGATCCCGCCACATCCCCGCCTCCCTCTCTGGGCAGATGTTTTACTCCTGGGGCAGTTTTCCTCTTGGGCATCTCTCGGGTGATGGCCTCATCCAGGGCCACGTTCTCTTCACCCGTGGAGACCGATGTCCCTTCGAACACCTTGCTTCCGAAACCTGGTGAACCCTGGCCCCATCCCTGGCCCAGGTCCCTACATTACCAGCCACTCCCCCTTCCTTCACCTCGTCCCTCACCCCCCAACCCCCCAGCAGGTAGAGCCTCTCTCATTTGCCTACCCCGCCAGGAAAAATCTACTTTCCTTTCCACCTTGCCTCCCTCACCTCCTTTCCCTCTGAAAATAACGGTGATCTCGCACAGCAGTCTCTTTCCCCCATCTTATAGAGCTAGTTTCTAGCTTATTGGTAGCTGGGAATTACTCTACCTTCACTCCGCCCTTTCCCTCCTTTAGAAAGGATTAGTGGCATCTTTGAGGGGAGAATAGTCCACTGTCCTCTAGACTCAGAGAAGAGCAGCTTTCCATCATTCCTCCTGGAGAGGAGGCAGGCATTCCCTCCAGCTCTGGGGAAGGGGGCCCCTGTGAGGGGAGGTGTTTGGGGGACTCGGGCAGCATCCTCCCAGGGGAAGCAGCTGCTCTCCTACCCCACCCACCGCGCCTGAGCGCATGCAGTCTCTAACCCTAGCTCCCTCCCACCCTTCTCCTTTTCTCCGGCATTTCATTATTGATCCACCTTTTCTTAGGCCAATCCTGGGGCTTGGAAAGGACGGGGGGAGCAGGGTTGGGGTGCGTAGAGTAGCCAAGGGACAGTTTTACTTTAGTGTGGTGGTGGTGGTTGCTTTTGGTTGGGAGAAAGAGGGAGGTTATGAAGCAAAGTTCTTCCTTAGAAGGAAGAATTATCTCACTGATTCTTATAAGGGGACCCAAGGTGGATGAAGGGTGAAGAGCTTTGCCCCTTCCCCAGTAGTACTGGGCTGAGAATGGGGATGCTTTGATATGCTTTATTTAGCCCCCCTACAGCAAAAAGGAAAGTTGTCCTGGGAAGGGAAGTTGAGTTCAGGTTCAGCCTGTGGCGTTGCGCATTTGTTTTCCATTGGATGCAGAAGAGGGAGTTTGAACTGTTAGGGGAGGGGGGAAAGAATGGGATGGGGAATGCTAGGAGGAGGAAGAGCAGCTGCTAGGGGCTGAAGCCAGGGGGTAGGGGGTTGCTGCTCTGGAGTGCTCTTGATTGAAACAGAAAGGGAAAGATAACAACCAGCCGTTTCCTGCGTGCTCTGCCGTTGGTGCACACAAAATATCCTGGGCAAACCCCTTGTCCCCTATTGTGCCCTGCACCCCCTTAGATATACCAGAAGATCTGGGAAGAAGGGGAGGGAGGAGATCCCAGAGACCCTGGCCCCTCCTTTCAAGGAGCTGGCATTTTTTAGTTGTTAGTCTTCCTGCCTCCTTTTAAAAATCCTTTCTAAGGCAGCCTGATGAGGAGACTGACAACAACCCGCCTTCTGACAGAGCGAGGAGGACATGATGGGGGCGTGTTCCTTGCTATGTAGCTAGCTGCAGCGTCCCTTTTCCCTGCCTCTCTCTGCTCTATCTCCACCTCCTTTTCCCAGCCTTCAGAAGGCAGCTGCAGTCAGCAGGGTTGTTTGAGACTATTTATTGGTTGCTGTAGATTATTATTTTTTTTTGAAAGGCCAATTCTGTATTTTTTAAGCTAACAACACAGATCCCATGTAGTTGGAGAACCAAAGGCCTCATACATGACAAAAAGACTGAACCGTTCAGGTTACTTGCATGGAGTTGGTGCTTAAATGTGAGTTGATTTTGCTTTTTTAAAAGATACAGCAGCAAAAAAAAAAAAAAATTATCTGCTTATTTTCAAAATTGAGACTTGCTTGGTTATGTGTAGAATTTTAACCCCATGTATATTTGAGTATGATAAGAAAGTCTCTGTTAGGAGAGTTAGTCTTCTTTAAGGGGATCCTGAGAAGCATTTTCTTCTTGTTTAGCATGCTTATGTATTTTGTATTGAGAGACCAAGTGTTCACATTCTAAATGTTGTTATCACATATTCAAAAGCAAAGTTTCATGTTAACAGCTTCCAATCATAGCTTTTCAAGAGACTGGTTAGAAAGAGAGCCACCTGGATTCAGGGACCTAATGTCTGGGCACCAGAATATTTATCTGTTGGTCTTTGACAAAGCACCTTTAAAGTTTTAATCAGGTGCTAACATTTTCTTATCCACTGGCATTAATTTGCTTACAGTAGTATACAGTCTAAAGTCTAAGAAATTTCAGTTTCAAATAAGGTCATATTAATAAGTTTTTTCCTTTAAATTTTTTACCTGAACTGTAGTTGCTACTTCATTATAGAGGAGTTGACTCTTTACAATAAACTTCAGTATTCTGAATTTGTCTTCAATGAGCTGTTGTTCCATTGGCAGCCTTTATATGTGGTAGTTTGAGGCACTCTAGTGTGGGTTATGGTATGTGTTGGTTGGTAACCCATAGTACTTATAAACCCATAGTATGACTTAACACTAAACCATAGTGGTTATATCCTTTGAGCTGGTAGTTTTCAGCATCAAAACTAAGCATTTTGTTATAGGCTGTTACAACTCAATGATACAGTTCCAGAAGGAAGGTTTAGTTTCCCCTGGGCTGGCTTACTTGAGGAATTCTAAAGATTGTTTCCCAGAATTGGTTCACAGGTCTGAATCAAATCTTGTCTGGATTCATGAAGAAGTGGGTCTGTGATTCTAAATGGTTTTAGCCTGTTGAAACTCTGGCTTTCTTTGTGTGAATAAGGATGATGTTTTGTCCAAAACAAAATGTAAGTTAATACTTACAGAAATTAGTAAGTTAATGTGGCTGAAAGGTGATGGATCTTCCAGATCACTTCCCTGCTTAAGCTCCTTTAACTATTGGAGACTTGTTCTTCAGCCACAGGTTCCTAACTTGACTTGTATAGTGTCTCTCTGAGTAACAACTATGTGTAAGAGTTCTTCATAATTAAATATGGGGAACATGGGACTTATTTAAATACATACATACACACATATATATGTTGATGATTTCCTGTTGGACTTTCTGTATGACAATTAGGAGGCAGAATTAAATTTAGGAAATCACAGAGGTCTGCTTTTTTTTTTTGCCAGTGCTCCACTTTTCTGAGGACTGACTTGGATAGTGTTAATTTTATTATACTTTGCCATAGTACAGCATCCTCTCTGTTGATTAGAATTTGGACTGCCCTAATATAAACCCCAGAAAAGGTTTATTATCAGCAGCTAGTCTTTATTGTTTTTATAATCACCTTACCTTCCCTACTACCTCACAAAATGTTAAAAGCAAAATTTCCATTCTGATCCTAACATGGCAAACTTTAATTAGATATAAATTGAAACTGAATTATAACATTGGTGTGTATTTGTTTTCATTTGGAAATGGCAATTTAGCTGGACTAAATTGGGCACTTGGGTTGGGCTTAGAAAAGGTGATGGTCTTTAGAAAAGGTGAAAGGTAGTTGGAGCATATCTGTAATTTTTGTTTTGTTTTTGGACATTCACTGGGCTTAGATACCAAGAGTAGGAGTTCTTCCTTCATTGCCTTCACAGCTGATCCTGAGTTTAGGAAAAGTAGAATGAAGTAGAGAACATAAGTGAAAGAAAAGACGTTTCAGAGTGATGTCTGGGCTTGGGCTCTCCCTGCGGTCATCTTTATTGTAGGATCTCAGGCAATTTGCTTTGAACCTTAATATTTCTGACCTGTAATGTGAAATGATTGCACTAAATAGCTCCTGAATCTTTTCAGCTCTGGTATTTTGATCCCTTCCTATTATGTAAAGTTTTTGATCAGGTCAGAACTTCTTTTTTTCTGATTTAAAGAGTCTGAGTCAGTGAGTCTGTTCGATAATTATTAATGTCAGAGTGTACATTTTCCCATTGTTTACAAGAGAAATTTCACCTTGGTGGGAAAGTACAAGGACTTGACTGTATGGAGAATGTTCTTTGCTGAAGTTGACCAATTTAATTTATAAGAAAAATGAAGATCAAGTTCTAAATACAACTGAGAATTTATGGACACTGAGGTATTATCTGGTATATAGTGGCCCTCTTGTTTGGCAGCTAAATTTGTATTCAATGTTGTGGATTCCTGACTGTCCAAGAGGGCCATTATTTTCTATGTATAAGTTTTCTTTTTAAAGATTTATTTATTTATGCATACAAGAGCTGGGGTACAGACCAGAGTCCAGAGTGGTGAGAGGATTCACCAGAGACAGAGTGGGGAGCAGAACAGGCAGACTGACTGAAACACACTGCTGAGGGGAGCAGCGGGCACAGCAGCAGAGGTCTGCTGCACCATGTGGGTCCCCTCCCTGGCTGGCAGCAGGGATCGAACTCGTGCTGCAGTGGCTGCGGTTTGCTTCATAGTGTGTTGCTTAACCCACTGTGCCACCAGGGAGGCCCTGTTATATAACTTCTTAAGGGAAAAGATAAATTCAATACACTGATGCATTTATAAATCCAGTGTGATAGTACCTACATTGCAGGGAGTAGTTGTTAATATGCTGTACAATAAAGTATTTTGTTTGGTTTGTACTGATCATAGGAAGTACAATCTTTAGAACTTCATCTTTCACTGAAAACCACATGTCTCCATCTTTTCCTTCCATTTATTTATTTTAAGAGACATGCTCCTGTAGGAAATCATCGTTCATGAAGTAGTGATTTTATCTTCCATTTGGAAGTGGGGAAGAGAAAATACTTTTATCTTAACTCAGTTCCCATCTCTTGACTCCTTGGAGCTGTCCTTTCCTAGAGCAGCTGTGCAGCTGTACTGCTGGCCTTCCTTGCCCTGTGGCTAAAGGGTTGGTAACTGCTTTGCTTGCTCTGAGGCATAACAGACTGCAGTACTTCTCTCTCTTTCAGAGACTCACTGTGTTTTAATTGTAGGTCTCCTAATTAAGATCTCTTTGTGCCTGCCCACATTCCTTAGTGTTGGCACAGAACTTTAACTTCCTTCTAGCACTTAACTGAAGGCCTTCATTCCAGCTTTTTGTGAATATCTTGTCTCCATTTTTTCTCTGCCAACATGGAGAGCATAGTGCCATAGACCTTTGAGAAGGAGGGGAAGTTTTGTGACTATTACTACTTCAGGAGGAGTTTATTCTAGGATTGCTGGAATGGGCTTTTCTTTTGTTTACATATGTTATTTCAGGGATTAAGAAAGACTAAATTTCTAATGAGTCTGACATTGATGTACCTACATTTTAATCAAATTCTTAATTCTGTAGTTACTAATAGTAAAGAGAAAACTAAATACTTCATTGTTTAAAAAAATTATTTCTGTGGATCAGTTTAAGTCTTGAAGTCTTGGTGAATAAAATTTTACCATGGAGTTAACTCACAGATGTGTGGTTTTTGTGGACTGGTAGGTTGTGAAGACAGTCAAATGAAAGTTGATCCTAATTTGTACTAGATTTTGAAACATAGACAGTGAAAGATAACTTTGAGACAAGAGTTAACTTTTGTGATTAGAAAAGACTTCAAGAGGTTCTAAAAATTACTGAATTAAGAATACTCTTGTAGGTTTTAGTATTTCTTGAGAAGTTCAGGAATTTGCTAGTCTTCTAAGCTTCCTAGTAATTTGAAATACTTTTCCCAGAAATGGTGGTTTCACTTTAGTTTTCATTGTATTTGTCCTTCAAATACAGTATATTTGTGCTTCAAATATAGTAATATCCTTTAATACATCCACATGTGGAATACTAAAGGAAATGCAGTCTTTTATTAATATAAAAGAATCTTAAATCCTTCACCTGGACCCAGATGGTTTCATTGATCACATCAATATGAGGCAGGAAGACAAAGGGCTATTTTGTTGTTGTTGTTGTTATTGTCATTTCATTGGTTGTGAAGAAGCCTGAAAGAAGGAAGTACAGGATCTTTACAGCATGCGTTAACTAAAGCTGGAGGGTTGTGCTCTTATACCTGAGTGGGTGGTTTTATGGCGTAATTCTCTAATTGCTGGCATTTATGACAGTGTGGATGCTACTGGCCCTTGGCTGAGGTGGATTATGCTGGAAAGAGGGAGTGAAAAGGAGTCCTTTTGTTAACCTTTTCATTTTCCCTTCAATAAGGTCTCTGAGAAAGCCCTGGGGAAATACAGACACTTGGAGTGAGGGAATGGCATCCCATAAAATGGTTCTTTATGTTTTCAAAAAGGATGAACTGCTTTTCTGGATCTGTCCAAAGAAATCCATACCACCACTGATAAATATTTCAATGAGCTTTGTACCTTATCAGGTTACACACTGCCAGGGGAAACTAACCATGAGGCTGTAACTGCCAGACATTTGCTTCTAAAGACTAAGATATCTGAAAGAAGAATTTTGTTGTGTGATTTGTAATTTTGGATGGTAAACCTCCCCTTGTAGGACTAGTATGAAACTTAATGACTAGACTTGGACTAACTTTTTAGATGTTGAATATACTAGTCTAAAGTACTAGTCTGCATATACTAGTTTAGTTTTAAGGCAACAGTTAAAGATATAAATGTAAGAGTTAGTTGGCAGTTTTTCTCCTATGTATGAAAATTCCCCTTTCTTTGAAATGAGTAGTTGTTTTTCTATTTGACAAATAGGCTGAAGGGATTTCCCCAGACATCTTACCTTTAATTATCACTACAGCAATGCCTTGTTTGGTACCAGTGAGTAGGGCATTTATTTCAGAAATTAAAGTCTCCTTCATATATTTTATCTATTTTCCTGCATTTCTGTTTTTTAGTTGGAATGTTTGGGTGTAGATGTTTTGGTATCGTCCAGCAGTAAGAGCCGTGAACGCTTTCTAACTTTTGAACTCTTCTAGCAACCTGCACGCCCTATGATCCATGCTTGCCCAAGCCTTGTCTCAGTCTTACTTTGCAGCATCAAAGTATCTGGTTTTCTTTTGCGAATTAGGAGTAATACTACTTGTGAGGGGTATTTTTGGAGAAAATTTTTTCTGTGAGTTCTCCTTTGTACTATTTCAATTCTGAAAACCTGGGAGATGTTAATCACGAATATCTATAATATCTGTACCAAGAGGGATAGATATTTACACATACCTGTATTCAGCTTCTGTCTCTCTATGAGTACTGACTAATTTTTAGACCAAACACAAACATATAACATTGTCCCTCAATTATTGCCTTTAATTATAAGCAGTAAAACCATGTGCATAACATCTTTTTAAGCTTAATGAGGAAAATCCTTTTGTAATCTTAGCTAGGATTTTTTATTTGTGCATATATAAATGTCTTTACCAAGGAGAGAGAGAATCTCATATCTAATCTGTAATAGCAGAGCACAATAATTAAGATCTGTAAAGACCATGGGCTCTGGATTTAGACCACCTGGGTTCAGATCTTGGCTCTGCCATTATTAGTTGAATGACCTTGGAAAAGTTTCTTAACCTTTTCAATTCTTTGATAATTTATAAATTAGATAATTTTGCTTCATATGATTATTGTAAGGCTTAATTGAAATTATGCATGCAAGGTACTTAGCACTTTATCTGGCACTTGGGAATCTCTAATTATTAGGACTAAAAGACCGAAAGGAAACAAATGCTATAATCTTTTTAAGCCACATAGTTAACTTTTTTGTTAAATTACTTAGAGCTATATTATGTACATATATACCTATATGCACCTATTTGGGTGCTATAATGTTTACTTTAGAATGGTTTTGACTTGCTTCTGGATGACAAGTTGGTGGAACCAACTGAAAGCCAGTCATACATGGTAATAACAGTGTGTTCAGTAGTGTTCAGCTGGAACCTTGAGAAAGTAAAGGGGGATGAAAGAACAGTACAGTAAGTAGGCAGGTAGGATACCAAGGAATACAGTGCCTTCTTGAGTTGCATAATTTTCAGTCCAAGGCAACTATGTTGGGGTTGCCACTCTTGTCTTTATAACTAGTGTTCCATTTTGTGAATAGAGCACTGATGGTCCTCTAGGTTGCCAGGATTGCATTCATTCCTTTATTATACTTTATATCTTACCCTTAAAAATTTACTTCAGCATACCTTGCTTTATAAATCCTTTTGAATGTGTCTGTCTTTCCCCATTAGATTGTGATTTCCTTAAGATGTGGTCTATTTCTAGTCATCCTTTATATTTTATATTGTTTACAAGGGTAATTTTTTTCATATTAGATGTCACCAGTGAATATCTGTTGGATTGAAAATTTGATATGTACAGCTTTTAGGAATACTTTGCAAAGACATAGTCATAAGTTAGGAGAATTCTGTACTAGACCATCAGCAAGATGATTTTTGCTTTTTAAATATAGCAAACTTAAGTATTGGCAGAGCAAAGCTCCCAAAGGACATCTTTGGAAAAATGTTGACTGGGGTTTTAAAAGTGATGTTGAGGTACCCTGATGAAATGGCCTCATACCAACTCAGATCATTCCCTTACTTGAGTGTTTCCATTTCTAGGTTCCTCAACTTAAAAGGGATGAGGAGGCCTTAGAGGCAGTTCTGAGGAGAGTCAAAAGATGATTATATGATTGGAAGTCAGTCTTATGAGGAAAGGTTGGGAGAATGAAAGGTTAAGAGGCAACTTAATAACTTCAAAAAACATGAATGTTGGACTTCCCTGGTGGCGCAATGGGTTAAGCAACACACTATGAAGCAAACCACAGCCACTGCAGCATGAGTTCGATCCCTGCCGCCGGCCAGGGAGGGGACCCACATGGTGCAGCAGACCACTCCTGCCTTGCTCGCTGCTCCCCTCAGCAGTGTATTTCAGTTGATCTGCCTATTCTGTTCCCTGTTCTGTCTCTGGCAGATCCTCTCACCGCCCCCCCGCCCCACACCTCTGGCTTATACCCCAGTTCTTGTACGCATAAAATAAACCTTTAAAAAAAATGAATGCATCTATTATTAGGAATTCATTATTAGGAATGCATCCATTATTAGGAACCAGCTGTTTTCCAGCTCCACTGATGGTAGAATAACAGAAATTTGGGTTTAAATTGAAGCAGGGGTTAACTATAAAAGAATTTATTGCTAATGATGGTTGTCATTACAGTGGTGGTAAAAAGTTACCAGACTAGGTGCCTCCCTGGTGGCACAGTGCTTAAGTCTCAGTGCTGTCAAGCTATTGCCAGTCACTGGGGCAGGAGTTCGATTCCTGGCCAGGGAGCTAACCCACATGGCTCAGTGGACTTCTGTTTCACCTGCTGTTCCCCTCAGCAGCATATTTCAGTAAATCTGCCTGTTCTGCTCCCCACTCTGTCTCTGTTAAATCCTCTCCCCCCCTCCAGCCCTGCACCTCTGGCCTAGACCCCATTTTTTGTATTTATAAGTAAATAAAATAAATCTTAAAAAAAGTTATCAGAATAATATAGAGCTGGATAGAACAGCCATGCCTTCTATATATGTAAAATGATCTCTTTAAGCCACCTTCTCATTCTGTGAACCAGTAAGTTTTTATTTAGATCTTAGAGTGCATGGATCATGGTTTTTTTGTTTTTTAAGATTTATTTATTTATGAATACAAGAGCTGGGGTACAGGCCAGAGTCATGGGAGGTGACTCGTTTGTGTGTTGTATGTTATGTGTTTACTTTTTGTCTCCACTGGACTATAACCTCAATGGGCAAGAATTTTGTCCCTTTTTTACCTGTGTATCTTTGGAGTCTAAAACAGTGCCTGGCAATATGTAAATATTGCTGAATAATTGAATACCAATCACTTTGGAATTACTGCTACCGACTTCTGTCTGGTCTCCCTTCGTCTCATCTCTCAGCTAGTTTGTGTGCAATATATATATTATATATAATATATAATTATATAATATATCATATAATATAGATTTATATATTATATATTATATAATATATAATCGTATATATTATATAATATATAACATAATATATATAATTATATATATTATATATACTCAAACATGTATATAGAAACACACCATTTCCTGAATAAATTTCAAACACGTTTATACCTTTTCTACATTTGATAACCAGTGGTAACTCCCTGCTGTTCATTGTACCAGCTTTGACCATAGCATCCTAGACTTAGCAAGTTTCTGTTACTTCATTTATCTTGGGCCTGCCATGGCTACCCTTTCCAACCAAATCAATTTTTACTAATCCTTGCATTTGATTTTTCATTCCTCATCATTATTCCCTCTTTGCTGTTAGTCAGCCATTATCCATGATTTATTCCCTTCAAAACTGCATTCTTTAAAACTTCTATAGGTTCAGAGCCTTAAAGAATCTGAAGAAACCTCTGTTGTGTTTCTCACCTGACAGATGCTCATATAAACAAGGTTTTTCCTGTGATTTCAGAGAAATTTCTAAGCTTACTCCTGCCTGAAAACTTACTCAGTTAAGTCCTTGCTTGGCCCTTTTCCTCCTTTCTCAGGAACAGAGAATTCCTTTCCATTGTGCTTTGTAGTCCTTCCTCCCAGTGCTGTTCCCTTCCTTCCCAATCCCTTTTCCATTTATTGCTTTGCTTTTGAGCATTTTTCAGTATTTTCTTTATTGCTGCGATGTTTCCCTTTAGCATATAAAATTAATCAATGGGAAAAATAATCCTCGTAAGCTGATCTTTCGGCCTTTGCCACATCTCTCCTTTCCCACACAACTGAGTCTTTATTCATTTACATTTTGTCACTTCCTAAACATGCTTCATTCTATTGCAGTTTAGTCCCTTCTGGCTCTTACACTCTGTTGACGCTGGCCTTGGTAAGGTCACAAGTGACCTCCCAGATATCCCACTGTACAAGCTTCAGTCTTTACCCAGCTTGACCATGCCTCGATATGTAAGATCTTCCTTCTTTACATTCTATCTCCTTCCATGGCTTCCGTTTCCCCCCCTGTATGGTGGTTATTGTAGACATTTCCTAGGGATCTACCATCACCCCACTTTTCTTAGTATTTTCTTCATGGGTGATTACATTCATGTGTACATTTTAAGGATTCACATATATAATGAATAAGGTGTGTTCTCTCCATTATCACTACAGCTTAGCTATTTTGAATAGACATTTCAAATTCAGATGTTTAAAGTGTGATCTTCTACCCACTCTTAAAAAACCTTTCTTATATTCCCACTCTTGGTAACTATAATATAAACCTAGTTAATCTAAACCTGACATCTACAAGTTCTCACTGATTATTTCCATTCCCTTAACGCTTTGTGTCAAAACCTTGTCCATTTTGCCTTCTGTCTGGAATCTGTTCTTTTCCCTCAATCCCATGCTGCTGCAGTCATTTTGATTGCAGCTGCAGTCAACCGGCTTCTGATTTGTTCTTGCCTCTGTTAAGACAGGCAGTCTGTTTCCTGCCTGCCTTCAGGATGAGACCCATCCTTCCTTGAAGGTAAATTCAAACTCATGAAGGCATTTAAGATCTTCCGTCATCTAATTCTACTACCACACTTCCCTCAGTACCTTGTGCCCCTTTCTCACATCAGATACAGGACCTCAGCCATACTGAACTGTCTGTGCCTTTGCATGTGCTGCACTTGCTTTCCTGACTCCCCTTGACTGGGTTAGCTGACTTTTATTGTGCTTTTATGTTCTTTCCTCTAGTCATGTCCTCCCTGTCACAGCGGGCAACACATTGTATTCCATTAATTTACTCATCTGCTCTTGAGAGACTAGTAGGTCCTTGAACGCAGAACTATCTTTTACCTCTCCCATCATTCCTTAACCCAAATTCCTCAAATATATATGAGCCCATATATATGTGAATGAATGAGTATCTGATGAACTGATCTGCCAGCTGAGAATGTTCTCCCTATGCATTCCTGAAAGTAAGAGCTGTCTACTTCTTTGGACTCCGCCAGTATTTTCTACTGCAGTGCTGTGTTACCATAGTATACTTAATGTTTTAAAGCAGTGTATTGCATTTCCTTTATTTTTCAGTTTACAAACATTCATTGAATGCCAACTTTGTGTCAAATACTAAGAATACAAAAATAAAAAACTGTCCCATTCCTCAAAGAGTGAATACTTTAGAGGAGACAAACATGCAAGCACGTTTTTTTTTATTATGTTAATTAAATACTAGTGATTATGTGTACATGTCTTTAGAGGAAACCTGAGGACCTTGGTATTTTAGAGCTGTAGCAGCAGACACAGAGGGAAATGTGCCAGCAGAAGTGATAGCTGGCTGGAATAAATTCCCAAAGGAGAAGTGTTACTCTTTTTTAACTAGAGCTGCTGAGATGTGCAGTATGCTTCTGCAGTGTTTCATCTGCCTTAGTCGTTCTCAGTAATGCTCTTACTTCTCCTGTGGCCTCCTCATAAGATGTAAATAATATCAAAAATGAGAAGCCTTTAAACAAGGAATTTCAAAAAATTAGAGTATGGAGTGATTTTGTTATTATCTATGATTATTGCTTGCCCCGGCCTGCGGTCCTGAGAATGGATTTTTTAAAAAATATTATGAATTAAGTTTCAGTAGGAAAAGGCAGTAATCGGGACCTTTTCAGGACCAAAGTTCTGATAAAAATCTTGAAGGGCATCTCATACCCTCTCTCAACGTTTTTGGCTGATTGTTCCCTCTTGGGGGAACCAAGGACAGGTATCATGGACAAACTCAAAAAACTGTTTCTTTTAACCTTTATTCCTTGCGTTCTGAGAGATTCCTTGAGACCATCAAGAAACATTTCATGACTTATTTAATGAATTTCCCATTATCGGTCGACTGAATGGCTCTCCAGATAATTCCCTTCCCACGTAAGCCTCCGGAATGTATAAACCCGGTCCAGGTCAGCTCGAATTTTTCCGTCAGGCCAGAAATTTAGACTGAGGCTACCTCCTTTCGATCCCACTCTTTACTTCCTTGCTTGCGAAACAGTTGGTGGGTACAAGCCACCCACACGGACCCCAACAAGCAGGAAAACCCCTTTTGCCCTCAGGCATGGCCTTTGGGAGTAGGTATTCCTTTTGTTGAGTCTGTGAGGTGAACAACCTTTAGTTCAAAGCAAGCGCAAGGTTTTTCAAGAGTGAATCTATTAAGAGGAAGACCTTGTCAGAACGACTGGGTGACGATACTAGTTCAAGTGAGTCGGAGTTTTCACAACCGAATTTGGGTACCTCTTGTCCTTCCCCAAAACGGTAAGTGAATGCTCTTAGTGGGCCGAAAGGAACCAACCGGGAGAGCCAATAATATCAGCCGAGCGAAAAGGGTGAAATGTTTTGAAATCTTGTTTGAAAAATCGTCCACCTACCTTACTCTGATCTGTCTCACGGCGGGTAGGACCGTGGCGATCTCAATGCCGAGTCTGTGTCCATGGGTCCTCACGGTGACTCTCAGGGGTGCCTGGCCAGGGCTTCTCTGGTGGACGTTCTCGTTGGGGGTTCCCAGGAGCCCCACGTTGGGCGCCAGTTTGCCCCGGCCTGCTGGGCAACAACGAGGGTGCGCGGGAACCACCTAAGAAAATGAGACAAACAAGGAATGCAAAGAACGGAGGCAAGACAGGGTTCTGATCAAGCCTCCAAAATTTTATTCTTGAACAGCGGTATATGAGTGCTCAGGAGGGCTACGGGGAGGAGCAGGAGGAAGGGCTATTTCTGGATGATTGGCTGGGTGTTGAGTACTTGTCCTTTGCTGGTTGGAGGTTCTAGAGTGGGAGGGCTGTGATTCTGACACGCGCCTTTTTTGGCGCCCTTGCTTAACCAGGAGATAAGGCTGACCAGAAAGTGAGACCGGACTTTTTATTCTTATGGCTCCCACATCTCCTTCCTCTTTAAGACTTTTTATTCTTATGGCTCCCACATCTCCTTCCTCTTTAAGACTTTTTATTCTTATGGCTCCCAACAATTGCTGTTATTTTCAACTGATTCATCAGTAAACCTTTGTAGTTGAATAATTTGATGTTTCGGCTCTTAAGAATATGAATTTTGGAAACAGAAGATTGCTGAGATACAGTGGCTAGAGGGCATGTTTGAGATACCTACCAGTTAATGCAGTTGTCTGAAGTGCTGATGAGCTTTTGCTAGAAAAGAAAGAAAAGTATGAGCAAAGTCATCCCTAAGCCTTGTTCATTTGAGACCAGTAGCCACTGAGTTTGTTTAATAGAAGAGTTTGGAAAGTAGCTTTGGAACTGCTTCCTTAGCCTTGGGGTGAAGAACTCTAGGTGAGTGATTTTTGCTTTGACTATAGTAGATTGTGAAGAATTTAAGGGAGGAACTAAAAGCTGTATGTTTTCGTGTTTCAGATTACTAGTTTATTAGAAACTGGGCCCCACCCATATAATCATTGATTTTTTTGGGTCTCTCTGATTTATAATGTTGGAGTGCTACTTAGTTAAAATACTGAGGGATAGAGATACACACTGCCATCCTTTGGAAGACTTTTGAAATTTGTTAAATATTTCTGCATGAACCAAATACTATTATAAGAGGAAGAGTGCACTATTCCAAGATATAACAACTTTTTTATTCCAATATATGAATTACATACAGTATTTTATTCTTCACAGACATTTGAATGAAATGCTGAAATTGTGTACCTACCTGTCTGCCTGAGAAATTTCATGGGAGCAGGAATCATGTCTTATTCGAATGTCTTTGTATTTGGAACAGATAGCATATAAATGCAAACATAAATGGTTTTTGAACGAATGAACAAATATACATGCTTTGTTTAAAAAGTTTTCCTAGGGCCTCCCTTACCTGAGTGCTGCATTGTGAAGCATCCACGGCACAGCAGCCGTGTTTGACCCCCGGCCAGGGAGGGGACCTCCATGGCACAGCAGACATCTCCTGTCTTGCCCACTGCTGCCCCCAGCAGTGTATTTCAGTAGATCTGCCTTTTCTGCTCCCCACTCTGTCTCTGGTGAATCCTCTCAACCTCCCAGGACTCTAGCTTACACCCCAGCTCTTGTATGCATAAATAAATAAATTTTTTAAAAAAAGTTTTCCTAGTAGTACATCATTCCTTGAAACAGAATTTCATGGAATTTTCTAAAATGTCTATTTTACATGTAAATATTACCAGTAAGACTCATTTTGAGTTCACTTAGGTTCTCTTGGTGGAAAAAGATACTCCTATTGCTTCATCACTTATAAATATAATCAGCCCATAAGGAATTAACATCCTGCCATGAAAATAAAAATCTTCAAATGTTGATGTATTTACGTAAAGTAGAATTTACTAGTAAAGATATACTTAAAAGTTCTCTGAGAGCTTGTTCCTCAGAGTTAGAGATAAGGGTAATAAAGAATCCTTTAAGTTTATTATTTTTGTAGTAAAGTCTCACTTAGGAAGTAATATTAAATGGCTTCATTCCATTCATAATCACTGAAAACAAAATATGACAACACTTTTATAGTGCTTAATTTGACAAGGATATTTTTCTGTATTTGGAGGTAAGACTTGGCATGTTAAAATCTTGGTGCTTTGGTCTCCAAGGATATTATTTTCCAGAAAGAATAGGTTTACTGGTTCTTTTTTTTTTTTTAAAGATTTATTTATTTATGCATACAAGCACTGGGGCACAGGCCAGAGGTGTGGGGGGGTGAGAGGATTCACCACAGAGAGCTGGGAGCAGAACAGGCAGATCAACAGAAGCACACTGCTGAGGGGAGCAGCGGGCACAGCAGGAGAGGTCCGCGGCACCATGTGGGTCCCCCCCCTGGGGCACCATGTGGGTCCCCCCCCTGGCCGGCAGCAGGGATCGAACTCGCGCTGCAGTGGCCGCGATCTGCTTCGTAGTGCGTTGCTTAACCCACTGCGCCACCAGGGGAGGCCCGGTTTACTGGTTCTTTCTTACTTTGTCTTGGATGCCTAGCTCATCAGAGAAAGCCACGTTGAAGAGAGAAGTGTGTGTGATAATTGGCTTTTCGGGACCAGGCCCCAGGAATATCTGCTCATCTAACCCAGTGTCTCTTGTATTCCCTTTGGAGCTGTCTGGATTTATGGTGCCAGAGTATCAAACATGATTTAACTGTAGCTTGTTTGTTGTCCTTTTTGTAGACATTTTGCTTTAGTCTTTTGATTTCCAGGCAAGTTTAAATCCTTGGGAGCAGTGCTATTACCATGTTTACAACATCTTTGAGGAACCCACATGCTTACAGGGGGTGATAGGAGTCAGATGAAGGAAGGGCTTCAGTTAAAACACTGTCTGGCGTCAGTTCTTTCCAGTGCTCTTGACTTGGCTTTCCTTAGAAGACTGGGAAGAGCTAGGGGCAGGCTCTTAAATGGAATAGGAAGTTCAGAGTTAGATGACTAGAGAGCTTTAACTTAACAGTGGCTTCTGTTTTTGTTAAACCAGGTTCCTTTAATAAGAGAGGTCCTTTTTTTGAAAAGCAAGTTTCAAGAAGTCAACCTATATTTCTTTTTTTTTTTTTAATTTTTATTTATTTATACATACAAGAGCTGGGATATAGGCCAGAGGCGCGGGAGGTGAGAGGATTCACCAGATACTGAGTGGGGAGCAGAACAGACTGACTGAAACACACTGCTGAGGGGAACAGTGGGCAAGGCAGGAGAGGTCTGCTGCACCATGTGGGTCCCCACCCTGGCCAGGGGCAGGGATTGAACTTGTGGTGCAGTGGCTGCAGTTTGCTTCGTAGTGCGTTGCTTAACCCACTGCGCCATCAGCGAGGCCCTCAACCTATATTTCCTTGAAAAGAAAGTGCTTTGGTGCAAGTTATCTTTCTTGACAACTCATTATTACTCCAATTACAAGATCATAAAGGAAAGAGTTAACATCATTCTGGGAAGGACATGCAGACTTTGGCCAAGTTAGTTAAGTTACTACTTGATGGCTCAGTAGTCCTCTGTTTTAGAGCACACTGCAGTTTGAGAGGGACTCACTAAGGTTGCTGATAATGACCATAGCTATATGGGTCTCATTTTCTTTAAAAAATTTAATAATCTTTCATTACCTTATTTGTTGGTTATTGTATGCATAGTTGCTGAAAGTATCTCATTACAACATAAAATTCACACATTTAATAGTGTAGTCCCCTTGGTAAGTGTTGAGATGTCTTCAGGAAATGTATATAGATTGTTAAGTTGTTCCATGAGGATAATCAGGGAAAAATTGATTTGTCAGAAACTTGGAAGGATCTGAAATGGGCATCATGTTACTATAATAGAAGCTATAGATTGCCAGATTTTGTTCTGTAGATTTATTTGATTCATTTAACTATTACAGTTGTAAATTCTAACTGTTATGATAGGTTGTAACTAACTGATCTTGGGCAAGTCATTTGACCCCTCAGAGTGTCAGTTTCTAAAACCACATAGTAATAAGAACCAAAATATGAATGTGGCCTTATCGTTTTGAATGATTGCGTATGATTTACATAAATCATTTATTATAATTTACTCATAAAACACCAAAAAATGGATATAAAAATGTTAAATGACTTGCCTAATATCACATAGCTTAAAGGTGCTTGAACTGAGATCTCAAACTAGTCCATCACTTTTCTCAGTGCTGTCTGCTGATGAGAGGATTGGAATGGTCTGCAAAAATTCTAAGATCCTGTACTTTTGTTTATTTACAGAAATTGAGGCCAATTTACCAATGCCTCTTCTCTGCTTTTTTTCCCCCTCAAGGTACATCTTAGCATTACTATTTTAAATATCTGTTTTTCTGCCTAAAATACATTTTAAAAATTAAATGTCTTTTAAGACTTAAACCTGCTAATTTGTCTAGAGGGTTGCATGCATCGTTTCATGTACCCCTGGTTTATAAGTGCTTAAACAAATTAGCATCTGACTCTTGCTTTAAGTTAACTGGGGAAACAATTCTAAAGCAGAAAATCCATAGGTGTTGCTCACATACATGTGGTCTTGCTCCTGAGAGGAAAATTTGAGACCTTTAATTGTAGGAACTTAGTTTGTGACTTATCAGTATAAACTGGAGTTTCAAGAAAGTGTGGTATTTATTCCTTACTTTTTCTTGTTTTATGTGGATTTGTTTCTGGAATATGAAATTCTATCTTTCTCTCTCTGGAAAGAATTCTTAGTCTCTGAATCAGCAAATTTCTATGAATCAGGTTGTTTAAGTAGATTATCTTTCTTGAGAATTTGTCCCAAATAGGTTAAATCCTTAGTATTTTTTATGGGCAGGGTGAAAGTTAGAGGTAAGGAGAAGTTTTTGCTTTTTGTCTTTTCCAAGAGTAACTGAAAACAAGCTGCTCCCCTGAGTCACTCATGAATGCATGTCACCCTGTCTGTGATCAGTTCACGGTCCCTTCACAAATGCTGCTGCCCACCATTAAGTCTCTCATCACAGGCATTCTAAAATGATGCCATAAATGCATGTTGAGAATCTTTGGATCTCAAATGTACAGAAATCACATCTAAATGTCAATTCCTGACTTAAGGAACTGACAATTATGGCAATTTCAGTCTCTATTAATGTTTACTAGACAAGAGATTAAGATATTGTTTATGTTATTCCTTATGTGTCTGTAGATTTAACTGCTTGTTGAAAATATTTGTTTTATTGGGGCTTTATATTTTGCCATTGTACTGATTTGCTTACTTGAATTAAAGCTCTTTAATTGTTTTGGGCTGTATCTGCCATTTGAAATTTAGGGCTATCCCCTGAATACTATGCACCAAAAATGACATTACAACGCATTGTTCAAATAACACAGCTCCTATTTGTCTCTAATGAAGCTGTATGACTGGGTCTACTTATTTCAATATTAGTTATTATATAATATCCATATGAATTGGAGTTAATATATAAAGTTTAATTTTCCAAATTGATTTGTATCTCCTCTGGACATTTCTTTGGGATATGTTCATGTTCATATTTTTGTTTCTGATTTTAAAATAATTTTCCTTTGTTGTAGGATGAGCAGTTCTTAGGTTTTGGCTCAGATGAAGAAGTCAGAGTACGAAGTCCCACAAGGTCTCCTTCAGGTATGGCCAATAAGTGCGTGGTGCCTTTAAGTTTTGTTAACAGATTGTGGCGTCCCCTTGCTATCTTTGCAAAGATGTGATTTTAGTGCATTTTCTCTTTCCTTCACATTACATGTGTAATGCTTTATGAGCTAGTTCTCTGGATGGAGCTCTTCTCTGTGAGTCCACTTTTGGTTTATTCTTTTATACTTCTTACTGGAAACTTCTTGGGGTAAAGGAGGGTAGAGAGCCACAAAGAGAATGATGGGGAAATGTGGTAGGCAAATCTTGAAAATAACTTTCTATGAGCACCCTCAGATTCACATATTTTGAATTAACTTGATATATATGATTGGGGAGTAATTTGGCCATTTTTTACAGACAAAATTTGGTCTAGTCAAAGAACTAACAAAAGTTGGCATTGTATGAAACTATTTTATCTGTTCTTTAAAAGGCTGTGTTAAAATTTTAAAAAATGATAATGGGGATATTTCCATTTATAAGCAGTATTTATTATTGTCCTCATCAAGAAAATATGTAGAATATCTTGAAATTCTATACTTAGGGCCTCCCTGATGGTGCAGTGGGTTAAGCAACACACTGTGAAGCGAACCGCAGCCACTACAGCATGAGTTTGATCCCTGCCACTGGCCAGGGAGGGGACCCACATGGCGTAGCAGACCTCTCCTGCCTCGCCCACTGCTGTCCTCAGCAGTGTATTTCAGTCAGTCTGCCTGTTCGGTTCCCGGCTCTGTCTCTGGTGAATCCTCTCACCTCCCTGGACTCTGGCTTGTACCCTAGCTCTTGTGTGCATAAATAAAATCTTAAAAAAAAAAAAAGAAAGAAATTCTATACTTAGAGCAGTTTCCTGAGAGACAATCCTCAGTGGGAATAGCATTTAGTGGCTTGCATAATTCTGTTCTATATAGGTGAGAGCTGTAGATTTTTTAATGAAAAACATTCCCCTTTTATATTGCCATTCTTATTTCTTGAATGGTTTTCTTCATTTTTTTGTGGCTAGACAATCTAGTTAAGTATAATGTTGTTGGCTATATTTTTGTGCTTTGACATCTGCTTAGTTTGTTATGTTTGTCAGCATTTGGTTTCCATGTAAGAGCCATCATGTTATATAGTAATCTAATTCAAACGACTACATTAGTTGATAAGTATTCCTTTCCTGAGTACCATTTTAGTTGGGAGGAATCAGCCCAGTAGTATTTCAGCATCTGTGCCATTTAGACAGCAGTAAATATTCTCTTCAGTTTATGATGGCATCTTAAAACTTTGTATCAGAAAGTGGTCTTAGAGATCATGTGGTCTAATCCTTTACTCGTAGATGACAAAATGAGGTCCTGGCTGTAGATGATGAACCATTACTTACATCTGCTTTGTGAGTGATTTGAATGTGTAACTCATGGAAGTTAGCAGCAGTGTGGCACTCTGTTCAGTCTGTTCTACTTTTTCACCAAAAGATTCTTTTAAAAGTTGGAGAGAAGAGGGTTCCTTTTTCTTTTCTTTTTTTTAAAAAAGGATGTATTTATTTATGCATACAGGAGCTGGGGTACAGGCCAGAGGTGTGGGCTGTGAGAGGACCCACCAGAGACAGAGTAGGGAGCAGAAGAGGCAGAATGACCAAAACACACTGCTGAGGGGAGCAGCAGGTAAAACAGGAGAGGTCTGCTGTGCCATGTGGGTGGGTCCCCTCCCTGGCCGGAGGCTGGGTTCGAACTTGTGCTGTAGTGGCTGCAGTTTGCCTAATAGTGCGTTGCTTAACCCACTGCGCCACCAGGGAGGCCTGGAGAGAAGAGGTTTTCACAGTTAATAAACCTTTCTGAGAAGCCAGGCTCAGATCTACTGTGATGATAAGGAGTCTTACACTGTACTTCTGGGTACAGTGTTAATTAAACTGATGATTGGTCTTTTTCTTAAGTTTTTTTCCTTGACTCTCAGTCTACCTTAGTGTTACCCTGTTTTTTTTTTAAATTTAAACCATCTAGATATGCTTCATTATTTAGGAAATGAGCAGTTTCTCTACTGTCTCCTATTTTGTTACCTTTATTATAATTAGTGCATATGCATTGAAAATGGATTTGTATGACCTTACTCTCTTAAGGGAAGTCTCAAGCAAACGATGTGGAAAACCTTTATATTTCAAAACCTCAACAATAAGATCTTTGTTGACTTCTGTTAGAAGTTGGTTCATATTCAGAAATATTCACCATAAAGGTATAAATCTCTCTTGGTGCCTGTTAGGGAAGGTTTTAGTCTCAGGAAAATGTTGAGTCATGTAAAACATTGAAAGGTCGTGAGGGAAGAGACAATGTGATAGGTTAAGCAATACATTTTACAATATAGATTTTTTACAAAGAATTTAAGAAAATAGACCTTTTTTAATATTTTTTGATAAATAGCATATGGAGCTAATGTACTGTTTGGCAGACTCCTTTCTTTTAGAAGAAATCTGGTTTAATAAATTGTTCATTTGTTCTTGATATCAGGGTTAAATTTTTGGGTAACTTGGTTTTGACTAGTTTCAGAACCTCTAGGTAAGGGGACAGACTAAGAGATACATCATCTTGTCACTTCACAAATTAATTCGTATGCCACTGAGTTCATGTATGAAATGTCTTGTGTCTCATGAATGAAAAGTTCCTACTTAATAAAACTTTCTTTAGTTTACTGAACTGCCTGGTAACTTATTCCTGATGTTACTGATTGACGAGCACTGTGTTCAAATATATTAAAACCAATATCCCAAATTGAAAATATAGAATGAATTAGTATTAACATGTTTTCTAATGTTAATCTTTGTGTCTAGGATGGGAAAGATAGTACACATTTTTTTTTGAACACTTTTTTTTTAATTCAGAAAAACTTCTTGTTTTCCTAAAGTTGTAGGAGAATCAGTTTTATATATTATTTACTCAGTTGAAGACCTCTTATTTATTTTTCTGTCAGAAAATTAAATGTTCTTTTAGGTGGAATGTAATTGGCTTGATTTCTTTGAGGACAGATTTTGGTGAAAAGTAACTAAGCAATATTAGTTCTACTGACTCATTAGACCTAAGTAGAGTTCAGTTCAAAATGGCTTGTGCTGAATTATATTCAGCTTAGTTAAGACCTGAACTACAAAGCTAAATATATGCTCTTCATTGTTTAATTTCTACACACAGTTAAAACTAGTCCTCGAAAACCTCGCGGGAGACCTAGAAGTGCCTCTGACCGAAATTCAGCTATCCTCTCGGATCCATCTGTGTTTTCCCCTCTAAATAAATCAGAGACCAAATCTGGAGATAAAATCAAGAAGAAAGATTCTAAAAGCATAGAAAAGAAGAGAGGAAGACCTCCCACCTTTACTGGAGTAAAAATCAAAATAACACATGGAAAGGACATTTCAGAGTTACCAAAGGGAAACAAAGAAGATAGCCTGAAAAAAATTAAACGGACACCTTCTGCCACCTTTCAACAAGCCACAAAGATTAAAAAATTAAGAGCAGGTAAACTGTCTCCTCTCAAGTCTAAGTTTAAGACAGGGAAGCTTCAAATAGGAAGGAAGGGGGTACAGATTGTGCGACGGCGAGGAAGGCCTCCATCGACAGAAAGGATAAAGACCCCTTCAGGTCTCCTCATTAACTCTGAACTTGAAAAGCCCCAGAAGGTCCGGAAAGACAAGGAAGGAACACCTCCACTTACAAAAGAAGACAAGACAGTAGTCAGACAAAGCCCTCGAAGGATTAAGCCGGTTAGGATTATTCCTTCTTCTAAAAGGACAGATGCAACAATTGCTAAACAGCTCTTGCAGAGGGCAAAAAAGGGGGCTCAGAAGAAAATTGAAAAAGAAGCAGCTCAGCTGCAAGGAAGAAAGGTGAAGACACAGGTCAAAAATATTCGACAGTTCATTATGCCTGTTGTCAGCGCCATCTCCTCACGGATCATTAAAACCCCTCGGCGGTTTATAGAGGATGAGGATTACGACCCTCCAATTAAAATTGCCCGACTGGAGTCTACACCGAATAGTAGATTCAGTGCCACATCCTGTGGATCTTCTGAAAAATCAAGTGCAGCTTCTCAGCACTCCTCTCAAATGTCTTCAGACTCCTCCCGATCTAGTAGCCCCAGTGTTGATACCTCCACAGATTCTCAGGCCTCTGAGGAGATTCAGGTACTTCCTGAAGAGCGAAGTGAGACCCCTGAAGTTCATACACCACTGCCTGTTTCCCAGTCCCCAGAAAATGATAGTAATGATAGGAGAAGCAGAAGGTATTCGGTGTCAGAGAGAAGTTTTGGATCTAGAACAACAAAAAAATTATCAGCTCTACAAAGTGCCCCCCAGCAGCAGACCTCTTCCTCTCCACCTCCACCTCTGCTTACGCCACCCCCACCATTGCAGCCAGCTTCCAGTATCTCTGACCACACACCATGGCTCATGCCTCCAACAATCCCTTTAGCATCACCGTTTTTGCCTGCTTCTACTGCTCCCATGCAAGGGAAGCGAAAATCTATTTTGCGAGAACCAACATTTAGGTGGACTTCTTTAAAGCATTCTAGGTCAGAACCACAATACTTTTCCTCAGCAAAGTATGCCAAAGAAGGTCTTATTCGCAAACCAATATTTGATAATTTTCGCCCCCCTCCACTAACTCCTGAGGATGTTGGCTTCGCATCTGGTTTTTCTACATCCGGTACTGCTGCTTCAGCCCGGTTGTTTTCACCACTCCATTCTGGAACAAGGTTCGATATGCACAAAAGGAGCCCTCTACTGAGAGCTCCAAGATTTACTCCAAGCGAGGCTCACTCTAGAATATTTGAGTCTGTAACCTTGCCTAGTAATCGATCTTCTGCTGGAACATCATCTTCAGGAGTACCTAACAGAAAAAGGAAAAGAAAAGTTTTTAGCCCTATTCGATCTGAACCAAGATCTCCTTCTCACTCCATGAGGACCAGAAGTGGAAGGCTTAGTACATCTGAGCTGTCACCTCTCACCCCACCATCTTCTGTCTCTTCTTCATTGAGCATTTCTGTTAGTCCTCTTGCCACTAGTGCCTTAAACCCAACTTTTACTTTTCCTTCTCATTCCCTGACTCAGTCTGGGGAATCAGCAGAGAAAAATCAGAGACCAAGGAAGCAGACTAGTGCTCCAGCAGAACCATTTTCATCCAGTAGTCCTACTCCTCTCTTCCCTTGGTTTACCCCGGGCTCTCAGACTGAAAGAGGAAGAAATAAAGACAAGGCCCCTGAGGAACTGTCCAAAGATCGAGATGCTGACAAGAGCGTGGAGAAGGACAAAAGTAGAGAGAGAGACCGGGAGAGAGAAAAAGAGAATAAGCGGGAGTCAAGGAAAGAGAAAAGGAAAAAGGGATCAGAAATTCAGAGTAGTTCTGCTTTGTATTCTGTGGGTAGGGTTTCCAAAGAGAAGGTGGTTGGTGAAGACGTTGCCACTTCATCTTCTGCCAAAAAAGCGACAGGGCGGAAGAAGTCTTCATCACTTGATTCTGGGACTGATATTGCTTCTGTGACTCTTGGGGACACAACAGCTGTCAAAACCAAAATACTTATAAAGAAAGGGAGAGGAAATCTGGACAAAACTAACCTGGACCTCGGCCCAACTGCCCCATCCCTGGAGAAGGAGAAAACCCTCTGCCTTTCCACTCCTTCATCTAGCACTGTTAAACATTCCACTTCCTCCATAGGCTCCATGTTGGCTCAGGCAGACAAGCTTCCAATGACTGACAAGAGGGTTGCCAGCCTCCTAAAAAAGGCCAAAGCCCAGCTCTGCAAGATTGAGAAGAGTAAGAGTCTTAAGCAAACTGACCAGCCCAAAGCACAGGTACTCTTCCATTTTGCCTGTTAAAGTCAGCAGTTTGTTAATAGAGCCTTGTCTATAAGCAAATTTTAGGCCAAATGTTTCAATTATAGCTAGTTATGGGCATCAGGAAAGTGTAGTGAGGCTCATGGAATGTGCAGTGATCTTTTATAGACTGTTAGGATTAGGGGAGAGCACTCTGTGTAGAGGGAAGAGTGGGGTAGAGATGGGAAAGTATAAAACATACTTGAGGAATGCTGAATAGATGGATGGGTATGCATAGGAAAGTGGTGAACTAAGACTGAAAGATAGGTTAGAGCCGTATCACAGAGAATGCTGAGTTGTCTGTACTTAATAGTTTGGTGCAGTGGGATCTGACTTAATTTGGAAGGTGCATTTTAGTGGTCAAACTTTTATTGTAGGAAAGGGGCGATATATTGTACTCACTTCCTCTGAATAGTGAGTGATTAGAGTGGTAGATAATAGGTGTTTGAGAATACAAATGAAAAGCACTTAGACTTAAATTATAGGACAGAAAAGTTATAGGATTCTGTTAAGGTGATGCCAGAACGGTTTTTACAAACATTTGTTAATGAAGTGAACTAAGTACTGACTTTTTCTAAGAAAATTTGCTAATTTTTATGTTCTTCTTAAAAGATATGCTGAAAAAATAAATAAAAATTGCCATGTAGTAGATAAAGATTTGTGACAACTTACCATTGTTATGTTAACCACAAACTTAGGGTTTTTTTTTTTTTTAAGATTTCATTTATTTGTGCATATAAGAACTGGAGGCACAAGCCAGAGGTTCAGTGATGAGTGAACCCACCAGAGACAGTGGGGAACAGAACAGGCAGATCTACTGAAATACACTGCTGAGGGGAGCAGTGGGTGAGGCAGAGGAGGTCTTTTGCGCCATGTCAGCTCCCTGGTTGGGGATCGAACTCGTGCTGCAGTGGCCGTGGATACCTCACAGTGCAGTGCTCAACCCCTTATGTCGCCAGGGAGGCCCCAAACTTAGGTTTTTAATGTTATCATTCAACCTAGGACCGCATTTACATTTGGTAGTGCTACCAGGTAAGAGACCTAGCAGGAATAGGATGGGAGTTATTTCTGACAACATGTTGGGTGTTTTTTGGTTAGACTTCTACTGATAAAGAACCTACTGATAGGCTCTTTAAAAGGTGAGACTTTTCTGTTTGGAACCATGGTTTTTTATACTCCTATTTAATAGGCTGTTTCCCCCTACTTCTCTGGATTAGGGAAATAAAAGAAATAGTCAGTGGTTAGATAACCTCTGTCTATCCCAGTGGTTAGAAGAGAATTTTAAAGTATTATTGGGAATAGAGCTCAATTGACTGCTATTTTTTGATTAGAAGCCGCTTTTTTTCTTTGCTGTCAATTTTAGTATACAGAAGTAGTATTCTTCATTCTAGGAAAGCTGGGAATAACTAAGCTGTATGTGTTGATTCTAGAGTACAATAATCAACTATATTATATATAATCAACTATACCTTGGCTTAATTTAACTATCTTTCCAATATGTAGCTTTTTATTGTTTGTTTTTGATTTGCTTCATATTTAGGGTCAAGAAAGTGATTCATCGGAGACCTCTGTGCGAGGACCCCGGATTAAACATGTCTGCAGAAGAGCTGCTGTTGCCCTTGGCCGAAAACGAGCTGTGTTTCCTGATGACATGCCCACCCTGAGTGCCTTACCATGGGAAGAACGAGAAAAGATTTTGTCTTCCATGGGGAATGATGGTAGGTCAGGAACTTCAGCCTTGAAATCTGAGCAATCATTAGATTTATTTACTGATCACTCTGGAGCTACCTAGTAGGCTCTTTATAGCATTATATATTAGTTTGGGTCTTCAAAAAAAAAACAGATAATGGGGGCCTCCCCAGTGGCACAGTGGGTTAAGCAACGCACTGTGAAGCAAACTGCAGCCACTGCAGCACAAGTTCGATCCCTGCTGCCTAGAAGATTCTGCCCCACCTTCCCAGGGAGGGGACCCACATGGTGCAGCAGACCTCTCCTGCTGTGCCCGCTGCTCCCCTCAGCAGTGTACTTTTTTTTTTTTTTAAAGATTTATTTATTTATGCATACAAGCACTGGGGTACAGGCCAGAGGTGTGGGGGGTGAGAGGATTCACCACAGACAGAGC
>JAGFMF010011443.1:3126501-3138021 GCA_019455555.1 Galemys pyrenaicus
CTCCCTGGCCGGCAGCAGGGATCGAACTCATGCTGCAGTGGCTGCGGTTTGCTTCATAGTGCGTTGCTTAACCCACTGCGCCACCAGGGAGGCCCTCTAGGCATTTATCTTAAGGATATAATTATATAAACTATCAAGTGTGTGTATTTTATATATATAATAAACCCTTCTTATAGAATAAATCCTCCTTTATAGCTATTTCAGTATTTATAATAATAAAAAATTGGAAACAACCCAAAAGTGTTCATAAGTGGGTGGGAACCTCAGTTAAAATAATTATAGGCCATGCATATAATGGCAGATAGGAACTTCTAGAGATGATAATATAGATTGATAATGAATTGGAGAGATGTTGTAGTATATCGCTGTTTTATAATAGCAGTTTACAAAATAGTACATCAATTATTATCTCATTTTGGTTTTAAAAGTGTTCTAAAATATATATATATAAGGAAAAAATTCTGGAAGGAATTACATCAAAATCATAAAATTTGTTAGATTGTTGGTGATTTGCTTTCTCTTTATTTATTTATTTTTAATCCGAGTTTTTAAACCACCTTTACAATAAGAAAGGGGGGAAAGTAGCTCAGTTCTAAATAGTAAGCTGTTTTCCATCAATAAAATTCTCAAATCCTTAATACTTTTTTTGGCTTGTTATTAACCATATATATTTTTTTGGCTTATTATTAACCATATATATATATATTCTGAGGTACTAAAGAAAATCCAAAACCAGATTGCAATCTGGATTTAGAGCATTCACAGACTCACTCACTAAATTCTGCCCAGTTGCTATTTAAATTATGCATTAACTAAGTTACAGATTATTTGCTTAATAGTCAATTTACTAAGCAAATATTTTCTTATTGTCTGTTATAAACAATATTTTGCTCTGAGTGCTTGGATTGCTGTAGCTAATCATGAAGACAAAGAGCATTCAGCTTACCTATTCAAACCTTATTTAAGTTTAACCAGTTCTCTCTGTTAGTTCTTTTGTGGCTCTGGGTCACCTGCATTCAAATTTTTGAGAACCTTCTATCAAGTGCCAGGGGCTCACTGTTATCTCTTTTCCTATATAAATTAATACTTGCATCCACACATATACTCCCCACAGGAATAAACTTACTTTTGTAGCACTAGTCCTTTAACTTCAGGGTTAACAGGGTGGTGGTTGTTTTTTTCAATGTATAATTGTTCTAATTTAAATAGTGACTAAGTTGTACACTGCAGTCCCACAGAATTTCTAACAACTGAATTAGAAAATGAATAACTCACTATCTGCATTGCACTCCTAAAACATGACCAGTACTTGATGAATTCTCCCTATAAAAATTTTCATGTTGACATGATTGCATGTTTACAGAAAGTTAATAGCACAAAGAATTCCACATACTTTTCTTAGAGAATCCCCAAATGTTAATATTTTATATTTGCTTTATCCTTTCTCTTTGTGTCTGTGTATTTTACATAATAAGGGATTAAAAAAAGACATTCTAAAAATTTGAGAGTAGCCTCTAAATGCTTAATATGTATTTCCTGATGAAACCAGACACAGTATCTTATGTAACAATAGTATAATCAAAATCAGGAAATTAACTTAGGTACATTACTATTATCTATAGACCTTATTTAGTTGTCTCAATTATTCCTGTGTGGCTCTGGGTCACCTTCATTCAAATTTTTAAGAACAGTCTATCAATATGAAAGTAAATTATTTATAAAATTGGAGATAGAAAGGAAAAACCAGAGCTTACATTTGTTTAAAACATTCTTTTCTCTCTATCCCACTCTTTTATATTCCTGTGACTCTGTTTAGACCCCTCTCCTATAGCATTTAGCACTTTCTGTTAAATCTTGGCCTATCTGTATATTTTGTCACATTATAATTCTGATTATCATTTTAGCCCCCTGAGTCTCCAGCAGTGTTTTATAGTCATTGCTTGATAAATATGTATATTTGAACACATACACAAAATATTTCCACATGTTATTTGACATACGTCTGTATTCTCATTTTACCTTAGTTTGTGTATTGCCAAGTCTGTTGTGAGCCCTTCCACAAGTTTTGTTTAGAGGAAAATGAGCGCCCTCTGGAGGACCAGCTAGAAAATTGGTGTTGTCGTCGCTGCAAGTTCTGTCATGTTTGTGGAAGGCAGCATCAGGCTACAAAGGTACAAAACTAAGTGATAGAGCTGCTTAGACTATTACTCTACCCTTTCATTTAGGATTTTGTATCTATATTTTCTTCTCTGTTGGTTTAATTTATTTTAACTAATCACCAGTTTTTGTGTTTTAATTTTGGGAATTTGGCAAGAAACATGACATTGGATATAATTCCTTCAGTAGATTAAACCTGTCGTATAGGTCTACTCACTAGAAATAATCCCTGTGGCAGGAAATAAAGAAATATATGACAGGCAGGAAAGAAATCCCTATGCTTTAATTGAATAAATAATTTATGCAAAAATTTAAAATGTTACAATCATGTGCTGCTATACTTCCTTGAAAATAAATAAGAAATGGGCTCCTAAGGAAGCGATTTTTAGTGAAGGTGATGAGATGCCCACCATCATGCCTTTATCTTCTCTTACAGCAACTACTGGAGTGTAATAAGTGCCGAAACAGCTATCACCCTGAGTGCCTGGGACCAAATTACCCCACAAAACCCACGAAGAAAAAGAAAGTCTGGGTTAGTACGCACATCGTGCTGTTTCAAAGAAGATTATCATGGGGTTGTTGGTATTGCACAGCTTATAATGGGAATATTCTTGCTTGAAGATGTCAGTGTCACAATTTTTTTGCTTCATTATTGGGGAAAGCCATCCCTGTAAAAAAGTCAACTCTTGAAATTGACTGCATTTTATCTCAATTTAGATAACAGTAATAAAAATAAGAAATTGTACTGAATTCCTTTTCTTTTCTAGATTTGTACCAAGTGTGTTCGCTGCAAGAGCTGTGGATCCACAACTCCAGGCAAAGGGTGGGATGCACAGTGGTCTCATGATTTCTCACTGTGCCATGACTGTGCCAAACTCTTTGCAAAAGGTACCCCCAACAAGACATTTTGGTCAATTTTAAGAAATTATGCTTGGTGTTTAAAAGTGAACTAGACACTTCAGTAGAATGAAAAAAGTCTTGCCATGTAGGCCAACATACTAAGTCCCTTGTCTCACTTTTTTCCTTTATACAGAGAATTGTAACATCTGAGATGTTTTATGTTTTGTTCATTTACATGGGAAGAATTAAGGGGATTTTTTTAATAATAGGAATGTTCTAAGCCAGTATTTCCCAACATGAGATACATATATATATATTCGATTGCTTCAGAAATGATTTTAGGTGGTACTTGGTCAAACGTTTTATGTTAATAGTTATGCTGGAAAAAATTACAATTAATCCATTAAACTATTTTACTGACTTAGGATAATGATGATAAAAAGTTTACTACTAAAGTTATTTAAAATTAGCAAATCAATACTAAGACCATAAAGTGAAAAATAACAGGTGATTCAAGGACAAAGCAAATCGGTGGAGGCTGAAGTGTAGAAGTGCTGCTCTAAGCTCTCAGTAAAAGCACTGGGAATAAGAACAAAGTATAGATTCACTGTGTTTTTAATCCCTTCTCGCTTCTCTTGAAAAATTTAAACATCTCCTTGGAATATTTAAGAGATAAAGTTCTCTCCATTCTTTTTCTATTATGTTATTTGTAAAGTCCACATCATGACCTCAAGAAGAGAGCTAATGACATATGCTCAGAACTCAGAATAAGCTCTTACAAATGTCAGCATTCCGTGGACCTGTGTTGCTGTTCATAAGTGATTCTAGAGGAAGGTGATAGAGGCTTGTATTTTAGATCAGATTGGCATTTGTAAGTCAAGGGCCCTAGAGGCATTGTTGTGTGAACCAAAGCACTGCTGAACACTTTGCTTTGATTTCAGGAAATTTTTGCCCTCTCTGTGATAAGTGTTATGATGATGATGACTATGAGAGTAAGATGATGCAATGTGGGAAATGTGATCGCTGGGTCCATTCCAAATGTGAGAATCTTTCAGGTACAGAAGGTTGGAGTCTTTTTTTTACAGTTTCCTTCTTTCTACATTTATGTTCCCCATAGTACTGTAACCCTAAACTTATGAAATCCTTTTCAGAGTTCTTCTCCACATCCCCCCCCTTTTTGGTCTCTAGAATAAGCAATGCTGTGTTGAGTCTGTGTTCATTAATCATCTCTTTAAAATATTATTTACTGTCCTTTGTGGGCAACAGAACCTATTGATTATCCATCTAGTAATTAAATCCTTGTTTAATGATAATACTGTCCCTTTGTTATCAATATATATGAGTTCCTGGGGATATTAGAGTCTTAATACTATTCCTAACATAACACTATTTCAGTGGTGTAGTTTCTTCCTTCTCTCCCACTCTTCAGAATACCTCATCATTGTAGGTTTTGTTTTCCTAGATGAAATGTATGAGATTCTGTCTAATCTGCCTGAAAGTGTTGCCTATACTTGTGTGAACTGTACCGAGCGGCACCCTGCAGAGTGGCGACTGGCCCTTGAGAAAGAATTGCAGATATCTCTGAAACAAGTTCTGACCGCCTTGTTGAACTCTCGGACCACCAGCCACTTGCTACGCTACCGACAGGTAGACAGCCTCATTTTATTTTCTGAGAAGGTGGTTTTTACCTAGTAGTAATGGAGTAAGTGGGTTTTTGTTTGTCTGTTTCTTCATTTCTCATTTAGCTTTGTAGAGTTACTTGTTTTGACTTTATTTTTTTTTTTTTTTAAGATTTATTTATTTATTCATACAAGCACTGGGGTACAGGTCAGAGGTGTGGGGGGGTGAGAGGATTCACCACAGAGAGCGGGAAGCAGAACAGGCAGATCAACAGAAGTACACTGCTGAGGGGAGCAGCGGGCACAGCAGGAGAGGTCTGCTGTGCCATGTGGGTCCCCTCCCTGGCTGACAGCAGGGATTGAACTTGTGCTGCAGTGGCTGCGGTTTGCTTCATAGTGCGTTGCTTAACCCACTGCGCCACCAGGGAGGCCCTTGTTTTGACTTTAAACCATTTAAAATTGTTAGAGCCAAGAGGAGGACCTTCTTTGGGTTTAGAAATAGGCAGGAACCGTATTTCAAAGGCCTTGCTGTTATTACAAGAAATTCGAACTTTACACTCTGAAGGCAATAGGTATTGATTAAAGGACTTCACCTTTATCATCAGTAACCTGATAAGAAACTTTTTAGAAAAACAGTGATTCTGAATGGAAGGAGAGGCAGGATTGGCGAGGACTGAACCTGAGACAAGAGTAATGGTTAGGAAGCAGTTGTAATATAGGTCAGAGAAAGACTGGTGATAATAGGGACTAGAGACCCTCTGGCTCTGGGAAATCTCTGTAACTCCTTAGGGCTAATTTGGTTATTTTTTTTTAAAGATTTATTTATTTATGCATAACAAGAACTGGGGTACAGGCCAGAGGTGTGGGGGTGGTGGTGAGAGGATTCACCAGAGACAGTGGGGAGCAGAACAGGCAGACTGAAACACATTGCTGAAGGGAGCAGCAGACAAGGCAGGAGAGGTCTGCCACGCCATGTGGATCACTTCCTTGGCCAGCAGCAGGGATCGAACTCATGACAGTGACTGCGGTCTGCTTCGTAGTGCGTTGTTTAACCCACTGCGCCACCAGGAAGGCCCTCCTTAGGGCTAATTTGAAAACCACAACTTTTTGACCTTATAACACAAGGTATAATGTTGGAAAAGCCACACAACACAACTTGAATTCAGGGATAGGCTGCTGTTTTACCTTTTAGATAGAGCTACATTTTTTGAATAGGAATTAGCTGCTATCTTTGTTTTATTCAAAAAGAATTAGATACATCACATTAGGTATACGAGGCTATTGAGCAAAGCTCCTAAAATCAACCTAGCCAAGCTGTTAGGTTAACTGTCTTATTTTAACTTTCTTTTCCATTACTTGAGGCACGTGATTATTTTCATGTTCTTTGAGTCAAATGACTCTCAGTACCACCTTTATTAGTTTTAATAAAATTTGCATGGATGTCTCATATTCAGTGTTAGATAAAAGAAGTCTATCTTTCCTGGCAACAGGCTGCCAAACCTCCAGACTTAAATCCTGAGACAGAGGAGAGTATCCCTTCTCGCAGCTCCCCAGAAGGACCTGACCCACCAGTGCTTACCGAGGTCAGCAAGCAGGAAGAGCAGCAGCCTTTAGATCTGGAGGGAGTCAAGAGAAAAATGGACCAAGGGAATTACACATCTGTGGTATGTCTTTACAGGAAACTACTAAATTCTAAGTGCCAGTTTAGTTTCCTTGGATCTTTTAGGGAATGAGGCTGGCTGTAAACATTAAGAGATGATTTGTATTATATTTAGAAATGTCATGTGGCTTTACATACCTAAAAATATGTGAGTTATTTTAGCTCTGTGTTTCAGAAGATGGAGTGTGATAGGGAAGGTTAGTGTCTTAAAATGGTTCTTTTATTCGGCTTTTGTGTTCTCTAAAAAAATTTTTATATTAATTTTAATAAATATTTACAAAACTGCTAATGTGAAGTTCAGTTGGTTTGCTTCTTTTTGAGATCAAATCTGAATAATAAATTTCTACAAATTTTCATTTGTAGATAGATAACTTTTAACTTACTGTTTTTAAGAATGAATAGGATGTGATCATCTGTTATCATGGTCCATATTTGCTATTCAGTTGATTATTAATTCTAGTTTAAATAAAAAAGTGTGGTCCTGTCTGGGTAATATACCATGACATACCTCATTTATTTGTATTCTTGCCTCATTGCATTCTTCCTGGTATCTCTTGACTGCCACAAGTTAATTGTGAATTGAATCCCAAAGACATCTGTGAAAGAGAAATTATAATGTATGAAAAAAATATATAATGGTGTCCGTTTTCTGTTGGATCTTTGTGCTGGATGATTTAGGAGGAAAGAGGAAGTAGTTTTGAGAGCACCCAGTTTTATGAATAATTAATGTAATGCTTTGTTTTTGTATACAGTTGGAGTTCAGTGATGATATCGTGAAGATCATTCAAGCTGCCATTAATTCAGATGGAGGGCAGCCAGAGATTAAGAAAGCCAACAGCATGGTCAAGTCCTTCTTTATTCGGGTGAATGATATTAATAGTTTGTATTTTTAATGCTTATCTAAGAGTAATTACCCCAGGAACAGAAAGGACTTGTTCTTTTCTACAATTTGCTTTGCCATGTGTCTGAAACATCTTTTGACTTAATTCGTTCTCTGATTCTTTGGGAAGAAGTTGGTGAGATTGCCAGAGTGGTGCAAAGGTTGCTTTGGTTGCCTGAAATTATCCTCATGTTGACTGAGAATCTGGTGTGAAATTGTTGGGCTTTCTGTGGTTTCCAAATGAATGCTCATATGCTTACATTTTGTTGTTTTTCTGTTAGCAAATGGAACGTGTTTTTCCGTGGTTCAGCGTCAAAAAGTCCAGGTTTTGGGAGCCAAATAAAGTATCAAGCAAGTAAGTAAATTGAGCATTTTTTCCCCTTCATAAACTATAAATCTGAGAGTTCTTATATTTCTAGATTGAAGTTTTTTGGACTAGATTTTAATATTAAAAAAAATTAGCCTGTTGGAATTCCTTTTCAGTGCCAGTTTTGAATTCACTTTACTTCTGTTTGCCTTTTTTTTCTTCATTTACATGTGATGTTTTAGGGAACTTGGTTTAACTTAATGGCATATGTATTACATAGAGGCTTATTATCACTAAATTACATGTGTTTTGTTTTCTGTTCAGATGATGCTCTCTACCGTCTTGATTCTCCACATTTAACCTTAATTTTTTTTTAAAGATTTATTTATTTATGCATACAAGAACTGGGGTACAGGACAGAGGCATGGGGAGTAAGACGATTCACCAGAGCCAGAGTGGGAGCAGAACAGGAAGATAGAGGGAAATACACTGCTGAGGGGAACAGCGGGGAGACAGGAGAGGTCTGCTGTGCCATGTGGGTCAGCTCCCTGGCCAGGGATCGCACTCGCACTGTAGTGGCTGAAGATAGCTTCATGGTGCTGCGCCTTAACCCCTTGTGCCATGAGGGAAGCCCCTTAAGCTTAACTTTTTTCTTACGGTTTTATTTATTTATGCATACAAGCATTAGGGTACAGGCCAGAGGTCTAGGTGATGAGAGGATTCACCAGAGACAGAATGGGGAACAGAACAGGCAGACTGACTGAAATACTGCTGAGGGGAGCAGTGGGCAAGGCAGGAGAGGTCTATCACACTATGTGGGCCAGTCCCCAGCCGGTGGCAAGGATTGAACTCGTGCTACAGTGGCTGTGGTCTGCTTCATAGTGCGCTGCTTAACTCATTGTGTCACCAGGGAGGCCCAAGCTTAAATTTTTATGCCAGTAAATCCTTTTGATTCTTTGTTAAGTTTTCCCAAAAGTCATACATTAAGATTGCATTTTTTTAAATAATAAAATTCTGTGTGTTTAGGTAGTTATCAATTCTTGACTTGTTCTTACGTGTTGTGAATGACTCATCTATGGGGCTGAGACCTGGCGGTGTCAGGGATTTGACGATTTTATACAGTTCTAGGTATATTGTAGGAGTTCAATAAATACTTGTTGAATCAATTATTTTCAGCAGTGGGATGTTACCAAACGCAGTGCTTCCACCTTCACTTGACCATAATTATGCTCAGTGGCAGGAGCGCGAAGAAAACAGCCACACTGAGCAGCCTCCTTTAATGAAGAAAATCATTCCAGCTCCCAAACCTAAAGGGCCTGGAGAACCCGACTCACCAACTCCTCTACATCCTCCTACACCACCAATCCTGAGTAAGCCATCAAATAAAGTCATTATCCTAATCTCTGCAGATGCAGATGATTGGCTTTGTGCTCAATTAATATACTTGGATATTGGGGGAAAAACTTTCAGGTCATACTCTATGTAGTCAAATCAGTACTTTCGTTTTACTGGGCATGTTAACATTCCCAGTCATATTAACCAACCTTAGCATTGATGACTGGGTGCCATTTATTTAATGAATGCTTATCATTTAGTTTGTAGCACTGGGATTTTTTCCTATAACTGATATAGTTGATTTAAAGATATGATGATATGAAAACTCAAATGTTGTTGGTGGTGAAACTTTGAACCATCTCTGAAATGTTCATTTTATAGGCTATAAACTGTTTAAGCTGAAGTGGTTTCTTTTTTCCTGGAAATCAAAATATTGCCAAATTTAATTGGGTATTGTTTGGTTTCCAAGGTGCTGATCGGAGTCGAGAAGATAGCCCAGAACTGAACCCACCCCCAGGCATAGAAGATAACAGACAGTGTGCATTATGCTTAATGTATGGTGATGATAGTGCTAATGTAAGTACTCTCACATATGAGGTCCTAGTTACTAGTCTCCCACAAATAGTGAGCTCTTTTGTTTCTAAACTTGATGACTAGGTAACCATTTATTTCATGAATGTTACTTAGTTTGTAGCACTGGTGTTTTTTTCTAAACTGACTTAGTTGATTTAAAAAATAATTTGCCTTTAACCTGTTGATGTTTACTGACTTCTACAGGAAGTTTCTCAAAAAGATTTTATGAAAGTCAATAAAATACAAGTTGCATGTGTAAATTATATTTAATGTAGCAAAGCAGAATGGTTAAGAACCCTAATTCTGGCAGTCTACCTGGATTCATTTCTGTAGTCTACCTGCCTGCTTGTTGACTTTGACAAAGGGATCACCTCTCTGACCTTCGTTTCATCTGTAAAATGAAGATGGTAATAGTAAAGCTTCAGTTATGGGGATAAAGTGAGTTTTTGGATGTGTGAAACCTCATTTGGTTCCTAGGACGTAAGAAGCTTACAATTAAAAAAGTTTTGTGACTCAAGCATAGAGAATCGATTTTGAAATACAGTTTTAAAGAAGTCGTTGTACACTTTTATAAACTTAGTATGCATTGCTTATTTTTAAAATTCTTTCTGATAATAAAATACAGTCTGTGGAAAAGGTAATTTGGTAGGGACAGAAGTGGAAATGGAAACATTAAGAAATGAATTAATTTTTGCATGTACTCATATGCTAGAGAATTATAATTGGCTTATTGAGATAAAGGTAGTATCAAAGTAAACCTTCTTTGACATGTCCTTTAAAGAAAAAAGCTCTCTCTTTGTTTCTTAGGATGCTGGTCGTTTGTTATACATTGGCCAAAATGAGTGGACACATGTAAATTGCGCCTTGTGGTCAGCAGAAGTGTTTGAAGATGATGATGGGTCACTAAAGAATGTGCACATGGCAGTGATCAGGGGCAAGCAGCTGGTAAGAGCTAGTGGGGAAATCTTAGGAAACAGATTCCCTCATTCCAGCTTCCAGATGTTCTTTCTGTGGTTAAATACTGTGTCACCTATGTTTTTCATAGTTTTTCAGGATGGTTAGCCAACAAAAAATATTGCTTTGCACTGTAGGCAGATTGTTCAGACCCTTAAGAGAATGCCCATTGCAAAAGCAATAGGCAACACAATGTTAATCTAGTTTGGAAGATAATTCAGTAAGAAAGATAATGCGTAAGAAAAGTTTATTAAGTGATTTAGACAAAATTATCTCAAGATCCCAGTTTAATCAACATTCTGAGATTCATAGGATAAGCTTACAAAAATATATGCATGAAGAGGATGTGGAAGGTGAGCAGTAGCAGCTGAGAGCAATTAGGAAAGATGACAAAGGAGTAAGACTTTAAAAGCTGTTATTTTAAAGGTGGGGAGAAGAAGGGTGATTATAAAAAAAGAAGCAAATAAAAAGTTTGGAGTTTACCAATAACAGGTCTTCCCTGGAGAGAACTGAAGACTGTGACTGACAAAATAAGGTGGTGACATACATGCTACTTGAAGGAAATATTTGGGAAATATAATAAACTTATTTGTTAAGCCAAGTAACTAGAGAATGATTATGTTTCTGACTATTATAATCCTTTTAGGACTGAGTTCTTTTAGCTATAATAGCTTTCTTTTTTATTTTTTTTTTTTTTGCTTAGAAGTACTGGGGTGTAGGCCAGAGATGTGGGGTGAAGAGGATTCAGCAGAGTCATAGTGGGGAGTATAACAGGCAGGTCTACTGAAATACACTGCTGAGGGAATCATTGGGTGAGACTGGAGAGGTTTGCTGTGCCATATGTAGGTCAGCTCTTGGCCAGGATTGAACTCAGGCCATAGTGGTGATAGCACTGAGACTTAACCCCTGGGCCACCAGGGATGCCCTAGATATAATAGCTTTCTAGCAAGGTGATGTTTTTAACATTGGTTGTCCCAAGTTTCATGGTTGTCCCAAGTTTCATCTTCTCTACGTCAATTAATCACGCATCCCAGGAAGAAAATTGTTTTTGGTTAAAGTTTCAAATCAAATTCTAATATTTAAATGTAACGGTTACGGGCCTCCCCTGGTGGCGCAGTGGGTTAAGCAACGCACTGCGAGGCAAATCGCAGCCACTGCAGCACGAGTTCGATCCCTGCTGCCGGCCAGGGGGGGG
>JAGFMF010011443.1:3138071-3153690 GCA_019455555.1 Galemys pyrenaicus
TCTGCTCCCCGCTCTCTGTGGTGAATCCTCTCACCCCCCCACACCTCTGGCCTGTACCCCAGTACTTGTATGCATAAATAAATAAATCTTTAAAAAAAATAAAAAAATAAAAAAAAAATAAATGTAACGGTTACAGGGCCCCCAGGACAATCAGAGAGTGTTTATAAAGGAGGCCTTATAGCTCATATTACTTACTCTCTGTAATTCAGCAGATTACCAATAAATAAAATGAATCCCATAGGAAGCCCAGAATGGGGTGATTCTATAAAGGAGATGGAAAATAGCTTAAAACATCTACAAGACTGACCAGGACTCTTCTTTCTGGATTGTTAGAGATGTGAATTCTGCCAAAAGCCAGGAGCCACTGTTGGTTGCTGCCTCACGTCTTGCACCAGCAATTATCACTTCATGTGTTCCCGAGCAAAGAACTGTGTTTTTCTGGATGATAAAAAAGTATATTGCCAACGACATCGGGATTTGATCAAAGGCGAGGTGAGAGAGTGCTTAGTTGTTTTTTGAATTCTTTAGAAATATAGTGAACAAGATAGTAAACTTGTTTTGCCTTCCAACTTGGTGTTCTAGAATAAATCCTAGTGAAACAGATGATTTTGAGATATGCATGGTACTTTTGGTCTGAAAGAACTAGTATCATCAGTGTAATATATAAAGATACAACTATTGATAGCTACCCTTGGGTTTTCATTTAAGGTGGTGCCTGAGAATGGATTTGAAGTTTTTAGAAGAGTGTTTGTGGACTTTGAAGGAATCAGCTTGAGAAGGAAGTTTCTCAATGGCTTGGAACCAGAAAATATCCACATGATGATTGGTATGACATAGGCCTTGGTTGTTGGAGAAGACTGGATCTGTCAGTGGGGCACTTTCTAGACTTCAATTTACAAAATGACCCCTTCCTGTTAACTCCTAATCAGTTCTTCTTTCCTTTGTTAGGCTCCATGACAATCGACTGCTTAGGAATTCTGAATGATCTCTCTGACTGTGAAGATAAGCTCTTTCCTGTTGGATACCAGTAAGTAGCACTCTAGGGAAAGGACAGCTGCCCCCACACAACTGAGCATCCTGAAGCAATGAGCAGACCATTAAGGTAGCTTATTAGCTACATGTGTCTGCTACAAAAGCAAACGACTTTTGCTGCTGCTCCTAGACTGGGACTAAAGAAGCATTTTATATCAGCTAAACCTAGTTATAGAAGGAAGGTATTGCTCACACAATTTCAGATCATTTCTAAATCAAACCTAAATAGAAAACACAGGGTCAGTTCTTAAGATTCTACTCAGTTCCCTGCATCTGGATTCAAAGTCTAGAGTGTTGTCATGGGTTGACCCCCTCATACCTCTGTCTTCAGTGTCATGTTTTCTGAAAATATAAACCTATTAATAATCAGATTGTCCAGTGAGAATTTATAACCTTCCATATATGAACTAAATTGTTTAAACATCTACAAGCTGACAATACAAATTTTATTTTTTTTTTTAAAGATTTATTTATTTATACATAGAAGAGCTGGGGTACAGGCCAGAGGCATGGGAGGTGAGAGGATTCACCAGACAGAGTGGGGAGCAGAACAGGCAGACTGACTGAAACACACTGCTGAGGGGAGCAGCGGGCACAGCAGGAGAGGTCTGCTGCACCATGCGGGTCCCCTCCCTGGCTGGCGGCAGGGATCGAACTCATGCTGCAGTGGCTGCGATTTGCCTCACAGTGTGTTGCCTAACCCACTGCGCCACCAGGGAGGCCCGAGAAGTGTTTTTGATAAAGTTACTCTGTGCTTCTGTACTCTTGCTTATGGTGGTTTTACATCTGTTTGTAGGTGTTCCAGGGTGTATTGGAGTACCACTGATGCGCGCAAGCGCTGTGTGTACACATGCAAAATAGTAGAGTGCCGACCTCCAGCTGCAGATCCCGACATCAACAGCACTGTTGAACATGATGAAAATAGGACCATTGCTCATAGTCCCACAGCTTTTGCAGGTTAGTCTTTAATCAAGATGAAAGTTGAATTAGATTTGGGGGAGTACTATGGCAGAAGGATGGAAGAAAAGTAATTTCTTCTGGAAAGGTAGTCTCATTTATTTCTAGTTTGATAACTTACCTAGTAGCTGACTTTTTACTGGTTCGCTTGTTGGATATTTTTATTCAATTCTTTGTTTTCTATCACAGAAATTTCATCTAAAGAAAGTCAGAATGCAGCTGAAATTATAAGTCCTCCATCACCAGACCGACCTCCTCATTCTCAAACCTCTGGCTCCTGTTGTTACCATGTAATCCCAAAGGCCCCTAGGATTCGAACACCCAGTTATTCTCCAACACAGAGGTCTCCTGGCTGTCGGCCATTGCCCTCTGCAGGTAAAGAATTTCATTGACCTTCTTGACCCAAGAAGATCAGCTCAAAAATTAGTTTGCAATTCTTTCGGACAACTTTATCTTGATGCTTTTGCTATTTGAAAATTTTTTTCAGTTGTCTATAAAAACATCTAGGCAAGTTGTTGAAACCAATGACTACCGCACACTGGTTCTATCTGTAATAGACTTAACTTTTTCTCTCTCATGTAGGAAGTCCTACCCCAACCACTCATGAAATAGTCACAGTGGGTGATCCTTTACTGTCCTCTGGACTTCGAAGCATTGGCTCCAGGCGACACAGTACTTCTTCCTTGTCACCCCAGCGTTCTAAGCTGCGGATAATGTCTCCAATGAGAACCGGGAGTACTTACTCCAGGAATGTTTCTGCAGTCAGCACAGGGACCGCTACAGATCTTGAATCAAGTGCCAAAGCAGTCGATCATGTCTTAGGGACTCTGAATTCAAATACTAATATAGGGCAAAACACTTCCACCTCTTCAAATTTGCAAAGGACAGTGGTTACTATGGGCACTAAAACCAGTCACTTGGATGGATCTTTAGAAATGAAGTATTCTAGTGCTTCAGATTTGACATCTAAGAGCTCCTCACTGAAGGGAGAGAAGACCAAAATGCAGAGTTCTAGGAGTTCCGAGGGAGCTGTTCATAATGTGGCTTACCCTAGCATTCCTAAACTGGCCCCACAGGTTCATAATACAACAGCTGGAGAATCAAGTGTTAGTAAAATTGGCACTTTTGCTGAACTCTCTTCAGTGCCATTTTCTTCTAAAGAGGCCCTCTCCTTCTCACCGCTTCCTTTGAGAGGGCAAAGGAATGATCGAGACCAACACATAGAGTCTAACCAGTCAGCAAACCCCTCTCTCGATGAAGATACTGAAGTCAAAACCTTGAAGCTATCTGGAGTGAGCAATAGGTCATCCATAATCAGTGAACATGTGGGATCTAGTTCCAGAGACAGAAGACAGAAAGGGAAAAAATCTTGTAAAGAAACCTTCAAAGAAAAACATTCCAGTAAATCTTTTTTGGAGCCCGGTCAGGTGACAACTGGTGAAGAAGGAAATCTAAAACCAGAGTTTATTGATGAGGTTTTGACTCCTGAATTTATGGGGCAACGTCCATGTAATAATATTTCTTCTGATAAGATTGGGGACAAAGTCCTTTCTAATCCAGGAGTCCCCAAAGTTCCACCCACGCAAGTGGAAGGATCTGCCAAGGAATTACAGACACCCCGGAAACGTACAGTCAAAGTAACACTGACACCTCTAAAAATGGAAAGTGAGGGTCAGTCCAAAAATACCCTGAAAGAAAGTAGTCCTGTTTCCCCTTTGCAAATAGAATCAGAATCTCCAACAGAACCAGTTTCAGCCTCTGAAAGTCCAGGAGACGGTCCAGTGGCCCAACAAAGCCCCAATAATACCTCATCCCAAGATGCTCAGAGTAACAACTATCAGAATCTTCCAGTACAGGACAGAAACTTAATGCTTCCAGATGGCCCTAAACCTCAGGAGGATGGCTCTTTCAAGAGGCGATATCCCCGTCGCAGTGCCCGGGCACGTTCTAATATGTTCTTCGGACTCACCCCACTCTATGGAGTCAGATCCTATGGTGAAGAAGACATTCCTTTCTACAGCAGCTCAACTGGGAAGAAACGAGGCAAGAGATCAGCTGAAGGACAAGTGGATGGGGCCGATGACTTGAGCACGTCAGATGAAGATGACTTATACTATTACAATTTCACTAGAACGGTGATTTCTTCAGGTGGAGAGGAACGGCTGGCGTCCCACAATTTATTTCGGGAGGAGGAACAGTGTGACCTTCCAAAAATTTCACAGTTAGATGGTGTTGATGATGGGACGGAGAGTGATACTAGTGTCACAGCCACAACAAGGAAAAGCAACCAGATTCCAAAAAGAAATGGAAAAGAAAATGGAACAGAGAACTTAAAAATTGATCGGCCTGAAGAGGCTGGTGAGAAAGAACATGTCATTAAGAACTCTGTTGGCCACAAAAATGAGCCAAAGATGGATAACTGCCACTCCGTAAGCAGAGTTAAAACACAAGGACAGGATTCCTTGGAAGCTCAACTCAGTTCATTGGAGTCAAGTCGCAGAGTCCACACAAGCACCCCCTCGGACAAGAATTTGCTGGACACCTATAATACCGAGCTCCTGAAATCTGACTCAGACAATAACAACAGTGATGATTGTGGGAACATCCTGCCCTCGGACATTATGGACTTTGTCCTTAAGAATACTCCGTCCATGCAGGCCTTGGGTGAGAGCCCAGAGTCATCTTCATCAGAACTCTTGAATCTTGGTGAAGGTTTGGGCCTTGACAGTAATCGTGAGAAAGACATGGGTCTTTTTGAAGTATTTTCTCAGCAGTTGCCGACAGCAGAACCTGTGGACAGTAGTGTCTCTTCCTCTATGTCAGCAGAGGAGCAATTTGAGTTGCCCCTAGAGCTACCATCTGACCTCTCTGTCCTGACTACCAGGAGTCCCACTGTCCCTAGTCAGAATCCTAGTAGACTAGCCGTGATCTCAGACTCAGGGGAGAAGAGAGTAACCATCACAGAAAAATCTGTGGCCTCTGAAGGTGACTCAGCACTGCTCAGTCCTGGAGTAGATCCAAGCCCTGAAGGCCACATGACTCCTGATCATTTTATCCAAGGACACATGGATGCAGACCACATCTCCAGCCCTCCTTGTGGTTCAGTGGAGCCAGGTCATGGCAACAATCAGGATTTAACTAGAAACAGTAGCACCCCTGGCCTTCAGGTACCTGTTTCCCCTACTGTTCCTATCCAGAACCAGAAATATGTGCCCAATTCTACTGATAGTCCTGGCCCATCTCAGATTTCTAATGCAGCTGTCCAGACCACTCCACCCCACCTGAAACCAGCCACTGAGAAACTCATTGTTGTTAACCAGAACATGCAACCACTTTATGTTCTCCAAACTCTTCCAAATGGAGTGACCCAAAAAATCCAATTGACCTCTTCTGTTAGTTCTACACCCACTGTGATGGAGACAAATACTTCAGTATTGGGGCCCATGGGAAGTGGTCTCACCCTAACCACAGGACTAAATCCAAGCTTGCCAACTTCTCAATCTTTGTTCCCTCCTGCTAGCAAAGGATTGCTCCCCATGCCTCATCACCAGCACTTACATTCCTTCCCTGCAGCTACTCAAAGTAGTTTCCCACCCAACATCAGCAGTCCTCCTTCAGGCCTACTTATTGGGGTTCAGCCTCCTCCAGATCCCCAACTTTTGGTTTCAGAAGCCAACCAGAGGACAGACCTCAGTACCACAGTAGCCACTCCATCCTCTGGACTCAAGAAAAGACCCATAAGTCGTCTGCAGACCCGAAAGAATAAAAAACTTGCTCCCTCTAGTACCCCTTCAAACATTGCCCCTTCTGATGTCGTTTCTAATATGACATTGATTAACTTCACACCCTCCCAGCTTTCAAATCATCCCAATCTGTTAGATTTGGGGTCACTTAATACTTCATCTCACCGAACTGTCCCCAACATCATAAAAAGGTCTAAATCTGGCATCATGTATTTTGAACAGGCACCCCTGTTACCACAGAGTGTGGGAGGAGCTGCTGCCACAGCGGCGGGCACATCAACAATAAGCCAGGATACCAGCCACCTCACATCAGGGTCTGTGTCTGGCTTGGCATCTGGTTCCTCCGTCTTGAATGTTGTATCCATGCAAACTACTACAACCCCTACAAGTAGCGCGTCAGTTCCAGGACATGTGGCATTAACCAACCCGAGGTTGCTTGGTACCCCAGATATTGGCTCTATAAGCAATCTTTTAATCAAAGCTAGCCAGCAGAGCCTGGGGATTCAGGACCAACCTGTGGCTTTACCACCAAGTTCAGGAATGTTTCCACAAATGGGGACATCACAGACATCCTCTACTGCTGCTATGACAGCAGCGTCTAGCATCTGTGCACTCCCCTCCGCTCAGACTACGGGCATAACTACTGCTTCTCCTCCTGGGGAAGCAGAAGAACACTATCCGCTTCACCACGTGAACCAGCTCCTTGCCAGCAAAACTGGGATTCTTTCTTCCCAGCGTGATCCTGATTCTGCTCCAGGGACCCATGGATCCAACTTTACCCAGACAGTAGATGCTCCTCATAGCATGGGGCTAGAGCAGAATAAGGCTTTATCCTCGGCTATGCAAGCCAGCTCAGTCTCTTCTGGGGACTCTCCATCATCTGGACAGCAGTCAGTAAGCCCCTCAGTGCCGGGTCCCACTAAAACCAAACCAAAAATCAAACGGATTCAGCTGCCTTTGGACAAAGGGAATGGCAAGAAGCACAAAGTTTCCCATTTGCGAACCAGTTCTTCTGAAGCACACATTCCAGACCAAGAATCCAGCACGACATCCATGACCTCAGTCACAGGGTGAGAGATTCAATATTAGCTGTGCTGGGTCCATGGGATTTTGTGCTGTGGATTAGAGGTTGTTGAAGCAGTAATCTTCTGGGAGGGACATTCTCTATCCAAGTTGCACTGCTTGGTTTTATGGGTTTTGACTTGGAGGGTTTTTTCCTCCACAGTGATTTTTTTTTTTAAGATTTATTTATTTATGCATGTCAGAACTGGTATAGGCCAGAGGTGCAGGGGTGGTAGGGAGTGAGAGGATTCACTAAAGACAGAGTGGGGAGCAAAACAGGCAGATGTACTGAAATCCACTGCTGAGGGGAGCAGCGGGCAAGGCAGGAGAGATCTGCTGCACCATGTGGGTCACCTCCTTGTTTGGGGATTGAACTCATGCTGCAGTGGCTGGTGATAGTTTGATAGCACTGAGACTTGAATCCCTGCACCACCAGGGAGGCCCACAGTGGTTTATAGAGCAAAATTTAGTTCCATCCATCCATGGACCTTGTTTGTCTCTTGGATGGAGCCACATCTGTAATTATTCTTTGCTCTGATTTAAAGGAGTGTTGCTGTTTGCTTTTATTTCTCTTGTTATGCTAAGGCTTAGAATACTAAAGAATGGTTATTCCTTTCTGGAGGGAAAAATCACCTGTTGTAGATCTTCATGCAGTCCTTTTTAAAACTTTGTCATTGAAGTATGACATACGTAAAGTGCACAACTGAACTTTTCCCATGTAGTCAACATTCAGGTCGAGGTATAAAACATTCCTAGTGAGGAAATACTCCAGAAGATGCCATGTGCCTTTTCGTAGTCAAAATTCTGTCTCCCTCAAGGTAGCCACTGTTCTATCTTATATCACCACATATTAGGTTTGTAGGTTCATTGATTTTATTAGATTTTTACAAAAGAAAGATTTTTATGTATTTATTTTTGCATAAAAGAACTGGGGTGCAGGCCAGAGGTGTGGTGGGTGAGAGGATTCAGTAGAGACAGAGTGGGGAGCAGAAAAGGCAGATCAACTGAAATATACTGCAGAGTGGAGCAGCAGGCAAGACAGGAGAGGTCTACTGCGCCATGTGGGTCCCCTCCCTGGCTGGGGATCGAACTTGTGCTGCAGTCGCTGCGGAAGCTCCTCAGTGCAGCGCTCAACCTCTTGCACCGTTAGGGAGACTGGTTTTATTCTTAATTCTTAATTGATTATTTCTCTAGATTGATATCCACATTTAATTCAGTACATATTTACTGGTGGTTTTTTCTTGAAAAGATAACCAATGGTTCTGTTCCAGGACTCCAGGAGGAGAGACTGAGCAGCAGGACACAGCTAGTGTGGAACAGTCATCACAAAAAGAATGTGGGCAGCCAGCAGGGTAAGTGAAAAGTAGTTATCTCAAAAAAGCCCTCAATTCTGTCCACCTCATTTAAAAAATAGTTCTTCCTGATTTTTCTTTTTCCCAAAGATTTATTTATGTATACAAGAGCTGGGGTACAGGCCAGAGGTGTGGAAGGTGAGAGGATTCACCAGAGACATAGTAGGAAACAGAACAGGCAGAATGGACTGAAATAAACTGCTGAGGGGAGCAGCGGGCAAGGCAGGAGAGGTCTGCTGCGCCATGTGGGTCCCCGCCCTGTCCGGCAGCAGGGATCGAACTCGTGCTGCAGTGGCTGCGGTTTGCCTCATAGTGCGTTGCTTAACCCACTGCACCACCAGGGAGGCCCATCCCTGATTTTTCTTTTTTTTCTTTTTTTTTTAAATTTTCTTTCTGATCTTTTCTTAATGGAAGTAATTAATACATGTTTATTTTAAAAAAGAAAAAGCATAGAATTACTTCAGTAATGGGTAATAGTCCCCTGCTCATCCTTCCTACACCCTTCCCAGTCTGTTCCCTAAGGCTGAACATCGCTATTATTTTTACCCATGCAGTCATTTCCATAGAAAAAAAGATACACGTGGTTCATATATAAATGTAAACTTTTTTACCTAAAATTCTGTACTTGCTTCTTTCATTTATTATATTGTGTCATGTGTAATTTCTGTATCAGTACATATAAATGCAATTCATTTTTTAATGACTGCCTCCAATTGTGTTGTAGATATATAATAATTTATTTTGTTGGTGCCCTTCCCCTTCGATAATACATCTGGATTGTTTCCAAGATTAATTTAGAAAGTGAAAATTGGTCATGGTTTGCAAGCTCTCGCAGTTACTTTTATTTTAGTTAAATCAGCTAACTTTTAGGATTGCTTCTAACAAGTGTCCTTTCGTTTTTTTCTAATACTGAAGGTATGAGAAGAATTTATAGGACACACTTCACAACGCCAAAAGCAGAAACTTAATGTCAATATTTGGGGAAGAATCTGAGGAAAGATAGTTTTATGTTATGTTCCATACAGTAGCATGGTGAAAGTGTCCACTCAACAGGTTCAATGCAAAGCACTGTGATTCATTTCTAGTATTTGCTTTATATAACTGACCGCTCTATGGCAGTTATGGACAGTGTTTATCTTAGAATTGAAGAACTAGCTGATGTAACAGCTCACATTTGTTTTTCTTTTCATTTAGGCAAGTGGCTGTTCTTCCTGAAAATCAGGAAGCACAAAATCCAGCAAATGAACAAGAAAGTACAGGTATGTGGATGAATGCAGCTTAGAATCAGAATTTCAAACCTAAAAGTACTACAAAATCACATATGTTTCACCTACTGATGTTCTAGGTTAAAAAAACAAACAAAAAGCTGAACTTCAAAGAAGTTTCGTTATTGCCCAAAGTTTTGTTATCTGCAAATAGGAATAATGCAAACTATGGAGTATATCACAAGGGACTGTGGTGATGGTTCATGGGTGAGAAGGGAGTAGGAGAATTGTGGGGACTATTCCTGAGGGGAAAGTCAAATATTGTACAAAGGGCAACAACAATGTAAGAAAATAAAAAAATGGGGAAAAAACCCAAACTGGAATGTTTTAGGCTTATAGATCATGTATATAGAGTTGGTGTTCATTAAGTGTTTACTGTTGGAATTTTGTTCCCCTACTTCTCTGTGCCGCAGAACCTAAAGCAGTGGAAGAAGAAGAAAGTAATTTCAGCTCTCCGTTGATGCTTTGGCTTCAGCAAGAACAGAAGCGGAAGGAAAGCATTGCTGAGAAAAAGCCTAAGAAAGGACTTGTCTTTGAAATTTCAAGTGATGACGGCTTTCAGATCTGTGCAGAGAGTATTGAAGGTTAGTGGATTTAATTAGGTTGACCCACCTGTTTCAGCACTTCATGTGTAGTAGCACCACTTACGTGGGCAGTTCTGTGTTGGGTATTATGGAAGATACTTGGAAGAGTTGTACATTTTTCTTGTCCTTAAGAAATAAGTGTAATAGAAGAAAGTAATCCATAACTTACGTGAAAATATAATGATAGATTATGTTTTTAAGACTTCATATACCTTAGCAGAGCACATGACATCCCTGCTTCTTTCCTCAGCCTTATCTTCTTTATACCACTTCCTTGTGCCGTTTGCTCCCTTTCACCTCTGTGCTTTCCCACATTTCTTCCCTTTGTGTAGAATGTTCTTCCTGCCGTCATTCACCTGGTGAATTCTAGCTCTTCCTTGAAAACTCACTTCTCACTTTAACAAGGAAATTCCCGTAAGGACTGGTCTTTTATTCTCTTATTCTGCTTCATATTTCAAACATACAGATGTTCATTAGCCATTGAAGGACTAATGAATATTTCTAGATAATACATAGTGTAGGATAGTTTAAAGAAAAGACTTTAAACTATACGGTCACTTAGGGTTATCAGAAAATCCCATGAAGATGAACAGAAAATCTGTTAAAGGAGATAATAGAATTTGGGTTAGGCAGAGAGGAATGAGGAGGCTTTCTAAGAAGGGATGTAAGCAAAGCTAGAAAAACAGTATTGCATTTGATGGTGTTAGAGTAGTGTCAGGTGGGAAAATGTTGAAATCCCTGTCAGGTAGTGAAAGAGAAAATAAGGAAAGTTGATAGGGCACAGATTTTGCCAGGCCTTCAGAGTCAAACCAATAGACCTTTGAAATTTAGGGGAGTGGAATAAAACTAGAATTTCTAGAAGCTTAATATGGTCGCTTCATATAAGGTAGATTGAATTGGAGAAGCTAGAGGACAGCTGGTTACCGGTGACAGTACTACTCTTACTACCAACTGTAAAGATGTCAAATTCAGGAAAGTCCATTTCCCGTATTGAAAAGAAAGGAAAGAAGACACATTTAAGATGTCATATATTGTTCACACACGCGGAATAGAGAGAAGAGTCAGAGAGGGCTCTAAAAATTCAAAGTGGGACCTCCCTGGTGGCGCAGTGGGTTAAGCAACGCACTATGAAGCAAACCGCAGCGAGTTCGATCCCTGCCTCCGGGGTTGGGGGGGGGGGCGACATAGGACCCACGTGGTGCGGCAGACCTCTCCTGCTGTGCCCGCTGCTCCTCTCAGCAGTGTACTTCCGTTGATCTGCCTGTTCTGCTCTCCACTTTGTCTCTGGTGAATCCTCTCACCCCCCCACACCTCTGGCCTGTGCCCCAGTGCTTGTATGCATAAATAAATAAATCTTTTTAAAAAAATAAAAATTCAAACTGGTTGACTAGCAAAAAGATATGTAATAAAAATAATTAGTTTGAGTTCCACATAAGACATACTGAGCATGGAGTGCTGATAAGAAATCTAACAGAACCTAAGAGATCATGGAGTCTTAGGTTAGAACAGAAGGGACTATAAAGGTTTTCTAGTTCCATCCCTTATTTTAAGGAACAGAGAGGTTATGAGCTCTCCACATTTAATGCTAGTATTGTTTTGGTTAGGGGTACAAGGAATAGATTTGGGACCCATCAAGAGATGTGAATGTTTTTGGTATTCAGAGGTCTCTTTTATTTGTTCTTTTTCAGTTCATTAAGATGTAGGGTTAGATTGTTGGAGATCTTTCTTATTCCTATATGTAAACCTGTATTGCTGTAAACTTCTCTCTTGGTACTGTTTTTGTGACATTCCATGGGTTCTAATAATTCATGTCTTTATTTTCATTTGGTTTCATATATTTTTATTTATTTTTTTGCTTTGTGTAGAAGAACTGGGGTGTATGCCAGAGGTGCTAGGATGAGAGGATTTACTAGAGACAGTGGGGAGCAGACAGGCAGATTGACTGAAGTACACTGCTAAGGGGAGCAGCAAGCAAGACAGAAGAGGTCTGCTGTGTCATGTGGGTCACCTCCCTGCCTGAGAATTGAACTCTGGCCACAGAGACTTAACCCCTAGGCCACCAGGCATGCCCCCTTCAGATACTTTTATTTTTTTTTAAAGATTTATTTGTTTATTATACAAGAGCTGGGGAACAGGCTAGAGTCACGAGGCAGAGCGGGGAGCAGAACAGGCAGATCAACTGAAATACACTGCTGAGGGGAGCAGTGGGGGAGCCAGGAGAGATGTACTGCCCCATGTGGGTCCCCTCAAAGGCCAGCAGAGCAGAGCTCAACCTGCTGCACCACCAGGAAGGCCAGCCTTCAGATACTTTTAAATTCTTCCTTTGCTTCCCTTATTAACCCAATAGTTATTCAGTAGTATGTTGTTTAGTCTCCACATATTTGAGTTTTTCTAGCTTTCTTTTTGTTGTTGATTTCTAGTTGTATATCAGTGTGCTCAGAGAAGATACTTGATATGATTTCAATCTTTGTGAATATATTTATTCTTGTTTTGTGGCCCAATATGTTGTCTATCCTTAGAAATGTTCTGTGTACACTTGAGAATGTTATCAGGCTTTTTGAGGTAGGATGTCATGTAAATGTCTACTAGGCCTATCTGGCCTAATTCCTCATTTTAGGCTGTTTCCTTGTTTGCTTTCTGTGTGGTTGATCTGTACATTGATGTGAGGCTGATGTGATGTTGAAGTTCCCTACTACTTTTGTCTTGCTGTCAGTGTCTCACTTGCTAATCGTCTATATTTTGATGCTCCTATATTTGGTGCCTATATATTGAGTGTGATGTCTTTTTGATAGATTGACTCCTTAATCATAAAATTCCATTCCTGTCTCTTGTTACCTCTTTTAGCTAGAAGTCTTATTTTATCTGATGAAAGTAAGGTGCTCCTGCCCTATTTAGGATACCATTTACTAGTAAGATTGTTTTCCAAACTTTTACTCTGAGCCTAGTTTTGCTTTTGGAGCTTTGATAAGTCTCTTAGAGATGGCAGAATGTTGTATTTTGTTTTCTGACCCATTCACCCACTCTGCCTTTTCATCGTTGAGTTTCAGTAGTCATTTTCAGAAGGTGTGAACTTCCTTACTGCTTTTGTGTCCTGATTCACAGAAAATTATTTTTCCACCTTCTTTCTTAGGAATTGAATTGATTTAAATTAAGAAAACTAGCAGGATGTTTTCACACTGTAGGGATTCCAAGCACAACACTTGTGCTTGCTTGATATTAACAGATGTTTGTTGAATATTTTATTTCCTCACAGATGCCTGGAAGTCACTAACAGATAAAGTCCAGGAAGCACGATCAAATGCCCGCCTAAAGCAGCTTTCGTTTGCAGGTAACAGATAGAGCTTTACTTTACTCTTGTCTCTTAATAATATTGTAGTAACTTGTTAGTCTAAACTAGAGAGTTGATTCTATAAAAAGAAGCAACAGTCTACAGCCATACCACCTTGAACACACTGAACCTTGTCTGATCTCAGAAACTAAGCAGGGTCAGGCCTGTTTTTTAGAGCTTTATAAAGATATAATTCTCACTCTATATAGTTCACCCATTGAAAATAATACTATTCAGGGCCTCCCTGGTGGTGCAGTGGGTTAAGCAACGCACTATGAAGCAAACCGCAGCCACTGTAGCATGAGTTCGACCCCTGCCACCAGCCAGGGAGGGGACCCACATGGCGTAGCAGACCTCTCCTGCCTCCCCCACTGCTCCCCTCAGCAGTGTGTTTCAGTCGGTCTGCCTGTTCTGCTCCCCGCTCTGTCTCTGGTGAATCTTCTCACCTCCCATGACTATGGCCTGTACCCCAGCTCTTGCATAAAATAAATAAGCCTTTACATCCTTAACCAACCTTAACTATGGTATTAAATGGATTCACATTATTGTACAGCCGTCACTGCCAGAATTCTTTTCATCTTGTACATCTGAAACTCTACCCATTAAACAAAAACTTTCCATTCTCTTCTTTATCTTTTAGCAACTATCAATATGCTTTCTGTCTCTATGACTTTGAGTACTCTGAATATGTCATCTAAATGGAATCATACAGTATTTGTCTTTTGTCACTACTGATTTCACTTAGCATAGTGTCCTCGAGTTTCATCTGTGTTGTAGCATGTTGCAGAATTTCCTTTTAAGGCTGGATAATATTCCACCTTATATAAAACATTTTACTTAACCCATTGATTTTTTTGATGAACACTTGGGTTGCTTCTATATTTTAACTATTATGAATAATGTTACTATAAACATTGGTATACTGATGGATCCCATGATGATTTTATTTTTAATTGTTTAAGGAACTGCTATGCTGTTTTCTGCAGCAATAACACCATTTTATGTTTCTGTCCATGGTGTACACGGCATTCTTCACTTCCTCACCAACATTTGTTTTCTGGTCTCTTTTTGGTAGTAGCCCTCAATAGACACCATTGTTACTTTGCTATCTATTAATAATACCCAAAACAGTATTTGTAAATGAGATAATACTTTTTACTTAATAAAGAATACTAGTTATTTGCTAATGTCAACAAGGGGAGTGGCAGTTTACTATGTCTTTTCCCTTTAATGAAAGAGACCAGTAATTTCAGAAAGCCTTTTATCATCTGTGCTGGTAGACTTATGTAAATGCTATTTTAATAAAATAAAAATTAAAAATGCTCATTTATTGCATGAGAATGAGGAAAGCCAAGTATTTATTAAGTGTATTACTTCATACATTCACAATAAGAACACAAGCAAAGATACTTGTTGGAGAACTAACATTTCTTCATAACTTAGTGAAATACCTGTGTGAATAGGAGCTTACAGAATCCAGGTATCAAATTACTTATAAAGAAAAATGAGGTCATTGTTGGAGTTATCTAGTCCAAAGGTCATAACACACTAACTATGTGGCCTACAATGTGGTATCTAAATTCTCTGAGCCAGCTCTCCTGCCCACCTGTGACTGTGCAGGTACTTCTCTTTTTCCTCACAAACGTGTTCTTTTGAAATGTTAAAAAAAAAAAAGGTTAATTCTTTGATGTTTGTGTTTACTTAAAAATGAAGCTAGTAATCTCTGCTTTGTGTGGTCATTATAAGCATGAAATGAAATAACACACTTAGCATTTCTGGGTATATACAGACCACAGACAAAGTCCATAATTTGGTGACTTGTTTTACTTATTATGAATATTTTACATATTGATAGATCTGTATCTGTGTCATGTTAATGGTTATTTTCTGACTTGTCTTTAATTTAGTTCTCCCTCTAGCAGATTTATTCTCTGTAGTCATTCCTCCAGTGTTCTGTAGTTTCCTGTTGATTATACTCCTCACTGCCCTACCGCCTTTGATCCTATAGGTGTTAATGGTTTGAGGATGCTGGGGATTCTCCATGATGCAGTTGTGTTCCTGATTGAGCAACTCTCTGGTGCCAAGCACTGTAGGAATTACAAATTCCGTTTCCACAAACCAGAGGAGGCCAATGAACCCCCCCTGAACCCTCATGGCTCAGCCAGGGCTGAAGTACACCTGAGGCAAGTTCCGTTCATTTTCTTTTTTTTTTTTTATTAAAATATTTTAAAATTTACATATACTTGCCATTAATTGTAATCCCCATGTATTCCCCATCACCATCTCACCAGTGCAC
>JAGFMF010011443.1:3153937-3184616 GCA_019455555.1 Galemys pyrenaicus
GTTCCCATGAATGAGTCTAGTTTTTCATTTCTGATTGCTGAGTAGTATTCCATTGTGTATATGTACCACAGCTTCCCGATCCACTCATCTGTTTTTGGGAAGTTCCGTTCATTTTCATGAGCTGCTTGGGGTGCTGATATTATTGTCTAATAATACATTTTCTCATAACCATCAGGATTTCTATTGTTAGTGCCATCCTTCCTTGTATCTATTAAAATATTTCCATAAAAACTGGGCCTCCCGGGCCTCCCTGGTGGCGCAGTGGGTTGAGCAACACACTATGAAGTAAACCTCAGCCACTACAGCAAGAGTTCATTCCCTGCTGCCGGCCAGGGAGGGGACCCACATGGTGCGGCAGACCTCTCCTGCTGTGCCCACTGCTTCCCTCAGCAGTGTACTTCTGTTGATCTGCCTGTTCTACTCCCCGCTCTGTCTGTGGTGAATCCTCTCACCCTCCACACCTCTGGCCTGTACCCCAGTGCTTGTATGCATAAATAAATAAATCTTTAAAAAAAAAAAATTGGGCCTCCCTGGTGGTACAAGGGTTAAGTCTCAGTGCTGTCAAGCTATTACCAGCCACTGCAGCCTGAGTTCAATCCCCAGCCAGGGAGCTAACCCACGTGGCACGGCAGCCCTCTCCTGTCTCACTCGCTGCTCCCCTCAGCAGTGTATCTCAGTAGATCCACTGTTTTGCTCCCCACTCTGTCTCTGGTGAATCCTTTCACCACCCCCACATCTCTGGCCTACACCGCAGTTCTTGTATGCATAACTAAATAAGTCTTTTTAAAAAATGACATTCCACTAAATAAACTCTCATCTTTTGGCTCTAGGAAGTCAGCATTTGATATGTTTAACTTCCTGGCTTCTAAACATCGACAGCCTCCTGAGTATAATCCCAATGATGAGGAAGAGGAGGAGGTACAGCTGAAATCAGCTCGGTAAGTACTGAGCGGAGAGGGTTCATTTGAAATACTCTTTGCAGGCCTCCCTGGTGGTGCAGCGGGTTGAGTGCCACACTGTGAAGCATCTGCTGCACAGCAGTGCCAGTTCAATCCCCAGCCAGGGAGGGGACCCACATGGCGTGGCGGACCTCTCCTGCCTAGCCCACTACTTCCCTCAGCAGTGTATTTCAGTTGATCTGCCTGTTCTGCTCCCTGCTCTGTCTCTGGTAAATTCTCTCACCTCCCATGCCTCTGAACTGTACCCCAGCTCTAAATGCATAAATGAATAAATCTTTTAAAAAAAAAAAAAAGAAAGAAATACTCTTTGCTTCCCTTTTCTCCAGCTCTTAAGGGTGCTGTGTTGCAGAAATTCCTGAATAACGTTTAAGAAAACTAAAATGGTGTTTATGTTGAAGTAACAGCAGTAGCTGGCTGGCAAAAAGAGAAATATGTTACAGAGCAGAAATTCAAATAACTACAAGATGTATATTTTGTTTTCTTTAGCCATAGCAGAGCCTGTCAGCTTTGGAGGTATCACCATTATCATCGTGGTCAGAAAGCACTACAGATGTGATTTCATTAAACACTTGTTATGGTTGGCATTGAACTAAAATAACAGTGTATTCCTATTCTCTAGGAACTTTTTTTTTTTTTTTTAAGATTTACTTATTTATGCACACAAGAGCTGGGGTACAGGCCTGAGTCCAGGGAGGTGAGAGGATTCTCCAGAGACAGAGTGGGGAGCAGAACAGGCAGATCGACAGAAATACACTGCTGAGGGCAGCAGCGGGCGAGGCAGGAGAGGTCTGCTACACCATGTGGGTCCTCTTCCCGGGAGGCAGCAGGGATCGAACTCATGCTGCGGTTTGCTTCATAGTGTGTTGCTTAACCCATTGCGCCACCAGGGAGAGCCCATCTCTAGGAACTTTCAAGACCAAACTCAAACCTGATTATTTCCTGAAGAGAATTCATTAATAACCTGCCTTGTCTCTTTAGGAGGGCAACTAGTCTGGATCTGCCAATGCCCATGCGTTTCCGGCACTTAAAAAAGACTTCTAAGGAAGCGGTTGGTGTCTACAGGTATGGCTAAAATTCTAGATAGAATTATAGAAAACTAATGAAGTTTTCCAAAATCAAAGTGGACCAAATGCTGGAATGGCCTCCCTCATTCAGTAAGTGAGATGCTCATAGATGATACTGATTGAATCTGATATACTGGGGTCTTGAGACTCCTTGTGTGGAACACAGAATTTAATACAATATGCATTAAAATATTGCTACTTCTCGTGGAGAAATCTTTCATCCTTAGTCATTTGTTCAAACAATTACTATAATCAAATCAGGTGGGTCCAGATTCTTTTTGTTTTCCCCATTGTCTGTCCATCCTTCGGGAACTTACAGACCAGAAGATTTTATTCATGTGTTCGCACCATACTTGCAAAATGTGTACTTAATTTCTTCCTTTTTTATATCCTAGGTCTCCCATCCATGGCCGAGGTCTATTTTGCAAGAGAAACATTGATGCAGGTGAGATGGTGATTGAATATGCTGGCAATGTTATCCGTTCCATACAGACTGACAAGCGAGAGAAGTATTATGACAGCAAGGTGAGTCTCACAGTTTGATTCTCCCAGTTCTTTTGTTGAAGAAAGGGACCATTAACATAAACATGACCCCACTATCAAAAAAGAAATGGTGTATTTTATTGATTTAGAGATACTTGTTTTTTAACACTGGAACATAACAAATTTCTGGTAGACCAATAAAAGTTAGCATTCACTCTAAGGGGACTCCCTGGTGGTCTAGGGCTTAAGTCCCAGTGCTTGCACCTCAATGACCCATCATGACAGCCTGAGTTCGATTCCCAGCCAGGGAGCTAATCCACACATGACACAGCAGACCTCTCGTGTCTCGCCTGCTGCTCCCCTCAGCAGTGTATTTCAGTAGATCCACCTGTTCTGCTCCCCGCTCTGTCTCTGGTAAATCCTCTCACCCCGCACACCTCTGGCCTGCACAAAAAATACTACGCAAAAATAGGGCCTCCCTGGTGGCACAAGGAGTTAAGCATTGCACTCTGAAGCATCCACAACCACTGCAGCACGAGTTTGATCCCTGGCCAGGGAGGGGACCCACATGGCGCAGCAGACCTCTCCTGTCTTGCCCGCTGCTTCCCTCAGCAGTTTATTTCAGTCCATCTGCCTGTACTGTTACCCATTCTGTCTCTGGTGAATCCTCTTACACCTCTGGCCTGTACCCCAGTTCTTGCACACATAAATAAATCTTAAAATCTTATAAATAAATAAAATCTTGAAAAAAGAATTCACTCTGAGGGTTAGTACACAGAGATACTCTTTGAAGGTTTGTCTCAGTGGACCTCTAGCATTAGAAGCACAGAGACAGAAGTTTTAGGTTTCTTTTTCCTGTGGTGACATTAAAGACCTCCTATAATCTACATCATATGGGGATGGGGTGAGGGGACAACAAGAACAAATTTTAAAAATTATGTCATGGGAATATTAAAACATCAGAGAAATCTGGAAATTTTTCCTAGAGAAATCTTTCACTAGCAGCTATAAGTCACATCAGAAAAAAGGAAATGTTCTTGAGCCTGCTTGAGCTGTAATAAATAACAAGTTCTCCTTTTCCTTCATGTGTAGGGCATTGGTTGCTACATGTTCCGAATTGATGACTCGGAGGTAGTGGATGCCACCATGCATGGAAACGCTGCACGCTTCATCAATCACTCATGTGAGCCTAACTGCTACTCTCGGGTCATCAATATCGATGGGCAGAAGCACATTGTCATCTTTGCCATGCGCAAGATATATCGAGGGGAGGAACTCACTTACGACTATAAGTTTCCCATTGAGGATGCCAGCAACAAGCTACCCTGCAACTGTGGCGCCAAGAAATGCCGGAAGTTCTTAAACTAAAGCTGCTCTTCTCCCCCGGTGTTGGAGTACTCGAACCCAGAGCCATCCAAAGCAATGCCAAAGGCCTTTGCTAGCAGCTGGGAGTTCCAGGATATTGAGTGGGCACAGTTGAGGGGCCTCCGCTATGGCTGAGCGCCCTATGTCCCATATTCACATTTTCATGTGGTCATAGTCCTGGAGAGAAAGATAAGGTCTCAAAGAAAAGACCCATGATTGGCTTTCTGCTGGGGCCCCTCTGATTGTATGCCGCTGAAACGTAGGAAGTGGGGTCCTAGCAGACTTGCTGGAAGGAGCCTGTGGAGGGTTAGTTATGATGGGAGATTGGGCCTGAGCATCTCTCACCTTGGCCCTTTCCCCAGCATTGTAAGCGAGGGGTCAGGCAAAGCCCCAAATATAGAGGTTGGTTGGATACGTGATCGTTTGCTAGTCGGACCCAGCCTGTAACCATCTGTTGAACAAACAGAGAAGGTCTGGTGGTTTTCCTTACTATCCTCCCACTTGAGAGTTCACTTCTGGTTGGGAGACAGGATTCTTAGCACCTTTGGTGTCAAAAGGCTGTCTTGGGGTTGTGCCAATTATTAATTACCAAACATTGAGCCTATGGGCTTCAAGTGGGAGTGTTGTCCCCATGAGCCTTATCTCAGCCAATTACCTTTCTTGACAGTAGGAGCGGCTTCCCTCATTCCTTCTCTTGGCTTTCTTCATGTCCCCCTTCATCATACCACTTTCCCATTCTCTCTGGGTGGTAGGGGAGAGGAACTCCCTGCTCAGAAACACTCCCTATTGGGCATGGTATGTGCCTATAGAACGTTCCCTCAGCCTGGAAGTACTCCCAGCGGGGAAGTGGGCAGGAGCCATTGGCCATAACCAGACAGAATTTGGAGAAGTTTTCATAAAGCTCTATTGAGAGTTTTAAAGAAATTTATGTAGCATGGTTTTTTAGAAAAGGAAAAAAAAATATTTAAATAGGATTTGAATCATGCAACATCCAGAGTATCACAACTAGGATGACCCCTGGGCCCCATCCTAGGACATGGTAACTTTATTTTCCCCTCATTAAGGCATAGGAAGACTTAACTTTTGAATGGTCAGTGTCCAGTTGAAGGCAGAACACTAATCAGATTTCAAGGCCCAAAACTTGGGGACTAGACCACCATACATTGAGGGGACTCTTCCACCTGCACAAAACCCATGGATAAAGCGAGTTAAATGACACTACTGCCCTGATTACTCCTTAGGATGTGGTCAAAACAGCATCAAATGTTTCTTCTCTTACTTCCCCCAAGACAGTGTCCTGAACCTGTTAAATTAAGTCATTGGATTTTGCTCTGTTCTGTTTACAGTTTACTATTTAAGGTTTTATAAATGTAAATATATTTTGTATATTTTTCTATGAGAAGCACTTCATAGGGAGAAGCACTTATGATAAGGCTATTTTTTAAACCGCGGTATTATCCTAATTTAAAAGAAAATCGGTTTTTAATAACTTTTTATTTTCATAGGATGAAGTTAGAGAAAATATTCAGCTGTACACACAAAGTCTGGTTTTTCCTGCCCAACTTCCCCCTGGAAGGTGTACTTTTGTTGTTTAATGTGTAGCTTGTTTGTGCCCTGTGGACATAAACGTCTTCTGGGTTTGCTCTTCAACAATAAATGGAAAAGGAAGGTCACCCAACTCCATTGGGCCACCCTTCTCCTTCCCATATTGAAGCTCCTCAAAAGGCTGTAGTAGTGTCTTGACACAGCAGTTTCTCCTCTTCTTTCCCACAGTCACGCCTCTGGCACTAGCTCAGTGGTGAGAGGTGGGAATCTGCTACATTTCCCTCATCTTTCCTACTTCAGAGTCAGCAACCAAGTGGAATGGCACCCTCACATTTTCCATCACCATCTGCCTCATAGTTCACCTCGTTCCCTTCCCCTCTGCCCACCAAGTCCTCATACTTGCAGATAACCCATGGATCCCCATGCGCCCTCTTTTGGGGCAGCCCGTTGAAACTGAAGCACAGTCTGACCACTCATGATAAAGCAGATTTCTCTCTGCCTGTGGGCCACAAGGTTTCAGAGCAATGTAGTCCAGTAGAGGGCGGGGCACACTTTTCTCGCCACAAGAAGCCCATTCTTCTGGAGGTCTAGCAAAGCAATACGACTCTGCCCAGCGCCCTCTGCCCCAGGGCTCACGGCTCTGCTGTGCCTTCCACCCTGGGCTCCCTGTTCTTCCGTGACCTTAGAACTTTGTCTTGGTGGCTCTGCTGGAACATTGTCACTGTTTTCACTGTCCTGCAGGGAGCCCAGCACTGTGGCCAGGATGGCAGAGACTTCCTTGTCATCGTGGAGAAGTGCCAGCAGGGGCCTGGGGAAAAGCACTCGACCCAGACCTCACCTCCCTCCCTCCTCTTGCCCATGAACAAGATACAGTGGCCCTGGGGGTCCCACTAGTGTCTGGTTTCCTTTATTGCACTGTGTGAGGTTTTTTGTAAATCCTTTTATTCCTTTTTTTTTTTTTTTTTTAAGAAAAAAACCTTAAGCTGCATTTGTTACTGAAATGATTAATGCACTGATGGGTCATGAATTCACCTTGAGAAAGACCCAAAGGCCAGTCAGGGGTGGGGGAAAACAGCTAAACAGACCTAGTTATTGCCCTGCTAGGCCATGCTGTACTGTGAGCCCCCTCCTCATTCTCTTTCTGCCAGTCCCAAACCCTGAGGCCAGGAGAGGAACCCACATCTTTCCTTCTCTTGCCAGCTGCAGATGGTTTGCCTTGCCTTCAAACTCCCTGATTATCAACCACAGAAATGAGAAATTCCTCTTACAGATCAGCCTTGAGTCCATTGCCAAAAATCAGCATACCTGCCAGCAACTTAGGGACTAAGCTAAGACCTTCCCTACAAGAGGGAAAGGTTTAAAGACACAAAAAGGCATAGCTATCTCCAAAACACCCGAGTTTGTTTTGAAAGTGACCAAGGGAATTGTTGCACAAAAGTGCAGACTGAGGAACTGTGGTGGGTCATTCCCAAGAATCCCCCAGGGGGCATCCCAAATCCCTAAGGAGTAACAGCTGCAAATCTGGTCAGTTCTCAAGTGAGCAAGTCCGCTCACTTATAGCTTTTGCTGCTAGAACCTGTTGTGGCTGCATTTCCTGGTGGCCAGTGACAACTGTGTAACCAGAATAGCTGCATGGCGCTGACCCTTTGGCCGGAACTTGGTCCCTTGACTCCCTCTGTTACCGTCCACCACCTCCAGCACAGCCCCTCCTGTTTTTACACCAACAGTAAGAATCAAGGGGGAAGCCCTGGCAGCTATATATGTTTTCAACCAGACTCCTTTGCCGGGATCCAGTCTACCACCCTGCTTGCCTGTGTCTGCCCCTACCCCTGTTCCCGGCCAATGCAGTGAGCACCATGCAGCTCCCTTGATTTAAAAAAAAAAAAAAAAAAAAAATACAACAACAAAAACAAAAAAAAAATCTTTTAATGAATGTATCTTTCTAAAGGACTGACGTTCAATCAAATATCTGAAAATACTAAAGGTCAAAACCTTGTCAGATGTTAACTCTTAAGTTTGATTTGGGATTTTTTTTTTAAACAAATCAAGTTTGGGTTTTTGTTTTTGTTTTTTTTTGTTTTTTTTTTTTTTAAGGAAAAGCGGGTCATTGCAAAGGGCTGGGTGTAATTTTATGTTTCATTTTCTTTATTTTAAAGCAATACAAGGTTATTGAGCAGATGGTTTTGTGCCGAATCATGAATACCAGTCAAGTCTCACACTCTGAAAACTTGCAACTTTTTGTTTTGGTTTTCAAATAAATATAAATATGATATATATAGGAACTAATATAGTAATGCACCATGTAACAAAGCCTAGTTCAGTCCATGGCTTTTAATTCTCTTAACACTATAGATAAGGGTTGTGTTCCAGTTGCTAGTAGTGGCAGGAAGATGTCAGTCTGGCACTCCTCTGATCTGACACGGGAATGTCCAAATGAAGAGACAGAGACAGTCCACCCGTAGGGTCAGAGAGAAACGCAGAAATGGTGTCACCTGGGTTTTTTTTCTGCCCGTGAATGTTGCCAGTCAGTACCTGTACTCCTTGTTTCTCTATTTTTGGTTATGAATGTTGGGGTTACCACCTGCATTTAGGGGAAAATTGTGTTCTGTGCTTTCCTGGTATCTTGTTCTGAGGTACTCTAGTTCTGTCTTTCAACCAAGAAAATAGACTTGTGGTGTTTCTTTTATTGAACTTTTAACAGTCTCTTTAGTAAATACAGGTAGTTGAATAATTGTTTCAAAAGCTCAACAGATGACAAGCTTCTTTTCTAGAAATAAGACATTTCTTGACAATTTTATCATGTATAACAGATCTTTTGGTTGGTTTTTTTTTTTTTTTTTTTTTTCCTTCTTATGTTCTTCCAAGCTTCTGGTTAGAGAAAAAGTNTTTTTTTTTTTTTTTTTTTTTTTCCTTCTTATGTTCTTCCAAGCTTCTGGTTAGAGAAAAAGTGAAAAAAAAAAAAAGGAAAAAAAAAGTGTCTAAAGTCCATCAGTGTTAACTCCCTGTGACAGGGATGAAGGAAAATACTTTAATAGTTCAAAAAATAATGCTGAAAGCTCTCTACGAAAGACTGAATGTAAAAGTAAAAAGTGTACATAGTTGTAAAAAAAAAAAGGAGTTTTTAAACATGTTTATTTTCTATGCACTTTTTTTTATTTAAGTGATAGTTTAATTAATAAACATGTCAAGTTTATTGCTGCAAGCCGGTGAGCTTTCTTTTGACTTCAGCTGGGCTGGAGAACCAGAGGGAGGGGTATGGCCTGTGACCTGACCACAAAGTACCCTTCACAAAAGACAAACACAGGATGATTTCATTCACATGGAGAATAAAGAAACAGACAAAAACAAAGCCAAATCAAACCACAGAAATCTGACTGCAGAAGGGAGGAGAGGATAGGTGAAGGAGAAGTACTGGAGGTAGGGGGGCCCAGTGGACTCAGGTGGGGAATTATCAGTGATTGGGTGGTGAGGGTGGTGTGATAACATTGGAGAAAGAGTGGACTTGTGCCCCTAAGTCATACAGTGTTAGAAAACAATGCTACCTCCAAAAAAAAAATTTTTTTAAGTGCCCTCCACTATCCTTTAAGGTAGAACCACTAAATCACCGTCCATTGCCTACCTCAGGCCTCACTCCACATTGGTTCTTTTAACTGCTTTGTTCTCACCAAAGGTGTATTCATAACTTAACTCTGGGTATGAAGGAGTCAAAAAGACAAAAGAATAGTCTTATCTCCTACATTTCCTCCCCTTTATCCATGGACAATCAAGCAGTAGCTTAAAGATTTTCTCCTAATCTGAATACAATAAAATGAAAGCATTTCAGGAAGAACCTGGACAACATCGTGATTGGTACACTCCACCTTAAGACTAAAAATGGATTTATTTACTGTTTTTCCTAGAACTGGGGTGGGGGTGGGGAGGTGATTGAGAAATGCTTGTAAATATTCTACTAAGCCAGTATCACTAACCATGGGCCAAAGGGGGTTGAGTTTATACTCAGGCCAAAGAATGGAAGACATGCCTCATGGGGGATGGTCCTCCAACAGAACCTCCCCCTAGATCAACTGGCTGCCCAGACAAAGCCTCCACCCCTCTTCCTCCTGAGTCAGCTTTGCAGATTTGTAGTTGCACACTATGGGGACGCCAAATGATCAGGCTGTGTTACAGGCCATCTTCAACCCTGACACCCCATTTGGAGATGTCATTGGTGTAGACCTAGGAGAGGAAGCTGAGAAGGAAGAAGCAGATGGAGGTGAGTGACTTTGGAGGGTAGCTCTCCACATTGGCTGGTCTGCTGGCTTCTCTGGGGTGACTGCGGGAGAAGGTTTTGCAAGACCTTCGATGGTGGCTGAGATTGGAATCAGAGGGCTGGGTGAGCTTTATGCACTGATGGGGGTTGGCAGGTCACTAAGAGGAAAGATAGGGTTTGTCTGTCAGCCCTGGAAACTCTGCACTTAACCTTGCAGCTTAATTTCACCCATGACCCATCCTTAACTCTTAACAGGGCAGGGATGTTAAACTCATGTAAGAGCTTATCATCCTACACAAATGGAGGACAGAATGGGGCAGCCCCAGCCCAAACATGCAAAACCTAAACAAGCACTCAGTACTACACACCACTGCAAGACAAGACAGCTAATTCTTCCCAGCACGAGTGCACTCATTGGCTCTTCCCTTGGTCTAATGTCCCCATTAGAAGTTCTTTTTTTAAAGATTTATTTGTTTATACATATAAGACCTGGGGTACAGGCCAGAGGTGTGGAGGGTGAGAGGATCCACCAGAGACTGTGGGGAGCAAAACAGGTAGATTGACTGAAATCCACTGCTGAGGGGAGCAGTGGGCAAGGCAGGAGAGGTCTGCTGCGCCATGTGGTCACCTCCCAGCTGGTGGCAGGGATCAAACTTGTGCTGCAGTGGCCGCAGTTTGCTTCACAGTACATTGCTTAACCCATTGTGCCACCAGGGAGGGCACAGCCCCCATCAGGAGTTTTTGATGCCCTTTGTTTCTAAAGGAATGAAGCCTAAGCCTTACTAAACTTCAGACTGAAAAGCTGAGGTATACCTTGGGAATGATTTCCATAACCTGGGTGTATTATGCAGGCCTTCAGTTTGAGGGTGGTATAGACAAAATGGGGACAAGTTAAGGAGTTGAAGCCTGGGGTTCAGGTCCAAGCTGTACAACTTACAAGACATGTAACCCCGAGCAAGTCAGATACAGGCTAAGGAGTCAGTTTCATTTTTTGGCAAAAGGAAAGCAAGCAAAGTCTCTGTCCCAGGGCCCTTTGGAACTTAGTGCTAGTTCAGCCTTGTGACTTCATTCCCCCTGCCCCAAACACTGCATCAGACTCCTGCTTTTACCTACACCCCAGCCAGATCAGCTCTGGCTCAAGTCCTGAAGCCTGTGGTGAGGGTGACATCTGCGTCTTACTCCCATCTGTACACCTGTCCTTTCCTGGCTCCCTCCCTGGCAGATGGAGTATTCCCTCAAGCACTACTGGAGCAGTCCAAGGCCCTGGAGCTGCAGGGGGTGAGGGCAGCAGAGGCCGGGGACTTCAGTACAGCCCTGGAGAGGTTTGGCCAAGCCATCAACCTGCTGCCTGAGCGGGCCTCAGCCTACAACAACCGAGCCCAGGCCCGGAGACTCCAGGGAGACGTAGCAGGTGAGAGCAGATGCCCAGGGGCCCGGGATGCACAGATCAGAGATAAAGTGGGACAAGCCCCTCTAGAACCTAGAGGTTCTTACCAACAAGAGATAATAGTATGGGTCCTGCTAATTCTTGGAACTATTGAGAAAGTGGGAATGATTATTTAATGAGAGTTTACTACTGTAGCAGTGGGATAGGTACTGAAAACACAAAGATTAAAAAAATACATTACTTAGCAATTACTATGTGTCAGGCAGGAGCACTTCACATGTAAGTTATAGTAGCTCATTTAATCCTGACAATTTCCCTACTGGGCATGTACTGTTATCTCCATTTTACTAATGAAGCATGGCAGGTAAGTAATCTGGTACTCTGATGGCTAAGAAGTGGCTGAGCTGGGATTTGAATGAGGTGGGAGGGCTCCAAAGTATGTGCTCTTAATCCCCATGTATTACATACTGCTTCTAAAGAAGCCCATAGTCTAGGGGGTAGGAGAGACACACAATCCTTATACCAGAAAGTTTGAGAAGGTTCAGCATGGGATCTGTTGCTGAGGAGTGGGTCTTCAAGGGTGAGTAGGAGTTGAAAGGTTAAGTAGGAGTTAGGTGGAAGGAGGGGAGGGAGTGGATGAAAGCAGAGACTCAGAAGGCATAAAGCAGTATAGGGAAACTCAGATGTACAGGCTGGCTGGGGGAGGGAGTGAGGAAAGGATGGAGGAGAGCCTGGAGGAACATACAGGAGACAGAAGGTGAAGATGTGAATGTGAGGCTGAGATTTAGGCTTTGTCATGATGACATGGGGCATCACTAAAGGAAGTGACGTGCCACAGTCATGCTACTCTGGCCAGAATGGGAACAATGGGACAGTGAGGGCCACCCATGGGACCAGAGAGTAGGCTGATGCAAAGATGTAAATTACAGAAGCTAAGTAGGGAACTACTAGACTGTTAGAAGTAGTGACAGCAGTGGTGCTCTGGAGCCAGGTGGGGCGTGTGGACACCCTTCTGGGAATAGTGGAGAGCCCCAAAAGCCCCTTTTCTAGGCCTATCTGCCACTTGGCTTTAGGAGGATCATCAAGGCCACTGGGGATAGCCTGCTGAACAGAAAGAGAAGTGCGAAGGTGATTCCACCAGGAGAGGCTTTGGATTCCTTCAGACCTGCAACTAGTTCATGGGGGGCGGTGGGGGCATGACATACCAAGGGGCACGAAGATCAGAGCCCTTCTCAACTGCTGGCTATGGGCAGGGAGCATAGGTGCTGCTGGGTTCTGAGAATTAAACACAGAAGTAGGGCAGGGAGATTAAACCTTCGTCTAAGATGATTCTGGAGCGCTCCAAGCCTGCCAATTGACTCTGTAGAGACTAGAGAGCCCAGAAGAAATGCAGCTGGTAAGACCCTTCAGCAGATGGTTTGAGGTCAGAGTTCTGATGCCAACCCAGTTATTTTAAGGATGTTAAAAATTAAATGGTGCAGGACAGCTCTGGCTCCAGACCGCCTTCAAAGAAAATAACATACAAAATAACAAAGACTGTGGCCACAAGCATGGCAGTCAGTACACAGGTGAGAAGCTGCACACAAGGAAAACGGAGAGAAAAGAATTCAAAAGGAAGAGAAATGAACTTTATTGTATTTGTAAGAAATACCTGCCCATTCATTATAATGTTTTTTCTCACTCTGCAATTCAAAATTGGAACATGGTAGCTATTTTATAACCTATGCTGCAAAATGGGCCAGATTCATAAACACAGTGACCACTCAAAATCCTACCAGCAACCTCTATGTACTAGACAATGGAAAATGAGACAAGACCTACATGTGAGCAGCGGCACTGCCACTCGCCGGCCCTGCAGGCCCGCGCACGTTTTGTCAATCCTTCCAGTCTAGTCTAAGTAATGGGAATAACAATACCTACCTGGAGGGATCAGGTGCAGGCGGGATGGAAATGGCCCAGTCCCAGAGCCACAATTCTAGCCCCGATTCCGCGCTGGCCCGTGCTGGCCGCGGCTCTAACCCGCCCACCTTCCCGTCCCGCAGGCGCCCTGGAGGATCTGGAGCGCGCGCTGGTGCTGAGCGGCGGCCTGGGCCGCGCAGCCCGCCAGGGCTTCGTGCAGCGCGGGCTCTTGGCGCGGCTGCAAGGCCGGGACGACGACGCCCGCAGGGACTTCGAGCAGGCGGCGCGGCTGGGCAGCCCCTTCGCGCGGCGCCAGCTCGTGCTGCTCAACCCGTACGCCGCGCTGTGCAACCGCATGCTGGCCGACATGATGGGGCAGCTGCGCAGCCCCCGGAACGGGCGCTGAGCGGGCGGTGGGCGAGGGAGGGCGGGCCCTAGACCAATAAAGCTGCTCGGCTTCCACCGACTCTCGCGCCTGTGTCTGCGCCCTGCGCGCCGTGCCAGCAGGTGAAGGCCCGGCAGGCGTCCTCGCCCGGCCCCGCGGGGAGCCGTGCGCGCCAACCCGAGGACCCCGGGTCAGCCCAGGCGCAGCCGCCCACCTGGCCCTGGGGCGGGGGCCCCGCGGGTCGCGAGTCGGACGTTGATTGGCCCTGTCTGGCGCAGCCCCGCCCCCGAGCGGACTGCAGTGCTCATCAGACCTGAGCAGTCGCTCTGGCTGCGCTCGCGGAGGGAGCCAGGTGAGCCTCCGCGGGAGGCGGGAGGGGGTGCTCGCGACCCCGGCCTCTGGGCCCTTCCCGGCGGGAGCAAACCAGAGGGCGTTGGGAGACAGACGGGGTCGGGAAAAGAACGAGCCCTTTGAGGCGGGGACACGCGCACCCGAGCGTCTGCAGGTGTGTGTCCGTGCGCGTGTGACCGCGTTCGGTGCGGGCCGCGCCGCTGCTCGTCTCCGGGTTACGGGTGTGCGCCTGTTTATCCCTGGAGTCACCGTGTGGTTTTGCGCCCGCGGGGTGCAGGTTCGTGCTGGGTGGATTTGGTCTCTGGGTTTGGCTGTTTACGTCTTGCCCTTGCCGCCGGTGGTCAGCTTACATTCATGTTGCAGTGCACCGTTCTTTTTGCTTCTGGAGAGTAACCCCTGGAAAAATTACTAGGCTTGCTTGTTCTCACCTGTCTAACGCTCTTCTCTCGCAGCCTAGGCCCCAGACCCAGGGGAACATGGCACTACCTCCAGGCCCAGCTACCCTCCCGTACACGCTGCTGCTCCTGCTTACCCTTCTGAGCTCAGGTACGCCCGTGTTCATCCCTTGGCCAAGTATTTCTGGGGTCCTCCCCCTCTCTTCCCTCCTTCCCTGCAGCTGGATACCCTCTTTAGACCCCAGGCACCAGAACTGGGTTTCCCTTGCCCACCTACCCAAGGTCCAGGCAGCCCTTAGAGAACCCAAGTCGCCTGTCACTTGGCCAGCTGCCCTTGTAAGTGGACCTCATCCTGGTCACAAAATAGTACTGACCCTCCTCAAGACCTCCCCAGAATTCCCTGCTGTGTTCCAGCTTGGGGGGAGTTGGCTCCACAAATTGATGGTCAGACCTGGGCTGAGCGTGCACTTCGGGAGAATGAACGCCACGCCTTCACCTGCCGGGTGGCAGGGGGGCCTAGCACCCCTCGACTGGCCTGGTACCTGGATGGACAACTACAGGAGGCCAGCACCTCAAGACTGCTGAGTGTGGGTGGAGATGCCTTCTCTGGAGGAACCAGCACCTTCACTGTCACTGCCCAGAGGGCCCAGCATGAGCTCAACTGCTCCATGCAGGACTCGGGCAGTGGCCGACCAGCCAACGCCTCCGTCATCCTTAATGTTCAATGTGAGTCCCCTGGGGTGAGCAAGTGGAGAGCTGCATAGGGGCCCCCAGCAGTCACTGGGCAAATGGCCCAGCTGAATATTTAACAAACACTTAAGCACTCTACAAACGTGAACTCACTTTATCCTCACAGTAATTGTCTGAGGTAATGACCATTATTAACCCCTTTTTACAAATGAGAACACTGAGGCATGGTTTAAGCAATCTCCCCAAAGTCATTCACACAACTGGGAACTAGAAGAGCCAGATTCAAATCCAGGTATTTTTGCCTCAGGTATTTATACTTTTTTTTTTTTTTGGTTTATCAGTCATTAATTCCTTATTGCAATTATATATTTCTAGTTGCTTCTTGCTGTTGTGATACAAAAATGCATCACAGCCCCTTTGTTCAAGAAAATCATAAATGAATAGGGAAGTGTTTCTACTCTTAATAACTATGAAATTCTGCCTCTCTGGCAAACTCAGCCAGCCTGTTTCCCAGTGTCCGCTCTCAGAGGAGATCTGGGGCCCTGGCTCCCTTCTGGGTTTGGAAAGAAAGACTAAGGAGTCTGAGGGGCTCTGGTGAGAGTGTATTGGCCTGTGCTTTGTAACAGTTAAGCCGGAGATTGCCCAGGTTGGCGCCAAGTACCAGGACTCTCAGGGCCCAGGCCTCCTGGTTGTCCTTTTCGCCCTGGTGCGTGCCAACCCGCCTGCCAATGTCACCTGGATTGACCAGGATGGGCCAGTGACTGTCAACGCCTCTGACTTCCTGGTGTTGGATGCCCAGAACTACCCCTGGCTAACCAACCACACTGTACAGCTGCAGCTCCACAGCCTGGCACACAACCTCTCCGTGGTGGCCACCAATGACGTGGGTGTCACCAGTGCCTCGCTTCCAGCCCCAGGTGAGCACTGCCAGTAACTGGCCCAAGCAAAGATTCGGGTGGGGGAGATCACTGTACAGAAACGGGAGGGCATGTTGCCCTTTGGGTAAGTCTTGTGAACGAGGTGTTCCCTGCCACCTTGGGCAAGGACAGAAAAATGCTTGTGGTATCTCAGAGGTGGGGACACTCCCTACTTGGAACCTAACCAGAGGACAACCTGCAGGGCTCCTGGCCACTCGGGTGGAAGTGCCACTCTTGGGCATCGTTGTGGCTGGAGGGCTCGCCCTGGGCACCCTGGTGGGGTTCAGCACTTTGGTGGCCTGCCTGGTCTGCAGAAAAGAGAAGAAGATCAAAGGTAGGGCCAGAGTCTTAGGGAACAAGGGAGGGGGCATGAGGGGAGGTAAAGTCGGGGTGAGCAGCAGGGGCAGTGAGTAGAGCAGGGCAGAACAAGTGGAAGAACAGGTCTTCCAGGTTTGGACTACAAGCAGAGATGCTGGAAAACCAGTCTCTGGCCCCAAAACCAGGGTCAAGCATTTGAGAGCCCCCCTTGCCTGAAGGTTCTGGCTCTGATAGGGCAGGGGACGGAGCCCAGAGTGGATGGGCACATGGAGAGCAGAGTGTGGTTTCTTTCTCCCCAGGCCCCTCCCGGCGTCCATCTCTGATCTCTAGGTAACTCTTCCTGGGGCTCAGCGGATGGGGCTGAACCAAGGTGCAGCATGGGGACAGGTGGAAACTTGGGGCTTCCAGTAGTCTTGGAATGGCCCACGCAGGACTCCGTACCTGCTGGCTGGAGCCAGGCGTATCCCAGGCTTTGTCGCCCTGTAGTGACTCCAACAACCTGAAACTCAACAACGTGCGCCTGCCGCGGGAGAACATGTCCCTCCCGTCCAACCTGCAGCTCAACGACCTCACTCCGGACCTCAGAGGTACCTTGGGAGCTTCAGTAGGGCCCTGCTTTATCTGTAGAGGTGCTTCTGAGAAAAAGTGAGACCCTGGTACTTCAGAGGGGATAGGCCCTCATGTCACTCCGCACCCCTGGACACTGCCCCTTTGCTACCCAGCAGGGAAACCAGCAGACCAGCAGATGGCTCGCAACAACAGCCGGCCAGAGCTTCTGGACCCAGAGCCCGGCGGCCTCCTCACCAGCCGAGGTACTGGCAGAGAGCGGTCACCCTCCTCCTCTGCCCCCCAGTCCTGTGCTCATGCTTCACAGTCCCCAAGGGGCACTAAGGGACCTCCCAACTGCCAAGGAATGAGGGTTCCTGAGACTCCTGGGTGTCTTCGCTCCCTCAGGCTTCATCCGTCTTCCCATGCTGGGCTACATCTACCGAGTGTCCAGCGTGAGCAGTGATGAGATCTGGCTCTGAGCCGAGGACACGATGGAAGGTGTCTTCTTGGCCCCCTCCTCCTTCTCAAGGCATCCTCTGCCTGGCCGCATTGCCACTGCCACTTCTGCTCGCCCTCCTGGCCAGGGTGCTCTGTCATCTACATGATGCATTTCACTGGGATCTGATCCTCAGGGGCACAAAGATCCTCGGCACACTGCCAGCTGCACTTAAGCCCCTCATTGTAACTCAGGCTGGGGCCTGCATGCAAGGCTGTGACCAGATGGAGCACTTTGGCCAGGTATGTTTGGGGGCCACCCAGAGCTGCGAGTGGTACGGCCCTGGTGGTGTGGGCCTGCTCTTGCTCCACAACATCCGTTCCTCTCAGTACCCTGTACAGCAGGCACAGGGATGTGCCTGATCGGCCACGGGGCGGGCCCTGCACGTCTTGAATTTCCTTCCCATGCTATGCAGCTTTGTTCCCTCAGGGAAAATGAAGGACCCCGCTGACTGTAGAGAACCAAACTGCCCTTTGCACAGGAACCTACCCCTTGCCCCGGGGCACTGGCCAAGCACAGACTCTCCCTTTTACTGCATATCTCTCTGCCCCCTGTGTCTCCACCACCTCTTGGGCATCCTAGGTTACACACTGGGCTTTTTTCACTTTTTCCCTGGGCACCAGACTCCCCATTGGCTTGGCGCCTAATGGTGCCCATGCCTGATATTAGCACAAGTTGGGAGGCAAATAGTGAGATGAGACGTCCGGTGGCTTCTAGGACAGCATGTCGCTATGCATCTTTACCTTACAATGTTAGCACTTTAGCACATCCCCTGGGGAGGGGGTGAGCGAGGGCCACAGGGCCCTGTGTGGCTTCCCCATGTCTGGCCTTCCTGTGATTCACTGTGATGGCTCTGAGCCTTCAGGGTTGATGGTTTCCCTTTTCAGTGTTTCCCCACCGTGGGATCCCAGCCCTCACCTAGCCTAACTACCCCACCCTCTGTTCTGTAGAGAATGCTCATAGTGGCACTTAATTCAACAGTATCAGAGCTTTAGGGAGACATGGAGAAAGGGGGAAACCACGTACCCCAAAACAACCTAAGACATTTAAAAAGCAACATGGAAGTGACTGGAAATTAATACAGCTCAGAGTATATTTTTCCCTTGTTGACAACTTGTTTTATAATTTTTCTCAAGTTATGTTGCTGTAGGACAGTGCTGAGCACGTCGTAAATCAAATAAACTTGACTGGGTGAATGTTACATGTCCATTTTTTCCTTTATGTTTTTAAAATGGAATCTTTTTAGACACAGAGGGCCCTTCTGGTGGCGCAGTGGGTTAAGCAACGCATTATGGGGCAGACCGCAGTCACTGCAGCACGAGTTCGATCCCTGCTGCCGGCCAAGGAAGTGATCCACATGGCGCAGCAGACCTCTCCTGCCTTGCCCGCTGCTGCTCTCTGCAGTGTATTTCTGTTGATCTGCCTGTTCTGCTCCCCACTCTGTTTCTGGTGAATCCTCTCACCCCCACCCCACCCCACACACACACACACCTGTGCCTTAGTTCTTGTATGCATAAATAAATCTTTTTAAAATAATAATAATAAAAGACAGAGAAAGTAGAGCAAACACCTGTATACCCACCAACCAGTGCTGTTATAGCTTAACATTCTACCCTGTCTGCTTATGATCTCTTACAATTATTTCATGACGCCGTTCCCAGTGGCAGGGCTAGCCTCCCAGAGCACCAGGTGGGGGTCACAGCTATGCTGATCCTCACTTGTCTTATCACTTGGCATACTCCTCCCCTCTCAGAACTCAGCCACACTGAACCCTTTGTCCTGACCAGGGTACAGAAGACTCAGACTAGACTAATTTTCAAAAAAAGTTTTTTCCCCCATGTTTTCTCCTTTTATTCTTTTTTTTTTCCCCAAAGATGATTAATTTTTGTTAAGAACTGGGTGTAGGCCAGGGGTGCGGGGGGGTGAGAGCAGAGCAGATGGATTTACTGTAATACACTGCTAAGAAGAACAGCGGTGGAGATAGGAGGGTCTGCTGCACTGTGTATGGGTTAGATTCTTGGCCAGGTATCGAACTCAGGCCTTTATAGTGGGCCTCACAATGATAGCACTAAGACTTAACCCCTAGACCACCAAAATTTTTTTCTGAGGGGTTATGAGAAGGAAAAAAGACTAGAAATAGGATGTATTTTTTGAGGACTGATTTCTATTTTTTTAAATAATATTTTAATATATTTTTAATGATTTTTTAAATTGGCTTCGTTTGTGTAGCTCTGGGTGTTCTGGCCCCTGTTCTCTCCTCACCACTGTCTTGAATATTTTTCTCCATAGGCACGGCTAAGTCTGCCCCAGCCTCCTGAAGAGGGACTTGGTTCCATCCTCTATGATTGTGCATGTATGAGCTCCTTCAAGGCTTCAGAACGTCAAGGAGCCAGGGTGCCTTGCTGTCATTTCTGTTGAGTCTTGTCCATTGCCCCTAGGGTGGTCCGAGAGTCCCTTCCTTGATGGTCTTTCGCCAGACTACACATACTACACTCTTCTCAGGTGCACTCAAGGTCTTACTGTAGCAGAGAGGTCTGCTCTTCCTGGCCATTCTTCCACCGTAGTGTTTGCTAAGGGCTAGACTATCAAATTACAACATGGATAAACCCTGAAAACATACTGAGACACACTAAACCCAGGACATGTATGACTTGGGTTTCATCACATATGATGAATAAGCAAATGCCCTGAATAGGTAAATCTACAGACAGTAGCTTAGGTGGGGATTGTCAGGGACCAAGGAGAGACGAATGAGGAGTGACTGCTAATGGGTTGGAGTTTGCTTTGGGGGTAATGAAAATGTCCTGGAATAAATAGTGATCAGTGCACAACTTTGTGCACCAAAAATCACTGAATTAGATGATAGATGAATTATAGTTAAGTAAAACTAGTTAAAAAAAATCAAACTGATTTGCACATTTCACTCTTAATAAATGCTACTTCATTAAATGCATGCTGAAGTTTTTAGGGTTTAAGTACAACATACTTTGAAATTTATCAAAAAATAACATGGATTAACGCTAGCACAGAGAGTGGGGATGTGATAGAGAAAATTCAGCAAAATACTGTGGAATGTAGGTAGTAGATGTATATAGGCTTCACTGTGTAGTTCTTCTAAAATTCTTTTGACAATTTTCATAATAAAATTAGGGGAGTATCCTTCCTTGATCTAGTTCCTTCTTGGATATTTCTGAATTTTTTTTGATCTAAGGACCACGGAATTTTCAAGCATTACTAACGACCCTTAGGTGACAATCTCTTTATTTGGGGGAAAAAAACATTTTTAATAGATTTCAGTCACATGGTCTTTAAGCTTTACCTTCCAAAAATAGGCAGGTTGCTTGTTTACATCTCCACAACAGGCAGGTCTGGAACCAGATGAGTAGGTAACCTGCAAGGGAGGCAGCACTGACCAATGAGAGAACTCTAGAAAAACTAAGTTCTGAGAGAAAAGGGAGTCCCCTCTGCTGCCAACCTTGGGAGACAGGGATTTGATTTCACAAAGTTGGTTTGCTTAAACTGCTATCTACTTAAGCCTGTTACTAAGCCAGGCTTAGAGATAAGCTCCTTATCTCTACCTTACACTCAATCAACCTTTTGTCTTTTATATTATAGAACAGCAGGATACCTTGAAAGAATATTTTATTTGTAAAATCTTGTCAACTGAGTTTAAGAATGAAAGAAAAGAACCCCATCATTATATCGAGGAGATGGTCTGTTAAGCTTTCCTTCCATCTTGAGCATCCTGAGAGCCTCCGAATTCTAATTCCTCAGAGGCTGTGATACAGAGGCTGTGATACATTTCTGCTTAGGGAAGGAAGTCTGAGCTGTGCACAACAGTTCGACAAGTGTGTGCAGTGCTTTCTGGCAAAGAGGTCTGCGCTGTCCCTGCGTCAAGCTGCGGCACTGGCAAGGAAGCCATCTGGCTGTCTTCAGCGGGGTAGAGCAGCCACTCAGCCCTGACACCGTGTGACTGGGAGGAGTCTCAGCCGAAGGTTAGCATCTCTGCATCTCCAGCTTGAGAGGTGGAGCTGGATGGAGGAGTAAATGTTTTCTTGCCTTCAGCTAGAGCTTTAAAATGCTGTGAGGGGAGAGAGGGAACTGTATTTAGGATATGCCAGTTGCCACTTTTAGCAAGAACCAACCTCCTAACCTTCCTTTACATTCTAATCCTATTTCCCTAACAGTTCGTTGGTGTTATCTTTGAAAAATAGTTAGAAATTTACCCCACTTTCTCAAAAAATAACACACCCCCCCGCTTTTCTTCTTTTTTTTTTTTTTTTTTTTACTTCTTCCTTCCTGCTGCTATTCATTAGGCACTGGGTTCTGTAAGAATGAGTCTCCTCTGAGATCCTCACCAAGCCTCGTTAAGACCCACATGTTTTCTATCCCCTTCCTTTGAAAGGCCCACCCTGCCTGCTTTGCTGCTCTCTTATAATTATGGAAAGGTTAACAGGTAACTCTGGACAGAGACAACCTCCACTGGCATGGACATAGTCACAGCAGGCTCAGGGTAGTGGAGACACAGGAATCCTCACTCCAGCTCAAGTCAGTCTCTGATGCTAGTCTTACCTGTGAGTTTTTGAATTCTGAGTAGAGGGAAAAGAGCAAGTGGAGGGACTGAATCCGACTCTTGTAGATGGGGATGTCCAGAATGGCTGAAAGGAAGAACAACTATGAGCAGAAACAAATCCCTGGGAATTTTGGCATTTCTGTTTAGGACAGCCATTTCTCCTAGATGTGTATCCAGGACTCTGGGGGTTAAACACCCAGCATCCCCAAATGCCATCTTACCACAACTTGCTATAAGTGGTGGCTGTGACTCAAGATGCTATCATCCCAGAGCAAACATGCCTTTTCAAAAGGCCACAGTGTGTTTATGCAGAGACAGGGTCAAGGAAGGGATAGAAGAACTTACCACAGATCATGTCGATGTACTCTGCCAGGCTGCAATCAATCTCTGCCGTGGGCAGGCTCACCTGGGAGGGGCGTGGAAAGGAGCAAAGTCAAAAGGCTGAACTTCCAAGTACTCTCAGTACCACTGTCTCACTCTGAAGGAAATGAGCTCTAGCATAAAGTGCCTTAGGAACTGAAAAGTGTTCCCCCATACTTCATATACTGAAGTGCTAAATTAGAGTACCTCAGAATGTGACTGTGTTTGGAGATAGTCTCAAAAGAGATGTTTGTTAAAAGAAGTCATTAAGGTGAGCCCTAATCCAGTAAGACTGGTATCCTGCTAAGAGGAGTAAATTAACACAGGTACAAAAGGAAGACCATGTGAAGACACAGGGAGAAGATGGCCAAGGAGAAAGGCCTTGGAAGAAAACAACCCCGCCAATCACTTGATCTTAGATTTCTAGCCTCCAGAAATGTGAGTAAATAAATTCCTGTGGTTTAAGTCACCCAGACTGTGGAACTTAGTTATAGCAGTCCCAGTAAATAATACAGTATGCTTTTGTTTCCCTTCTCTGATCAGTATTATGGAACTAGTCATACTCGTTAACCACCAAAACTGGTCATACTCAGAAAACACTAGGAAAAAAAAAAAAACTAGAGTAGCAGAAGCCCTGACAAAACCAAAACATTTTACAAGTAAAATATAATATCATTCTGTATTCCTGTGTGTATTTGTGAAGAAACTGGCCCAAGGCTATGGCCAGGTACTTACAATTACTTGGTGTTATAATGCTTTGTAGTCCTGGGACACCTCAGGAACAGAAAAATAGACGTATCATCGTAGATGCAGTCTAAACAAATTTAAAAACTGCAGCCTTCTTAAAGTTTATTTTCTTTTTATAAAAATCAGAGCTCATATAGTTCTGCAATTTACTTTTTTTCATTTGATATCGTTGATATGTCTTCATAGCAGAAAAAAGGGCAAATAATATTTCACTTTACAGCATTTCCCTGAGTGGATGTACTACAGATTATCTATTCAATCCCCTCATCAGATATTTTCCTCACCTGCAGCCTCAAAATGCTGTGAGGAAAGAGACCGTTTTCAAATTCTTTGCTTCTACAATTCTTCAATAAACATGTACAAAAGCTTTTTATATGAAGAGCTTGTATTTTCAGTAGGGAGAGGAACAACAATATAGGAAAAGGAAAAACACAGGATCTGAGAGAGTGAACACCATACTTTCTTAGCCTCTGCCACTGCCTACTCACTCACCTTGCCCAAAAGCTCTTCAAACTCTGGGGACCATTCTTGCATCAGTGTGTCGATATCAGGCATGGGCCTAGAAGTACAGAGGTAAACATGACAAGCAGCGTGGGCTGGTGCTCAGGAAACTGCTGGTCGGGCTATTAGAGGATGAAAGGAGCTTCTCAGTCTGGCACATCAGGACTTCAGGAAGCTAGACTGGGCAAACCAAACTTACTCAGAGACTGGGTTTAGAGGAGCCAATTAAGTAATGATGCCAGAGAAATCACAATTTTTACGTCTGCAATGTCAGCTGGTAGCTGCCAGAGCCCACAGGACCTCAGAGTGAGCAAATATGTCCCCATCTTTGGGTTTTCTTCTCAGAAGCAATGGTGGTGAACATTACCGTGGGCTTGCAGGGTGGTATCTCTTACCTTGTATAGTGCACAGTTGCTGGAGGCTTAGAACGGTGTAACTCAGAGATGCTCTCAATCCATGTGTCAATGGCTTTGGGATTCTTTTCTGCATCTTCCAGGCTTTTTACTTTCATATGTTGCTAGACAAATAAGGGAAAGCCTGGCTGATGACACTGAAGTAACTTTTTGTTTTTCAGGTATCATATTGCTGCTATTCCATGTACAAGATAAATGATAGAAAGATAAGCCTGACAGCAGCCAAATGAAGATTATAGGCCATCCTGATGAAATTTCCTGGAGCCATGGGATGGAGGCAGGTCAAAGGATAGAAATGACCATAATGAGATACCATTTCATACCTACTGAGATGCATATAATGAGAAGGACTGACAATATAAGTGAGGATGAGGAGAGACGTTGAACTCTCATGCACAGCTGGCGGGATTATAAAATGATTTAGTTATGTTGGAACACAGTTTGGCAGTTCCTTAAAATGTCGGTTACCATATGGACCAGCATCCCCTTCCTATTTATATAGCCAACAGAAATAACAATATATGTCCATGTAAAAATCTGTACATGAATACTCATACCATAGTTAATAAAGGGGGAAATAACTGGTGAACTGATAAGCAAAATGTGGTATGTTCATACCATTCAGTATTATTCAGTCATTAAAAAAAGGAATGACAGTGCTTCCTGGTAGGCTGAGGGTGAAGTCTTCAACGGCCTGAATTTGATCCCTGACCAGGGAGCTGACCCACATGGCACAGCACACCTCTCATCTCGCCCGCTGCTCTCCTCAGCAGTGTATTTCAGTCGATATGGTCCTGTTCTGCTCCCCACTCTGTCTCTCGTGAATCCTTTCATCCCCTGCACCTCTGGCCTACACTCCAGTTCTTATTTGTGAAATTTAAAAAAAATATAAAAGTAAATGTTTTTTTTTTTAAAAAAGGAATAACATAGTTAGCAGGGCCTGCGCGCAAAGGGGATAAAGTGACAAGTAATGGGGTTTTTTGGAATAATGAAAAAAAAAAAAGTAAGATTTATTTTTATATTTATTTATGCATACAAGAACTGCACTGTAGGCCAGAGGTGTGGGGGTGAGAGGATTCACCAGAGTGGGGAGAAGAACAGGCAGATCTACTGAAATACACTGCTAAGGGGAGCAGTGGGCAAGACAGGAGGCATCTCTGTGCAATGGGGGTCAGCTCCTGGCCGGGGATACTGCAGTGGCTGGAGAGAGCTTTGATAGCACTGAGACTTTAACCTCTGCGCCACAAGGGAAGCCCCTAAAAATGTTTTTAAATTAGATAGTGGTGATGGTTGGACAACTCTGGAAGCATAATAAAAATCACTGAATTATACAGTTATTTAAAAAATAAGGCTGATCTGAAAGTAAGCCATCCCTTTTGATAGTTGAGTCAACTTTACAAATACCAGCAAGACATCTACTCAACCTTTTTCAGTTGAGGCCTGTACTAGGCTAGTATCTTACTGTGATGTTATGTTGTTTGGAATTCTCTGTTAACCAGAGCGATAGCACAGTAGGGTCAGACTGTTTCGTAGAAGGTTCGTCTAATACCAACAGGCCAAGGTTGTCAGGTTTTCCATCAGGACGTGGGACCTGGTTAAAAGAAAGGCAAGAAAGCAGAGAAAAAAATGGAGGGACATAAAAAGACCACAGTTGTTTCCAATAAGCTGAAGAGGAAGAACTCTTCTGGTTCATCATTATCAATTAACTATATTAAAAAGCATGCTTGTACATCATGCATATACTAAAATACTATCTAGGAAAAAAGACATGGCCTATAGGACCTTAATTAAATATAAAGTTGAAGCTGTGGATATTTTAGGAGGCAAGTTTATATGACGAATTTTAATATATGTGATAATCAACTGCAATAATCATTGCTACTCTTAATAGCAATGAACAGTTTGGAGTAGAGAGCAAGGTTATGAACTCCAGTGAAATGAAGAGCATGTATCAAGGTAGTTAGGGCTAGTGAAGGAAATTCGTGGAATCATTAGAATAATAGAGAGGTCAGAAGAAACATCTGAGGAGGCGGTTTTAGGATTTTCTGACTGTACCTTTAAGAATGCATCAATATCCCCAACAGCTGGGATAAAATCAGGAATGAAAGGTTTCAGTTTGTGGTCCAGGTCAATCAACTGAGGTGTGTACCTAGACGATGTTGCCAAGGGAAAGTGGAGACAGTCAGGGAAATTTATTTTACTATTCAGGCTAAAAGAATCTAGGGAGAATAGCCCTGCTTCAGTCTACAAGTAGGAAAGGGAAAGACATGGCTGGTGGGGTTCTAATCAGAAGTCTTGGTACTCGCCTACTGATATATTGGAAGAGTTCCTTAATCTCAGCAGAAACTGGCAAATGGTCATAATCCGCAGGATCATAGGCCCTGGAAAAGGAAAACATGAATCAGCGTGACCGTGACCAGGAGGAGGAGATGGAGCGGAGTCCTGACAGGACACACACTCTTAAACTAGTTTCTGCTCCACCCGTATCTGGGTGGTTTACAAGAGAGCTTTAAAATTGATTATAATTAGGGGCCTCCCTGGTGGCACAGTGGGTCAAGCAACGCATTATGGGGCAGACCGCAGTCACTGCAGCACGAGTTTGATCCCTGCCCCCAGCCAGGGAGGGGACCCACATGGCGCAGCAGACCGCTCCTGCCTTCCCCCTGCTCCCCTCAGCAGTGTGTTTCAGTCGATCTGCCTGTTCTGCTCCCCACTCTGTCTCTGGTGGATCCTCTCACTGCCCTGGACTCTGGCCTGTATCCCCGCTCTTGTGTGCATAAATAAATAAATCTTTAAAAATAAATAAAATTGATTATAATTAGCTCTCATTATCTGGAACAATGAAGAAAAAAGCAACAGAAAAGCTAAAACACAATTATAAAAAACTCTGAATGTAGAAGAAATTGTTTTCCCTTTTGTTTGAGCACTGAGTGATGCCTCATACTTTTTCATGGTTAGATAGAATTCTACTGATTGGAAACACCATCATTTATTTAATGGGCCTCAGAATCCACTTTCACTAGAACCTACAGGGATGAGTCATGACTAATGAAATGGTACCAGGCCTGGAACAGGATGAGATTTCTAGGTATCCTGCAGGAACATTTTGCCTCAACACGGGACTTCTTAAGCACCTATTCTTGATCGGTCCAAAAAGGATCTGAGGGCCTCCCTGGTGGCGCAGCGGGTTAAGCAACACACTATGAAGCAGACCGCAGCCACTGCAGCACGAGTTCAATCCCTGCCACTAGCTGGGGAGGAGACCCACATGGGGTAACAGACCTCTCCTGCCTCGCCCACTGCTCCCCTCAGCAGTGTGTTTCAGTCGATCTGCCTGTTCTGCTCCCCACTCTGTCTCTGGTGAATCCTCTCACCGCCCTGGACTCTGGCCTGTACCCCAGCTCATGTGTATAAATAAATAATTCTTTAAAAAAAAAAAAAAGAATCTGAGCCTAAAACAGAAATGCCACGTGCATGTCTGTTGTTCCTGTTAAACAGAAATACTTTGGTACGTATATGCATTTTCTCTTTTCCAGAGTGGGAGTTCCTTGAAGGCAGAGACCATCTTTTAGATTTACTCAACAAATCCTTGTGAATTCCCTGAGCCAATAAATGTTTCAGATACTGCAAGTGACATCACAGGACTCAATGAGGCAGTGGAGTCAGAAAAGAATGAAAACTCACTATGTTGGACCTCTCAAACATCTGAAAACTAAGGAGGCAAGATCCCAATAAATGCTGGAATTTCACTTCTGAGTGATGTCCTGCCAGACCAGGATTTTGAAACAGGTATTTTCCCCCTTGCTTTGGAGGCTTTCCTCACCCTTCCATAGGGGCACCATGCTCTTCATCATCATCATCATCATCAGAATCTGTTTCAGATGAGTCATCGTCATCGTCGTCATCATCATCATCATTTTCACTAAATCCCCGTTGAGGTGTCAGCTTCTTCTTCTCCTGGGATAGTGCAGGGTAGGCACAGAAAAGTCTGTTAAGGAGAAGATTTAGTGCACCCATGCCCAGGTCTTTCCAAGTGCTCTAACCACTACCCTCCTCCCACCTGGCACCAAATCACCCAAAAGAGAAGGTGGCACTGCCCAGAAGGGGCTCGAGAGCCGACTTCTATTCCTGCTTAGCTGCAAACTGGGTTTCCACTTTCTATGACTATATCCTATTTTTTTTTGGTTGAGGGTTGGGTGTAAATTTTATCCAATACATGACTATTTTCCTACTACTTAGATCTCTTAGAGACCCTTAGAACTTTGCATAAACTACCTAGTCAGCTTCAAGCCTAAATTTTAGGGTCTTTTGAAGAGGATGACAACTCTTAATAGCTATTTGGGGAGGAAATGGAGAAAGGTGAAGTGGGGAAAACAAACTAGGGAATCTTAATACTCACAAAGATGACAGGAAGGAATAGCATTTAATTTGCAAGATTGCCCAGAGTAAGCTGCCTGTAACTATCAAAAGAACAAAGTTCATGATCAACCCTAATTTCTGACAAGCAGTTCCAGAGATTATGGGTTTCCTATTCCCATACAGTGATGCTTCTCTTCAATGGGTACCTGACCTATCCATATTTCCCTTCCCTTCCCCCTTAAGTTAAATCAATAACAAATATACCCCAACATATGAGACACTTCTATGCTTGGCATTATAACCTACCTTTCTGAGCTTCTGGTTCTCTATGTACCATCCCACCCTCTCAAGTCCATGAGAAGGGGTCTGGTGGTGCTTGGGGCTTGCAGAGGCAGTTGGGACGGGGTCCATGTCTTTGCCTCTGTGGCCTGGAGCCTGTGGCATGCCCTCACTTAGGACCTGAAGGATGACCAATTGGCCCCCTTTAAAAGTAGGTTTTGGAAGCTTGGTTTCCATATGCCATATGACTTACACTGAGGTTAACAGATGTGTGGTTCTAGTCTTTAAAATTATGTAACGTTTCTTTAACAGCAAGGCAGCTACTGGCACATAAAATCGTGACACAGAACAAGACATCAAAAACTGCTTTTGCTCATATTTTTCTCTAAGAACACACAGATTTGTTAAATATAACTATATCTTAATCTGTAATATATGCGATAGTTGGCAAAAAAATTGCAGAATTTATTCAATGACTGTACTTTATTGGTACACAATTGACAAGACCTTCTGATAGTGTTCTTTCCTAATTCGAAATTTGCCAAAACTATATTTGGTCACATGGGAAGCAGGTTGGCAAAGGGAACTTTTTAGGAACACTGACTATCAATTTAAATATTATTTTAAAATAGAGCCTCTTTGATATCTGGGGACATACCAAATTGGAAAGATAAATGAGTCTTGAATTTGACAAAGTATGATAAAACCCAAAAAATGTAGGGGCCTCCCTGGTGGTGTAGGCCCCTAAGGGGTTAAGCCTCAGTGTTATGCTCTCACAGCTGCAGCCTGTGCTGCAGCCTGAGTTCAATCCAGCCAGGAAGCTGACCCACATATAGCACAGCAGATTTCTGTCTCGCCCGCTGCTCCCCTCAGCAGTGTATTTCACTAGATCCGCCTATTCTGCTCCCCACTCTCTTTGGTGGATCCTCTCACTCCCTCCAGTACCTGCACCTCTGGCCTACACCCCAGTTCTTCTATGCATAAATAAACCTTTGTTTAAAAAATTAAAAATTTAGGGTGACAATAAAAAATTAGGAGGTCAATTTAGGAAAATTGTTCACTTTTCTTTTGTCTGCATCCTAGAAGCTGCACTTTGCAAAATCCTTGATCTAAAACAAAGAACTTAAAATACCACAGAAAAATGCTTTTAAAAATTACTTTGTAAGATGTTAGAACAGTGTGCTCATCACAAAGAAGGGCTAAGTAGGCCTGCTATGAAAACCAATCTAATTCAAATATTTCTTCACCAGAGTTTTCAGAGTACCTGTTCTTGAAGAACAATTAGTGGATCATGTGTAAAGGTTAAATACAATGGCTGTTGGGGATCCCTAGTGGCGCAAGGGGTTTAGCACCACACTGTGGGGCTTCCACAGCCACTGCAGGGCGGGTTCCATCCCTGGCCAGGGAGGGGACCCACATGGCTCAGCAGACCTCTCCTGTCTCACCCACTGCACCCCTTAGCAGTGTATCTCAGTAGATCTGCCTGTTCTGCTCCCCACTCTGTCTCTGGTGAACTCTCTCACACTCCAAGCCTCTGGCCTGTACCATAGCTCTTGTATGAATAAATAAAATCTTAAAAAAATAAAACAGGGGCCTCCCTAGTGATGTAAGGGGTTAAGCACCACACTATGAAGCAGCCAAGCCACTGTAGCACAGGTTTGATCCCTGACCAGGGAGGTGACCCACATGGATCAGCAGACCTCTCCTGTCTCACCCGCTGCTCCCCTCAGCAGTGTATTTCAGTCAATCTGCCTGTTCTGTTTCCCACTTTGTCCCTGGTGAATCCTCTTACCCCCCACACCTCTGGCCTGTACCCCAGTTCTTATATGCATACATCTTTTTTGAAAAAAATTTTTAAAAAACCACAATGGCTTTTAAGTGGAATGCACTGCAGACGTAAGGACCCATCTGACCAAAGTGATAGACATCTTTCCAGCTCTCTTTTAGAAAAAGTGATTCTCTAGGTTCATTCAATAACAAGAAAGTGACTTCTGGACCTTAAGACTTTAAAATCAAAGTCTGTCACAAAATATCGGCAGTATCACAAGTGCTGATAATGAACAAAATGCTGAAGTCAATAATTCCAAATGTTTTATCCTATGAATTACCTGGACTGCTTGCTAAATAGAGGTTCTCAGCTGCTGAATCACAGTTTGGACTCAGTAATTCTTGTTGGGAACTGGGAATCTGCACTCTTAAAAATAAATACCCCAGGGCCTCCCTGGTGGCGCAGTGGGTTAAGTAACGCACTATGAAGCAAACCGCAGCCACTGCAGCACAAGTTCAATCCCTGCCTCTGGCCAGGGAGGGGACCCACATGGCACAGCAGACCTCTCCTGCCTCGCCTGCTGCTCCCCTCAGCAGTGTGTTTCAGTCAGTCTGCCTGTTCTGCTCC
>JAGFMF010011443.1:3194274-3205503 GCA_019455555.1 Galemys pyrenaicus
CTCTCTGTGGTGAATCCTCTCGCCTCCCCCCCCCCCCACACACCTCTGGTCTGTGCCCCAGTGCTTGTATGCATAAATAAAATCTTTAAAAAAAAAAAAGTTTACTTTCTGTACAATCACAATAAGTTTAGTTCCAAAAGTAATTATTAGAAAGCTAGATTTGAATTTGCTTGGCTGATCTACCTATGATGGAGTGAGAAGTGAAATCCTGCTCAGTAATAACAGTTCTCAATTAGGGGATTGTTTTTGCTTGTTTTTTCCTTTTTCATATACAATGCAAGAAGTTCCACAACTATTCTTTATGTATCTTTAATTGTTGTTTGAGTGGACAGCAAAGAATGACAATGATTTTAAGTTTCCATTATTTTGTCAACTACTTAATCAGCAAATAAGTAGTTCACTGCAGAAACTGAGAAAGATGTCCTTATTAGAACACAAGCTTGTGATTAGAACACAAGCTTGAAAACTCACTGAGTAACTGTTCAGGTTTTAGGTTTTGTATGTGGTCATATTTTATTGTAATCTTCCCTCTGATTTTATGTGTAGTTACTTCATGCAAACAGAAAAGACAAAGTGATCCTTTATGGCAGCTGTGATCCTTTATACTTTATAGCCTTACTGAGTTCGTTACAGTGAAGGAGAAAATGACTGCTTATGTGTGGAAGTGAGTACTGAAGCATTTGGACATTCAAGCAGTCCATGACTTTTCTTAGGGGAGTTGAGCATATATAATGCTGAGATACTACCTACTATATGCTTTTTTTTTTGGGGGGGGGGGGGAGGACTCTGTCACTAATGTGAATAGAAGGGTGATACGACAGCTCTTTTACACAATTTGTTTTGGTTAGGTAGTTTGCCTTATATGAGCTTAATACTGTAAAATATGATTCCAAAGTAGTTACTTTGGAGCAGTGGGTGTGAAATTGAAATAGTGTGTTTTCTGTTGCCAAAAGGTTTTAAATGCTTGAGCTTATAAAATCTTAAAGATTCAAAGATACTTTAGATTTCACTTAAACTAACTCCTGTTTTAGGGATAGTCAAGAAGTAATTAAGTGACTTACTCAAGGACACATGATTAGTAGCAGAGACAAAACAGAAACCTGATTCCATAGATTTCTTTTCTCAAGGAACTTTTTGATCCTGTAGTTTAAATCTGGATAGAAGAAAGTTGTTACTTCATCCAAAAACAATACTACACTCAAATTTTTGTCAATACATTAAGATAACAATTGCTTAAGGCTCTGCTCAGTGAAGACCTTTTTTAACAGTCCTGGGGAGATCCTCTAACTTCTGGGCCCTCAGTTTTTGCATGTATAAAAACAAAGTTTTTTGGAAATTCCTTTTCAGGTTTACATTTTCTTTTCCAAATAGACAGTAAATGTATAAGCCTTATAAAGAATCATATGTCCCCAAATAAAATCAGATCAAATTATAGAGGGAAAAATTTACCTTTTTTATGTTACATTTTAATAATTGCTAGACATCAATAAACATTGGTATGAAGAGAATCTTTATAATTTAAGACGCCAGATAGTAATTTAGGATAGGTTAAATTTATCTTGTTTAAAAGTAACCATACCCAACATGAATAGAAATCTGTGTCGGCTTTGTAGACCTATGATTATGGTATCCTTGGTATTTCCAGGTTTTGAGCCATACTTCATGTGGGTCATTTGGTTCTCTTTTGGAAGCCCCATTTTGCTTACATCTGGATGATGGAGAGACTCAGAGTTTCAGAGGTTTCCTGCTCAGCACTTACTGTTTTACCCAGCTGTTTCTTCATCCTTATACTCAAAACCCCAATTCATTAAAGTATAATTTAAGTGCTGTTTCTTTCATCCCTGATCTTATCAACTAAAAGTAATCTCTTTTGCCTCTGAATTTGCATGGGACTTAACATATTTTGCCTCAGATTGCAGTTACTTACATGTATCTCATTCCTACTAGGGTTTTTCAAGGAAAGAATGCCAGTCTATTTCCTATTTGTACTCTCAAAAAGTGCCTAGTATATATAGTAGGTATTCAGTAAATATTTAATTAATTCTTACAGTATTGCCAAAATGGAGATAACCAGTATCTCTAATGTGCTTTTGATGATGCACAGTCTAACAAAGTGGACGAATTGCACACATCTTTTTAGTTGCTTTTTGTTCCTTGTTCCCTTTGAGGTTACCTTTAATAATGATTTTAATTAAAATTCTGTCTGTATGATATGGGGTATTTTTAGGGTACTTGGAACTACCCTGAAACCTAGAAACAGGATTGTTATTAAGTATAGGTTTGTATTAAATCAGAACTTTTGTATAGGTCTGAAGATTTAACATTAGCAGTTTTCTCTAGACAGACATTTTGTTTAAATTGTGCTATATTTAATATCTTTTTTAAAAGAGTTATTTATTTATGCATACAAGAGCTGAGGTATAGACCAGAGGTGTGGGGGGTGAGAGGATTCACCAGAGACAGAGTGGGGAGCAGAACAGGCAGATTGAAATACGCTGAGCAGCCGGCAAGGCAGGAGAGGTCTGCTGCCCCAAGTGGGTCCCCCTCCCTGGCTGTGGATAGAACTCCTGCTGCTGCAGCAGCTGGCAATTGTTTGATAGTGCTTGAGACTTAACCCCTGCGCCACCAGGGAGATCCTGAATAATTGCTTTTTTTTTTTAAGTGAAAATTTTTAAAGATTTATTTTTATTTATGTATGCATACAAGAACTGAGGTGTGGGCCAGAGTTGCTGGTGGTGAGAGGATTCACCAGAGACAGAATAGGGAGCAGAACAGACAGATCTACTGAAATACACTGCTGAGGGGAACAGCAGGAGAGACAGAAGTCTGCTGTGTCATGTGGGTTAATTCCCTTGCCTGGGGTAGAAATCATACCCAATGGCTGGCGGTAACTTCTAGCGCTGAGACTTTAACCCCTGTGCCACCAGGGAAACCCTAAAAGTATGAATTTTAAGTAGGTCCTTGGACTGCTGGCTTAGATACATCAGCTTGTTCAAGTTTTAACACCGGTGTCATCCCCAGTAGCTTTTGTAGAACTATTTCACCCGGTAGTTCCATGAGTTTTCCAAATTCAAACTTGGACTTCTTCAGCAGTTTTCCTTTCCTAAGTAAAATTCAAGACATTGTGGAGCAGATAAAAAGATTGGTAAACTTTTTCTAAGTCTTTGCTTATGCTGTCTAGAATCAATTTATTGACTACCTTTTCCAGGTCATTTGCCTGTACTTCTCAGGATCATGATTTTCATTACCTTCTGAATTTGCTGTACATGTTGGTGCTGAGCAGAGTATTCTGAATCAGATTAAGTTTTTTAGTTAAATTAACACCAAATCAGGGCCTTCCTGATGGCACAAGGGGTTAAGCACTGCACTATGAAGCATCACTATGAAGCACCACTGCAGCAGGAGTTCGATCCCCTGCCAGGGAGGGGGACTCACATGACACAGGAGAGCAGACCTCTCCTGCCTCGCCTGCTGCTCCCCTCAGCAGTGTATTTCAGTCAATCTGTCTGTCTGTTCCCCACACTGTCTCTGGTGGATCCTCTTACCCCCACACCTCTGGCCTGTACCCCAGTACTTATATGCATAAATAAATAAATCTTTTTAAAAAAGAAACAGAAAAAAAAAATAAAAAGGAAACAGAAAACTGCTTTAAAAAAAATTAACACCAAATATATGAAGCAAATAACTATCTCTTCTTGACATCAACATGAACTGCAATCATGGTCTTGTTATATTTTGACCATTTTGTTTTGTTTTTACATTTTATTCTTATAAAGATTTTTTAATTTATGCATACAAGAATTAGGGTACAGGCCAGAGGTGTCGGGGTGGGGGGGTGAGAGGATCCACCAGACACAGGTGGGGAACAGATTAACTGAAATACACTGCTGAGGAGAGGAGCAGGCAAGGCAGGAGGGGTCTGCCTCACCATGTGGGTCACCTTCCCAGCAGGCGGCAGGGATCTAACTCAGTAGCTGGGGTGCGCTTCATAGTGCGTTGCTTAACCCATTGCACCATGAGGGAGGCCCCTTGTTTTTACATTTTTAAAAAGGATAGGTTTGAAAAGGAAGAAGAACCTGAGGGAAGGGAGCTGAAAAAATAAATGAAAAGAACAGGTTTATTAGAAAATTGAGAAAAGGGGAGACTCCTGCTTGGTAACAGGTGGGTAGGAGTGCTGACACTCTTATTTTACAAAAGGAAAATGTTTGTAAAAAGAAACACCTATATAGTCACAGGCAGCAGAACTACCAGAACACATTTTGTCATGGTAACCTCTGTGCCATGAAAGACAGGTTTTGCCCTATACATCTTCAGTGATTAGCTTGTATTTTCTAAATGCAGCTTCATTATTCTGAAGATCAGCAAGACTCATTTCAAAAACATAACCCTTGGAAAAACAAACAAATGAAAGACCACAAGCGTTGAGGCCATTTGATGCGGCTTTGATTCCTTGAGCTCTCATGACACTTAGTCTCTCCGATACTTTTTTTTTTCCTTTTAAAGATTTACTTATTTATGCATACAAGAACTGGGGTACAGGCCAGAGGCGCAGGGGAGCGGTGAGAGGAGTCATCAGAGAGTGGGAGTAGAACAGGGGGGATATACTGAAATATACTGCTGAGGAGAACAGTGAGTGAGGTAAGAGAGGTCTACTGCGCCGTGTAGGGGCCCTCCCAGGCATGGATTGTACCTGCTCTGCGGTGACTGCGGAATCCCCACAGTGCAGTGCTGAACCCCTTGCACCACCAGAGTGGCCCTCTGAGAGTATTTTTTAAACTGCAATTAATTCTGTGTAACATCAAAGTGACTTAAGCTTGTATAGTTGTGGTGAGTTTCAAAGTAGAGTTGATAGAATCAGAAACAAACAGCTTTATTGCTTCCTTAAATTTGCTTCTTTCTAACTGTTTAGGAAGTAGAGCAGTCGACAGTATTTCTTGAGATAGTTCACATGCTATTAAATGACCCATTTTCACTTGAAGTAACAAAAAATATCTGTTTAGTAGAGAGAAATTGTTTGTGCAAGATATAGATCAAACACTTTTCCAACATAAATTGTTTTTACCTGATTGCTTGGAAAAGATGATTATCTTCCAAATACCCTAATTACCTATTCTTGGTGTTTTTCTATAATAATTATAAAATTTTACTGATGTATCAAAATACTAAGAAAATTTTATTCAAATTGACTTTTTTCTTCATGTTGCTCACCTATAGAGAACAGGTTTCTCTAAAACTCAAAAGCCTAAGAATTTCAGATTTTGTGGTTGAGTATTGAAGCTTCCAAAATGTGTAAATAGACTTTTTGTTACTTGTGAACCCATGGGTTTTGTGCTAAAGAGACTTAACACTGTCCTTAATTTTCTTACACTCCTGCTAATGGAGTGAAAGAAGAGTGATCGTCTTGATCATTGCCCAGTCAAAATCTGTGTGAAACAATGGGGCATTTTATTTTTAATTTTACGGATTGTTTGCATGTCTGGAGGTAGGACAGTGTGGGAGAAATAAATCTAGACTCACTAGGTTGGTTCCATTTTACTATGTAAAAATGTAAGGAAAGGCTGGGGGCTTTCTTATAAATCTTTGACTTGTCCTGATCAGACCTCTGTTTTGGCTGTGAAAAGCTGTTTTAAAAAAAATTAAACTTTTTTATGGGTCTATAAAAGCAGAGAGCAATCCAGATCTGAGTCACAGGGAACCCATTAGCAATGCATGTGTAGACCTGGGAAATTTTCTTTTCTTTACTAAGGCTTTCTTTAGGTATGTTATAAAAGAAGAGAAATATTAACCTAATTTTCGTCTTTATTTTATTGTATGAATTATATACAGTAATAAAAAGCAATGAATTTGAATTGGAGAGTCATGTCACTAAATAATTATGTATGTAATTCCTTAGACGATCTGAGGATGGTGAGAGAGCATGTGAAGAAAGAATTAATTAGTACTTATTTATGATTGTCCCTGGCAGGTGCTGTTGGCAGCAGCAGTCTGCACAAAAGCAGGAAAGGCCATTGTTTCTCGGCAGTTTGTGGAGATGACCAGAACTCGGATTGAAGGCTTGTTAGCAGCTTTTCCAAAGCTTATGAACACTGGAAAACAACATACATTTGTTGAAACAGAGAGTGTAAGATATGTCTACCAGCCTATGGAGAAACTGTACATGGTACTGATTACTACCAAAAATAGCAATATCTTAGAAGATCTGGAGACCCTAAGGCTCTTCTCAAGAGTGGTAAGATAATACTGTTTCTATAATAGTGGGTTACTTAAAAAAAAATGTTTTTAAATTTTCTGCGTAAAGCTATCCCCCCCCCATTCAATAGCTAATGCTTTTCAGTTTTCATACTTCATGCCTCACACCCTCCACCCCAGCAGTTTATTACTCCTATACATTCAACATTTACTGGGCGTGCTCTTAGGCTATGCATATCCTAAAAGAAGGAACCACACTTCTGTTGCCAAGTTCTTGAATAGTTGGTCTGTTCTGTCTTTGCAGTTCTGACATTTGTTTGTTCCTATTTTTCTTTTTTTTTTTCTACTTTTTTTTTAAAAAAGATTTATTTATTTATGCATACAAGAGCTGGGGTACAGGCCAGAGTCCAGGGAGGTGAGAGGATTCACCAGAGACAGAGTGGGGAACAGAACAGGCAGACCGACTGAATCACACTGCTGAGGGGAGCAGCAGGCAAGGCAGGAGAGGTCTGCTGTGCCATGTGGGTCCTCTCCCTGGCCAGAGGCAGGGATCGAACTCGTGCTGCAGTGGCTGCGGTTTGCTTAGTAGTGTGTTGCTCAACCCACTGCACCACCAGGGAGACCCTAGCTGTTATTCTTTAGATAAGCATTACTGATAAAGACACATGCACACAAACTTTATGCCAGAGTCTTGTTTAAAATACAGGTGGATGAGGGTAAGAAAGGAAAACAAGTTTATTGAAATTTATACTTCAAAGGATAGGACTTGGCCCTCCTTGGTGTCATTTACCTGACACAGCTGCCCACAACATAGCTGCGCTAGGTATGGTACACCATTTCAGGAAGAAGTGTCCCAGGACCTCCTACCCCTAGCTGTCTACCTTCCCTTCAAGTGCCATTGTGTCCACATGACCCCTCTTTCCCTCCTAGAAGGTCCCAGGTCCTATCTTCCTTATGTGTTGTCCAACCTGTCAGAAAGGAAATCAGTCTCTTTGGTGATGTCATCTTCTCCATAATCCTGGGGACTAGTCCCACCCTGTCCTGTGATCCCTAGGGACCTGGACTTCAAATCAGAAAGGATGCTCTGAAGACCCTGCCTATATGGACAGTGTTCCTGAAGTGCTGAGCATTTTCACAGCTCCTGGCTCAGCCCAAGATTCTGGCCTGGCCCAGCATTTTGGGGACACTTCAGTGAGGGAGAAGAAATAGGCTCCAGGTTTTTCAGAAGGCAGGGAGTTGGACCTTTGTCACAAACCAGAGAATACCTGCCGCTGGTACCTAACAAAGGAGAGAAGGGGTCTTCTAGATGCTTTCCCATTGACATCTCCTGGACTTGGTTTCCTGTGCAGTGCTCTTGGACCAGGGTCTGGGCAGAAGGAAACTTGGGAAAAAAGAAATCCAACTGGATGCTTTTCCCCCAGTATTTTTTCCTGTTATTCCATGGTTACCTCAGAGAGAAAGAGAGAGAGAGAGAGAGAGACCCTTTTTGCCTCCAAGTCATGCTCACATGCTTTGTTTTACATATAATTGTCACTGGCTATCTACATTGTTTTGTGTACCTAATGTTTTCTATTCCTGTTAGACTATAAACACCACCTCCACGAGACACAGACATTATCTTTATCCCTATAATGAAGAGTAACCTTACCTAGTGGTATAATAGCTGCTCAATAAATATTTGTGACTAGATCTTGGTTTCTTAGAATGCATTCATTAAACCACCTTGGGGGGCCTCCCTGGTGGCACAGCAGGTTGAGTGCCGCACTGTGAAGCATCAGCTGCACAGCAGCAGAAGTTCGATTCCTGGCCAGGGAGGGGACCCACATGGCACGGCAGACCTCTCCTGCCGGCTGCTCCCCTCAGCAGTGTACTTCTGTCGATCTGCCTCTTCTGCTCTCCTCTCTGTCTCTGATGAATCCTCTCACCTCCCATGATTCTAGCCTGTACCCCAGTTCTTGTACACATAAATAAATACCTTTTAAAAAAAGATAAACTTTCACTAATTTTTGAAAAAAATAAAATAAAATAAACCACCTGTGGGATATTTCTTAAATATTGAGTTCTTGGCTCCTGCATCATACCTTCAGTCTCTAGGCATCGACTCAGAAATTCCAGGTGATTGACTTCCCCTACCCCCTAAAGAGTTAAACTCTTTGGAAAACATTAATTGCTGATAAATTCTAAATCTTTTCCATTGCTATTCATGATTAGATCCCTGAATATTGCCGAGCCTTAGAGGAGAATGAAATATCTGAGCACTGTTTTGACTTGATTTTTGCTTTTGATGAAATCGTCGCTCTCGGATACCGGGAGAATGTTAACCTGGCACAGATCAGAACCTTTACAGAAATGGATTCTCATGAGGAAAAGGTTTTCAGAGCTGTCAGAGAGGTAAATAAGGTCTTCCCTGGGACCGCCAGTTTATAGTTTGTATATCTTCTTTTAAGACTTTGCTGTCTGATTTTCTTTCCCTTTTTTTTTTTGCTAATGTGTGTTTTACTAAAAGCTACTTTCATATGTGTCTCTTTGTAGACTCAAGAACGTGAAGCCAAGGCTGAGATGCGACGTAAAGCAAAGGAATTACAACAGGCCCGAAGAGATGCAGAGAGACTGGGCAAAAAAGCACCAGGATTTGGGGGATTTGGAAGCTCTGCAGTGTCTGGGGGTAGCTCAACTACCATGATCACAGAGACCATCATTGAAACTGATAAACCAAAAGTGGCACCTGCACCAGCCAGGTATAATCCATGTTGGGATTTTATTTGTTTATTCTTTTATGGTTTTTTTATTTATGTATATAAGAACTGGGGTACAGGCCAGAGTTGTGAGGGATGAAAGGATTCACCAGAGACAGAGTGGGGAACAGAACAGGCGGGATCTACTGAAATATACTGCTGAGGGGAGCAGTGGGCGAGGCAGGGGAGGTCTGCTATGCCATGTGGGTCACCTACCTGGCCAAGGATTGAACTTGTGCTACAGTGACTATAAATGCTTAATAGTGCAGTGCTTATCCCCTCATGCTACCAGGGAGGCCCAAGATTTTTTTTTTTTTAATGTATACCAGAACTACGGTACAGGCCAGAAGTGGGGGGTAATCTTATTTGCCAGAAACAGAGTAGGGAGCAGAGTAGGCAGATCTATTGAAATACATTGCTGAGGGGAGTAGCAGGTGAGATAGGAGAGGTCTACTGTACCATGTGGGTTAGCTCCCTAACCAGGGATCAAACTCATACAGCAGTTGGTAATAACTTGATAGCGCTAAGACATAAACCCATTGCATCACCAGGGAGACCCTGGACTGCAGTTTTTTTTGTTTGTTTTTTTAAAGAGTTACTTATTTATACATGCAACGGTATAGGCCAGAGGTGTGGAGGGTGAAAGGATTCACCAGAGACAGTGGGGGATAAAACAGGCAGATTGACTGAAACACTGCTGAGGGTAGCAGTAGGCGAGACTGGAGAACTCTGCTATGCCATGTGGGTCACATCCCTGACTGGGAATCAAACTTGTGCTGCAGTGACTGTGGAGAGCTTCATGGTACTGCAGCTTAACCTATTGTGCCACCAGGGAGGCCCCTGGAATGCAATTTTTTTTTTAAAGATTTATTTATGCATACAAGAACTGGGGTACAGGCCAGAGTTGTGGGAGATGGGAGGATTTACCAGAGACAGAGCAGGGAGCCCAATAGGCAGATCGACTGAAATACACTGCTGAGGGGAGCAGTGTGTTGAAGCAGGAGAGGTTCACCTCCCCATGTGGGTCCCCTCCCTAGCCAGGGATCGAGCATGCACTGCTGTGCCGTGGATGCCTCACAGTGCAGCACTCAACCTGCTGCACCACCAGGGAGGCCCCTGGAATGCAATTTTTTTTTTTAAAGATTTATTTATTTATGCATATAAGAGCTGGGGTACAGGCCAGAGTCCAGGGAGGTGAGAGGATTCACCAGACAGAGCGGGGAGCAGAACAGGCAGACTGATTGAAACATACTGCTGAGGAGAGCTGCGGGCAAGGCAGGAGAGGTCTGCTGTGCCATGTGGGTCCCCTCCCTGGCCGGCGGCAGGGATCGAACTCGTGCTGCAGTGGTTGCAGTTTGCTTCATAGTGCGTTGCTTAACCCACTGCGCCATCAGGGAGGCCCTGGAATGCAAATTTTTAATCTCATGATGTATTTTAAATACTCATGATGGATTTTAGGGGGAATCTAAAGCCTGAAATTATATGCAGAAGTTTATGCACAAGTATGTTTATTTGGATGGAACGCACAAAGTTTTTGTCAGATTACGCATATGCTTATAAAAGGATATCTGGTGTTTGGATACTTGAAGCTCATATTTGTAGTGACTCAGCGGCTCTCCACTAAACACTAGGTAGCTTGGATTTTTCCTTTAAGGTCTTCACATTCCTCTAAAAGAATAGCTTCAGGGAAAGCTTCTATCATCTTGGGTTATTATTTTTTTAATCATGTGTGTATTTTTTCTTATATTGTATTCTTCCATTTAGGCCTTCAGGCCCCAGCAAGGCTTTGAAACTTGGAGCCAAAGGAAAGGAAGTAGATAATTTTGTGGACAAGTTGAAATCTGAAGGTGAAACTATTGTGTCCTCCAATATGGGCAAGCGTACCTCTGAAGCAAACAAAGTACATGCTCCACCCATTAATATGGAAAGGTAAGTCATAACTTTTTCACTAAGAACAGACCCCATAATGTTTAACATTTTTATTTCAGAGCACTATAAAAATTCTTTTTCTGTCTTAATATTTCCTGACTTAAAGCAGAGTGCACATTAAGCTTAACATGAAGTATTTTTCCTTCAACCATGAATGGGGAACTCTCAAATATTTTATGAGTTTTGGAACTTCTGTCAACTCTGCTGACTAAATTAAAAGTAACTTGTCTTTGTGCCTAATGTATGCTTTATTTCTATGACTTGAAATAGAGGGCTGGCTGTTCAATAAGTGGTGCTGGGCAAACTGGACTGCTACATGCAAAAGAATGAAACTAGAATACTGCCTTTCACCATGCACAAAAATCAACTCAAAATG
>JAGFMF010011443.1:3206646-3216938 GCA_019455555.1 Galemys pyrenaicus
GAGGTGATGGTGCACTGGTGAGATGGTGATGGGGAATACATGGGGATTACAATTAATGGCAAGTATATGTAAGTTTTAAAATATTTTAATAAAAAAAATGAAAAAAAAATAGAGGGCTGGAACTATGATGAACCCCTCCTATATATATTGACATTTTTTTTCTTATTAAAATTTAAGGGGAATCACTCTTCAATATAAAATTTATAAGTATTTTTAACAGTAAATTAGCATCTCTTACTTTTTTTTAAGATTTATGCATAGAAGAACTGGGGTACAGGCCAAAGGTATGAGGGGTGAGAGGATTCACCAGAGACAGAGTAGGGAACAGAACAGGCAGATAGGCTGAAAACTGCTGAGGAGACCAGCGGGCGAGGCAGGAGAGCTCTGCTGTGCCATGTGGGTCTCTTCCCTGCTTCATAGTGCTTCATAGTGCATTTTTTAACCCATTGCGCCACCACGGAGGCCCAGCATCTTTTACTTTTTAAGTATTTAACCCAATATAGATTTGGATTTGTATCTTATCTCATGACTGGGGTGTTGGTTGGTAACATTTCTAAGTGGTAGTTATCAAGTTCACATATTCATGACTCAGATTTCTTGTTTTGGAGCCCAGGCCTTCTACTGTTGCAGAGCGTTTTGAGGTCAAGTGAAAGATGAGTCTGAGAGGTTACCTCTATCAGGTTTGCATAAAAGAGGAGTATTTTGGGGCCTCCCTGGTGGCGCAGTGGGTTAAGCAACACACTATGAGGCAAACCGCAGCCACTGCAGCATGAGTTCGATCCCTGCCGCCGGCCAGGGAGGGGACCCACATGGCACAGCAGACCTCTCCTGCCTTGCCCGCAGCTCTCAGCAGTGTGTTTCAGTCAATCTGCCTGTTCTGCTCCCCACTCTGTCTGGTGAATCCTCTCACCTCCCTGGACTCTGGCCTGTACCCCAGCTCTTATATGCATAAATAAATAAATCTTTTTAAAAAAAGAGAGAGGAGTATTTTGTATGTCTTCTTGTTTATGAAATGGAAAGGGTTACATCAGAATAAATCTCTTAAATTAGTACAGTTGCTGTGCTGTTACTGCTGGTCACTTTGAGACAGAGACTTGACACTATTTTAAAAAGGTATTAGAGGGGGTTTCAGATTCTGTTTTCTAAATAACTACTTCTTGTGTATGGGACATACTCTTGTGAAGGTAAATGGGAGCTCTCATTGTCTTGAGACACTCTTCTTTGTGATCTTGAGTCTTGTGCCTTTATTTCTGGAAAGATTTAGAAGCTGAGGGTTTTCCCTGGTGGCACAAGGGGTTAAGTCGCAGCACTATGAAGCTCTCCACAGTCAATGTAGCATAGGTTGGATCCCCAGACAGGGAGCTGACCCACGTGGCACAGCAGACCTCTCCTGTCTCGCCCACTGCTCCCCTCTGCAGTGTACTTCAGTAGATCTGCCCATTCTGTTCCCCACTGTCTCTGGTAAATCCTCTCACCCCCTACACATAGGGGTTAAGTCTCAGCCTTATGAAGCTATCTGCAGTCACTGCAGCATGGGTTCAAACTTATTTTTAAATCTTCTCTGGTTAAAAAAAAGGTGGGGGGAATTATAAATACAAAGCTTTTTAAATTGTCCCACCTCCCCCCAACAACTGGTTAGCATTCATTTTTGTTGATGTACCTTTACATATTTAAGTAGTTACCTATTGTGGACATTTAAGTTGTTTTCTAAACTTTTACTATTACAAATATTTACTTTGGTGAATGTTTTATTTATTTGTATTTGTTTTTTAAAGATTTATTTATGCATGTAAGAACTGGGGTACAGACCAGAGGTAGGGGTGTGAGAGGATGCACCAGACAGAGTTGGGAACAGAACAGGCAGATCTACTGGTATACACTATTCAGGGGAGCAGCAGTTGTGACAGGAGAGGTCTACTGTCCCATGTGGGTCACCTCCCTCACTGGGGATCAAACTCCTACTGCTGTGGCTGCAGATAGCTTCATAGTGCTGCGACTTAACCCCTTGTGCCACCAGGGAGGCCCTTTGGTTGAATATTTTAATTGTTTTTGCATAGATGAGAATTTATCTTGTAGGTTGAGGAATTACTGCATCAAGGTGTAATGGTGTAATGCTTTAAGTTTTTTGTTTTTTAAAGATTTATTTATTTGTGCATAGAAGCACTGGGGTACAGGCCAGAGGTGCGGGGAGGTGAGAGGATTCACCACAGACAGAGCAGGGAGCAGAACAGGCAGATCAACGGAAGCACACTGCTGAGGGGAGCAGCGGGCAAAGCAGGAGAGGTCTGCCGCACCATGTGGGTCCCCTCCCTGGCCGGCAGCAGGGATGGAACTCATGCTACAGTGGCAGTGGTTTGCTTCATAGTGCATTGCTTAACCCACTGCACCACCAGGGAGGCCCCAATGCTTTAAGTTTTGATACATACAGTAGTAGCACCTTAAAATAAGTTGATGGCTGATTACCATTAAACCTTGGAGACAGTAGTTTTTTATGGTTTATACTTTTCTGAACAAATTTACTACCTTTCTTCTACAGTGTGCACATGAAAATTGAGGAAAAGATCACACTCACCTGTGGACGAGATGGAGGATTACAGAATATGGAGTTACATGGCATGATCATGCTTAGGATCTCAGATGATAAATTTGGCCGAATTCGTCTTCATGTGGAAAATGAAGATAAGAAAGGTGTACAGCTACAGGTGTGCAGAGGTTTTTGATAAGGGAGTAAGATTTTTGTTTGCCTACCAAACACAATTCTTTCTTAACTGAAATTCCTCACATAGAACACAGAAAATTATTCAGATTATATAACTAATGTCATTCTAGATATATAAAAGAAATTAACTTGTTACGTGAAGTTGATGACTTGAGGCCACAAATTACTTCCCACGCTGGTTGAGAGTGATGGACAGCAGCTGTATTAACAGGGTCTTTTAATATTGGAATTGAGGGGACCTCCCTGGTGATGCAGAGGTTAAAGACACAGTGCTATCAAGCTCTCAGCAGCTACTGCAGCATGAGTTTGATCCCCGGCCAGGGAGGGGACCCACATGGTGCAGCAGAACTCTCCTGTCTCTCTCGCTGCTCCCCTCAGCAGTGTATTTCAGTAGATCTGCTTGTTCTCCCCACTGTGTCTCTGGTGAATCCTCCCTCACACCACCACACCTCTGGCCTACACCCCAGTTCTTGTATAAATTAAGTAAATCTTTAAGAAAAATACATATTAACTTGTTAATTATAAAAAGGATCTCAAGTTGAAATTTTTTTGTCTTAAATCTTTTTTTTTTTTAAGATTTTATTTATTTATGCATACAAGCACTGGGGTACAGGCCAGAGGTGTGGGGGGGGTGAGGATTCACCACAGAGTGGAGAGCAGAACAGGCAGATCAAGGGAAGTACACTGCTGAGGGGAGCAGCAGGCACAGCAGGAGAGGTCTGCTGCGCCATGTGGGTCCCCCCCTGGCCAGCAGCAGGGATGAACTTGTGCTGCAGTAGCTGCGGTCTGCTTCACAGTGCTTTGCTTAACCCACTGCGCCACCGGGGAGGCCCATTGTCTTAAGTCTTTTAAAGTCTTCAAAAAGAGGAACATCAAAAAGAATTAGAATTTTTTTAGATGCCCTATTTTTGATATGTAGATTGTGGGCTTTGTAAAGCCAGAGGGGATTTATTTCCTGTCTTTTTGTATGGACCTCAGAAGTTTTCTTTTACTTTTCATTTCAGACCCATCCAAATGTGGATAAAAAACTTTTCACTGCAGAATCTCTGATTGGCTTAAAAAATCCAGAGAAGTCATTTCCAGTCAACAGTGACGTAGGGGTGCTAAAGTGGAGACTACAAACCACAGAGGAATCTTTTATTCCACTGACAAGTAAGTGCTTTTGGCCAGTCCTACCAAGCTAGTCTACATTGAGAACTAGAAATAGCCTTGGCTTGTACACACTTATCTTCATTTCCATAACAAAATTCTTCTTCATAGAAATGACCTTTCAAAATGGACTAGTGATGCATATTATATTTTAATCGTTAGGTTTAACTTTTAATAGCTTTAATTTGACACTTTTTAATAGTTTGTATTAGAATGTTTAAGGCCTGCAGCTGTCATCTTTGATTGCCATCTTAACTTTCCTCTGCTTTTTCTGATGTTCTGATAAGCCTGCTTTGCTTTTCTCCTCAGTTAATTGCTGGCCCTCAGAGAGTGGAAATGGCTGTGATGTCAACATAGAATATGAACTGCAAGAAGATAATTTAGAGCTGAATGATGTGGTTATCACCATCCCACTCCCGTAAGTGAGGTCCCACACATAATCTTTTTTTTTTCTTTCTTTACTAGGTTTACAGAACTAACCGATCTTTTGGAATTCAATTTGTAGGCAGCACTTAGCTCACTGTCCATTCTAATATGTTTGCTTCCTAAAAAGGCCATTTGTGAAGTCAGATACAAAAGGCTACCTGCTGTGTGATTCCACTTCTATGACATTCTGAAAATGCTAAGGTAATATGCTTAGAGCAGATACCAGGAAGAAGTTATTTGATGGCAAAGGAGTATAAGGGAACTTTGGGAGAAGCTGAAAATGCCCTGACCTGACTGTGATGACCCTTACAAGGGTTCATACATTTGTGAAAGTGTATAGAGCTATACACTTCAAAAGAAGTGAAAATTTTTCTGACTTTAAAACCCAACCAGTGGGCCCTCCCTGGTGGCACAGTGGGTTAAGCAACACACTATGAAGAAAACCATAGCCACTGCAGCACAAGTTCGATCCCTGCCCCTGGCTGGGGAGGTGACCCCATGGCGCAGGCAGACCTCTCCTGCCTCACCCGCTGCTCCCGTCAGCAGTATATTTCGGTGGATCTGCCTATTCTGTTCCCCACTCTGTCTGATGGACTCTCTCACCCTCCTGCACCTCTGGCCTATACCCCAGCTCTTGTATGCATGAATAAATAAATCTTTAAAAAAAATAAAACCCAACCCAACCAAACAAAAGCCAATTGTCACTCTAAAAGCTCTTTACAGATGTTGGTTCTCAGTTTGTTCATGCAATAGTGAAGATTTCCAGAAGGAGGAGCCACTTCTCAAACTTTCACTGGTTGGTTTTGTAACTCTTGAAGAAATTGGGATTTTCAGACTGAATTTTTCTTTTTCACTTTGCTTTCTAAACTTTCAGATAAAGAGCATGTTTTCATGGAATAATTCTTGTTGAAACAAAATACCTACATTAATTTCAGTAAATTTTCTTTCTTTTTTTTTAAATGCATTTAAGGTTCATATATGTTGTGTATCTTTTTTTTTTTTAAGGTTTATTTATTGATGCATAGAAGAACTGGGGTGCAGGCCAGAGCTGTGGGGGGGTGAGAGGATTCACCAGACAGAGTGGGGAGCAAAATAGGTGGATTGACAGAAATACACTGCTGAGGGGAGCAGTGGGCAGGCAGTCTGCTGGCCATGTGAGTCCCCTCCCTGGCCAGGGATTGAACCCATGCTGCAGTGGCTGCGAATGCTTCGTAGTGTGGTACTTAACCCCTTGCACCACCAGGGAGGCCCCAATTTCAGTAAGTTTTCTGACAGCTTTGTTGAAGTTTAACAAATGCAATAAACTCTATATGCTTAAATTGTGCAATGCGGTAAGTTTTGACACATACATACTTGTGAAACCATCACAAGTATGATAATAAAATGTCAGTCACCCCTCAGAATTTACCTGCAGTACATTTTTGTTATATGTTTAAAATATCTACTTTCTAGTATCGTCTAGAAATACTCTCTTCTGTTTCTCCACAATAGCATTTCCAGAGTGTACACTAGTGACTCCACCAGTGACCCCAGCTCTTTTCGATACCTCTCAGCACCTTCTCCCCGTGATTAATAAGGAACTTAATTATAAATGCCCAGTAAATGTATTTTTTAGAATATCTTTACTATTACATTACCCAGTTGTCATTTTTATAGAGAACATGGTACTGATTTGATTTGTGGGGGTTTTTTCTCCCTCCTTTTTGATAATTTAGGTGTTCATATGACCAGGTCTGGTTTTAGACATTCTTATTTCCATCTTTTATTTTATTTTTTATTTCCATCTTTCAAAAGAGACTTTATTACCAGTAAGGTGGCAGAAACCATATTATTCTTCACAGCTCCGTCATTCTTTTAGAACAATAGGTGGCTGCCTTGAACTGTTGTAGGACTTGGGTGTGGTGACAGATGTGGGTTTTGTTTTGTCATGATTTATTTTACTGGACTATTTTTAGTTTGCCACAATTTTTGAGCCTCTCCATCTACCCTATAATTGTGGTTATGGTGGTTTCCTGTGTCTTAGTTCAATTTTGCAATAGTCTCCAGAAACGACCCTTAAACAACATTTTTACCCTATAGTCTAGGACTGATCAAATTAGAGGAGATCAGAATCAGAATTGGAGCAAGAGTAAAGGGAGAAAACACATGCAGCTAGAACCATAAAACCAATAGTGAAGTTTATTCTGTTAGATCACCCCTAAAGTTATCTTTGTCTCCATTATTTACCTTGCCCCTAATGTAAGCATAGAATGTCACTGGTGAATTAAAAGATGGTAAATTTAGAATGTGTAGGAGTAGGTGACACTGCCTGTCAGCCATGTGTGGGGGTGCTGAATGCATGCTACTAGCCCTGGTTCTCTTCCAGATTATGGAAAACTTATGTCTCTTTCCCTTCATGTTCCTATTTTGCCCAGGGGTAATTGTGCTTTCACTTATCATATGAAAGTCCACTTACTGAATTGTAAATCACTGAAGCTGCAACTGTAATGAGTTTTGAAACATTCTAAAATCTTTTAAGAACATTCTCTCAAAGGCCCAAATTCATCTCCATTCTAAATAACCACAAAATGGTTTTTGAAATCTCAGTCTCCCCAACACACTCACTCTTACTATAATTTGTTCCCCACAACCCCCATTGCCACCTGTATAACATTTTATTAAAATTATTTCTTAAAATGGCAACAAACCATTGGTGCAGGATTTTTTGAAAGATAATCCATTTTAGGGGCCTCCCTGGTGGTGCAAGGGATTAAGTCTCAGCACTATGAAGTTATTGATAGCCACTGCAGCATGAGTTCAAGCCCCAGCCTCAGAACTAACCCACATGGTGCAGCAGACCTCTCCTGTCTCGCCTACTGCTCCCCGCAGCAGTGTATTTCAGTACACCTGCTTGTTCTGCTCCTCACTGTGTCTCTGGTGAATCCTCGCCTCCTCACCCCTCTAAACCCCATACCTCTGGCCTACCCCCTCCTCCATTCTTGTATGCATAAATGTCATACAAAGAAAAAGATATCCCACTTCACATTTATAAATCTGAGACCCCCCCCACTAGCTCCACATCTAATCTGAAAATTAGAGTGTAGCCCACTGGCACATCTGCTAACTAACTATGGTTGTAGATATTTGCATCTAGAGAATAAGTGAGACCCTTATCCAAGGTGCTAGTAGGACTTTATGTGATACTTGAAGTTATTAAGAAGCTTATTTTTTTTTTAATTTTATATATATTTTACATAATTCTTCCTTTTTGTACAGTGTATTCTTTCTCCTCTCAGGTGTAGTCCCGGCAAAATTCCCACCACCATTCACCATGCACCATCACCATAGTCCCTTGTGACGCNAGTGTATTCTTTCTCCTCTCAGGTGTAGTCCCGGCAAAATTCCCACCACCATTCACCATGCACCATCACCATAGTCCCTTGTGACCCCCCCCCCCACCCCTTTTTGATACTTCTCCCTCGCCCTCCCTGGCAGAATGTCTCTGATTTATGGTTGCCTATTTTGTTTTTTAATTTATTATCATTATTTTTTTCCTGGCCCCTTCTATGGTTCCCCTACACTCTTCCTATTAGTGGAACCATCTGATGTTTTTCTTTCTGGCTTATTTCCTGAGCATGATCCCTTCCAGTTCCATCCATGTTGTTGCAAACGGCATGAGTTTATTTTTTTCAATTGCTAAGTAGTATTCTATTGTGTCTGTATACCACATCTTCTTGATCCAGTCATCTATTTTTGGGCATTTAGGCTGTTTCCATATCTTAGCTATTGTAAATAGTGCTACAATAAATGTAGGGATGCTGGCATCCTTTTGAATTGATGTTGTGTCCTTTGGGTATATGCTTAATATTTTTTTAAAAACTATATACAGTAGGTAGAATTGGCAGCAAACCTTCTGCCCACCTGTGCCTATGCCGGTGCTGCTTTTCACCAACTCTCTCCCTCTGCAGGGTAGCAGCCTTCCTGCCTTCCTATGACCTATACCATGCTGGGGCAGAGGCAGCTCTCCTCAAGGCTGCTGGCCTGTGACCACACAGGCCTCTTTCAGCAAACTTGTCCCTTCCAGAACAGCTCTTTCTGCCTATTTGCCTATGCAAGTGTCCTTTATTCTTCTGTCCCTTTCCCTAATAAACCTGCTCTTTTAAATATTAAAATACATAATACACACAAATACCTATACATAATAGGTAGAATTGAGGAACAAAGTGACATTTGTGGTTGGTTTTCCGTGGCAGAGTTCTAGTTGTGGACAATTAACTTGACATGGATGTTTCTCATAACAGGTCTGGTGTTGGCGCACCTGTGATTGGTGAGATCGATGGCGAGTATCGACATGACAGTCGGCGAAATACCTTGGAGTGGTGCCTGCCAGTAATTGATGCCAAAAATAAGAGTGGCAGCCTTGAGTTCAGCATTGCTGGGCAGCCCAATGACTTCTTCCCTGTTCAAGTCTCCTTCATCTCCAAAAAAAATTACTGTAACATACAGGTAGGTACAGGTACCCCATTTTAATAAGGCGCTTCTATGGGAAAAGCTATGGGAAACTTGCCAGGTAAACAGCGGAGTTTTTTGATGAGAGCAAAAAAAAATTAGAAAAGCTATTGTCCTCTGCAGATTCCATTACTGACTCATTATATGAGTGTCATCAAATTCCTCACCAGTTCTTCTTCAGTTTTCCGCTGTCAGAAGTATAAGGAGGGGGCCTCTCTCGTGGTAGAAAGGCATTAAGTCCAGCACTATGAAATTGTCTGCAGCCACTGCAGTACTAGTTTGATCCCCAGACAGGGAGCTGACTCACATGGCGCAGCAGACCTCTCCTGTCTCACTCGATGTTCCCCTCAACAATCTATTTCAGTTAATCCACTTCTTCTGTTCCCCACTCTGTCTCTGGTGAATCCTCTTACCCTCTGCACCTCTGGTCTGTACCCAGTTCTTTTTCTTTTTTTAAAGATTTATTTATGCACACAAGAGCTGGGTACAGACCAGAGTCCAAGGAGGTGAGAGGATTCACCAGAGACAGTGGGGAGCAGAAAAGGCAGATCAACTGAAATACACTGCTGAGGAGGGCAGCGGGCAAGGCAGGAGAGGTCTGTTGCATCATGTGGGCCCCCTCCCTGGCCGGTGGCAGGGATCAAACTCATGCTGCAGTGGTTGCGGTTAGCTTCATAGTGTGTTGCTTAACCCACTGCGCCACCAGGGAGGCCCTGTACCCAGTTCTTATATGCATAAGTAAATTTTTTAAAAAGTATAAGGAAAGTGAATACAAGAGTACCTATGGATTATGCAGGATTCACATCTAGTCACTTATTTTTTTATAATTGTCTATTTTAAAATCTATTTGCCAAAAATATCCAACACATAGTTTTCTAATGTCTTTTGTAACATCACTTGATTTGAACTAAGGAATGAAAGAACATTTTTTGGGGCCCTCCCTGGTGGCGCAGTGGGTTAAGCAACGCACTATGAAGCAAACCGCAGCCGCTGCAGCACGAGTTCGAGCCCTGCTGCCGGCCGGGGAGGTGACCCACATGGCGCAGGCAGACCTCTCCTGCCTGGCCTGCTGCTCCCCTCAACAGTGTGTTTCGGTAGATCTGCCTGTTCTGCCCCCGGCTCTGTCTGGTGGATTCTCTCACCTCCCTGCACCTCTGTCCCATACCCCAGTGCTTGTATGCATAAATAAATAAATCTTAAAAAAAAAAGTAAAGAAAAGAAAGAACATTTTTTGTTTACAAGGCAAAAAATTACTACCAAAATATTGACTTTAATACAAATTAATAGTGTTTTTATTATTTATTTCATATTTTCTCTACATGTATTCAGATAATCAAGTCACTTCTTTTTTTTTTTTTTTAAAGATTTATTTATTTATGCATACAAGCACTGGGGCACAGACCAGAGGTGTGGGGGGGGGGCAAGAGGATTCACCACAGAGAGCGGGGAGCAGAACAGGCAGATAACAGAAGTACACTGCTGAGGGGAGCAGCGGGCACAGCAGGAGAGG
>JAGFMF010011443.1:3216988-3246622 GCA_019455555.1 Galemys pyrenaicus
CCCTGGCCGGCAGCAGGGATCGAACTCATGCTGCAAGTGGCTGCGGTTTGCTTCATAGTGCGCTGCTTAACCCACTGCGCCACCAGGGGAGGCCCAATCAAGTCACTTCTTTGTAACACCCTGTCCTCATTCATAAGCAAAGTAATAAAGTAATAGAAATTTATTAGCTATACAGTTAGCGCATTTTGAACTCATTATTTCTCCAGTTTTTGAAATTGTGTTTAAGCACCCAGTTTATATTGTTGTCTTCCCCTTTGATTTGTTGATTTACTTGTTATTCTGATACTATATTCCATATGGTCTCTGTCTCTCTTGTAAGTGTTGGGATTTATAATTTCCTCTTGGGTAATTGCAAAGAGCAGCTCATTGGTATTTTCTCTCTCTCCTTCCCTTCTTCAAGGGGTGAAGGGGACTCAGCCCTTGTCATTTATTGGCATACCCCTATCTTCAGTTATTGGGAGTACATTGTTGAACCTAACACATTAGATGCAAAGTTTCCTGTCTGGGATCTTGGGAAAAGTGGGGCAGTATATAAGTGCTCTCTCAATGCCTGTTAGAAAATAGGAATTTGGGCCTCCCTGGTGGCGCAGTGGGTTAAGCAACGCACTATGAAGCAAACCGCAGCCACTGTAGCACGAGTTCGATCCCTGCTGCCGGCCAGGAGGAGTTCGATCCCTGCTGCCGGCCAGGAGGGGGACCCACATGGCGCAGCAGACCTCTCCTGCTGTGCCCGCTGCTCCCCTCAGCAGTGTACTACTTCCGTTGATCTGCCTGTTCTGCTCCCTGCTCTGTCTGTGGTGAATCCTCTCACCTCCCACACCTCTGGCCTGTACCCCAGTGCTTGTATGCATAAATAAATAAATCTTTAAAAAAAAAAAAAAACAAAAAAAAAAAGAAAATAGGAATTAGTGGTTCAGATATTGTCTCGCTGCCATTAGTGACACTGTTGTTAAAGGTAATTCAGTGAACTGGATATTCACTGTTAATAAAAAGATGAGGGCCTCCCTGGTGGCACAGTGGGTTAAGCAATGCACTATGAGGCAAAACACAGCCACTGCAGCATGACTTCGATCCCTGCTGCTGGCCAGGGAGGGGACCCACATGGCGTAACAGACCTCTCCTGCCTTGCCCGCTGCTCCCCTCAGCAGTGTGTTTCAGTCAGTCTGCCTGTTCTGTCTCTGGTGAATCCTCTGGACTCTGGCATGTACTCCAGCTCTTGTATGTACAAATAAATAAACCTTTAATAAAAAGATGAGATCTCTTGGGCCTCCTTGGTGGTGCAGTAGGTTAGGCAGTGCAGTGTGAGGCAGACTGCAGCCACTGCAGCATGAGTTCGATCCCTGCCACCTGCCAGGGAAGGGACCTACATGGTGTGTCAGACCTTTCCTACCTCATCCATTGCTCCCTTCAGCAGCGTATTTCAGTCAGTCTGCCTGTTCTGTTCCCCACTCTGTCTCTGGTGAATCTTCTCACCCCTCATGCCTCTGGCCTGTACCCCAATTCTGTATGCATAGGTAGATCTCTTTATTTTTATGATTTATTTATGCATACAAAAACTGGGATACAGGCCAGAGATTTGGTGGGGGGTGAGAGGATCCACTAGAGACAGAGTGGAGAACAGAACAGGCAGATTATTGAAATATACTGCTAAGGGGAGCAGCGAGAGGTCTTCTGCGCCATGTGGGTCACCTCTCTGGCCAGCAGCAGGGATCAAACTCGTGTTGCAGTGGCTGCGGTTTGCTTCAATAGTGAGTTGTTTAACCCATTGCGCCACCAGTGAGGCCCAGATAAATCTTTTAAAAATATTGTAAAAATAAAAAGATGAGATCTCATTAAAAGGACCAGCTGTATCTAGCAAATAAATATGATAAAACAGCTTAGTGAGACTTTGAGAACAAATTAAATACGTTTGAAGACTTAGAATATTGTATTTTGGGTTAAAATGTTAATTGACTACTCTGCTAGAAGATCTTATAGAGTAGGAATTGGGTGGCCACTCATTCTGGACTTTTTTTTTTTTTTTTTTAAAGATTTATTTATTTATGCATACAAGAACCGGGGTACAGGCCAGAGGTGTGGGGGGTGAGAGGATTCACCACAGAGAGCAGGGAGCAGAACAGGCAGATCAACAGAAGCACACTGCTGAGGGGAGCAGTGGGCAAGGCAGGAGAGGTCTGCCGCGCCATGTGGGTCCCCTCCCTGGCCAGCAGCAGGGATCGAACTCATGCTGCAGTGACTGCGGTCTGCTTCACAGTGCGTTGCTTAACCCACTGTGCCACCAGGGAGGCCCCATTCTGGACCTTTTAATTAAATACTAACGCCATTCTACATCTCCCGAACTTGTCTTTTTATCTAGAGAACAAATTTGTTGCGTTAATGAGAAAGAATGATGATGTAAGTTATAGCTGTGAATTCAACCTTTTTAGTATTTCTGAGATTTTAATACTGTTTTTAGGGAATTTCATTTGTTTTGTACTGAGAATTTAGCACCTTGGAGACTTTCCTTTTGATTTACCTTATTCTTTTGTTTGTTTTCCTAGGTTACCAAAGTGACCCAAGTAGATGGAAACAGCCCCGTAAGGTTTTCCACAGAGACCACTTTTCTAGTGGATAAGTATGAAATCCTGTAATACCAAGAAGAAGCCGAAAAGGGAAATTTTCGCATTAATAAAGAAGAAGCCAACAGTGGCTGAAGAGTTTTTTCCATATCTACAAGCCATTGGAGACCCTTTACTTCTGATACAATGCACGATTCTCCGCGCAAGGACCCTCAACTCGCACCCTCAGTGTTTCAGTGTCAGAGACATTCATTGGCAAAGAAATGACACAAACATGAAGGGAAAGGCTGCTGATTTCTTTGGCAGATTTTAATGGCCAGCAGGAAAACAAGCTCTCCAGAGAATGCCCCCAATTAAAAAACACCTTCTCTGCCTTCACCTAGTTGCTCCTTTACTTTAACCCTAAATACAGTTATATTTCATACTCACTACTTTGTTTTTTAGATGTTTTCTCTGCAGAAAATTTTAATCTTTCTTATTTCTTTCTCTAGTTTTTTTCTTTCTGTGCATTCAGTCAAGCACCAGATCATCTGTGTATAGGCATTATATTTGTCAGGCACTCCTGGGACAAGTTGATCTAATCCATTCTGGGATTTTGGGATTACACAAGTGAACTGCTTTTAAGGGACATGGGATCTAGAAGTTAAAAGAGAAGGATGTCTTATAGCCTTTTCCTACATTCAGTCATCCTTCCACTCCTTTGCCAAATGGTTTTCATTTTGGGTCTGTCCCTTTATTAGAAAAGTACTGTGAATCCTACTTGTGTCAATATTGAGGACAGCTGAGAAACAGCTTTCAAATGGCATGCCCTCACTTCAATATGTCTGGGAAGAGAATGGTTCAGTTCAGTTAGGGATTTCATATCCACAGGTAATCATGTCTGCTGCTAGGCCTCCAGTTCTCCACGTTGTGCGTACTTCAGCTAAAACGTTAACAGCTCACAATCTTTGTAATCCATTCACATTCCTCACGTTCACCACCTCCCTTTCCTGGCTGTTCTTTCCTTTCTAGCAGAGATGAGGTTATGATTTTGGAAGCTGTGGGTTCAGTGAGTCTCTTTGCAAATTCCAGGGGCTATAAGTTATGAGGAGACTCCTTTCTACCACCAGGATTCTTGCATTAGAAGAGGCAGCTGATTATATTGGCGTGTAGAGATTGCCGATATTAACTCCATTTCCTCCGTCTGTCCAGCACTTTTTCACCAGCCTATCTGTTCCCTATCTCAAAAATCCTTTCTTTTCCTCTTCTAATCCTTTCCTGTTGAATACCATCATGTAGTGATATTTCAGCACCATGTCATCTATTACTTTTCAATGGAAAAGACCACATTGGCCAACCCAGAGTTGACTTTTAACCCAGTATTGCATTTAGTAGGGTTGGTAAAGTTGCTGCCAGGTTGCAGCCACTGGTAGGGGAAAAGGTAGACAACTATAGGTGACCTGCACTTTCAACTGACTGGAGAGTACCCACTCTGAACAGCTTCTGGTCTTCCCTGCAAACAGCCTGGTGTACTTAAGGCAGTCACACAAATGGCCATGGATGGAATTGTTTGCCAAAGAAATTTCTGGTCTTTCCCTTTCCCTTCACTGCATCAGGGAAGAATCCTTATTTCTAGCTTGGTTTCCACATGAGGTTTTTTTGAGGAAGGGGACTGGAACAAGAAATCTGTCATGTAGTTAAGTAGACAAGAAATCTTATTAATCCAGTTTTGTTGAGAGTTGCTTGTCCATATGATTTTTTAAAAGGTTTAGTTTCAAAAAAAACCTTTTTTTCTGAAATTACTTTTGGGGTAATATTTAAAACAAGAGCCGTTTTGTAACCCTGTAAAATACATAGGGAATATAACATTCCAATGTACACAGAAGGCAAATTCTTTAATCAAATAAAGAGTATTATAAAATGAATGTGTATTAGACTCTTGACTCATACTTTGCTGACTCAGGATAATGAGATTAAGATTAAAAATTAGTAACTTTTTTTAAAAGAAAATAGTCATTGCCTTTCCCTGTGTTTTAGGTACTGTGCTGTTTGTGTATCTTTCTACATCTGAGCATGCACGCACACACACACACACACACACTCTTGGCAGCAAAGTTTTTGAATTGAATGTTTACATAGTTTTGGTCTTTTGTCAGGAGCTGTTGTAGAGTTAGAAAAATGAGACTTCATCTGCACAAGGAACATAATGTGTGTCCTGCATCTGTGTGTGCCTTCCCTTCCCTTTCAAAGGTTGCTGGGTGCTGCCTGGACCTTTTTAGCCGCAGTGACTTTGGGCAACTTTGGCTGCAGTGCGAGGAGACTCTTGGCAGCCTTGGCAGCCCAGCCCTGTCTGCTCTGCGCAGAGGGGAGTGAACTGTGGAGCCTTAGAATTGGTGGGCTAGCCTGGTGACCCAGCAGTACCCCTTCTTCACCAACCATGCAAGTCAGTGCAGGGCAGAGCCTCCACCAGGGACAGCAGTGATGAGGATATACTTTGCAGTCAACCTGCCCTCTTGATGTCCAGCCAACCTCAGGCAAGTTGCTCAATTTCTCAATTGCCTTAGTTTTCTCAAGTGGGAAATAGGGACGCTAGTACTCAATAAGGTTGGGGAAGCATTAAGTGAGTTAATCCATGTGGAGGTTTAATATGTTGTCCCCTTGCCTAATAAAGTCAATAAAGGGCAATTCTTTTTTTTAAAAAGATGTACTTAGTTATGCATATAAGCACTGGGGTACAGACCAGAGGTGTGGGAGAGGAGGGTGAGAATTCACTACAGAGAGCAGGGAGCAGAACAGGCAGATAAACTGAAGTACACCGCTGAGGGGAGCAGTGGGCACAGCAGGAGAGGTCTGCTGCACCATGTGGGTCCCCTCCCTGGCCAGCAGCAGGGATCGAACTCTCGTGCTGCGGTGGCTGTGGTTTGCTTCATAGTGCGGTGCTTAACCCACTAAGCCACCAGGGAGGGCCCCAATAAAGGGCAATTCTTACTGTGACCAAAAAAAAAAAATGTTTTAATGATGGTCGATTATATTTAGAGTCTTCCTCAGTAGTCAAAAAGTGGTAAGGTCTTGCTTTGCAGTTTGTAGGGCAAGAACTAAACGGGTATCTAGTTCTCGATGAATGATGGATGCCTTGGGAGTTAATTCAAAAGGTTTTTTAGTTTCAAAAACTTGAATATCAACAAACTGGAAGGAAAATTATTCTTTAATGAATAAACATGTCTGGAATGGAAACTTGTTTTAATGGCAAAAGGCAAGATTTTGAATTTATTTTTGCTTAAGAGAAATAGTATCTGGTCTAATGTTGCTATCTGGTCTAATGTTGCTGAAGTGTCATTTGGCTCTCTGACTGTAACCTTAGTCCAATGAAATGAAGCACACCTGAACCATGCTACATATCTCCTCCCCCAACTGGCAGCTAACCCTCCATAGCATCTTGGCTTCTTGGGAGGGAGACTTAACAAAATAATTAGATGTGAGTGAACATTCTGCTTAATGTAGGAGGCCTGTGGTGCCTGCTGTGGATTAATTAATTCTACATTTGAGGTAAGAATCCCACCCCCTCTGTGGTCAGGTGTTCCTTTTTAAAATGATCTGTCATTCATCTACTCAGTAGTTTCAAACCCCAAATCTATCAACCCATGCATCTCTGGCAGGAGAAACTGCCTTCCAATTAATTTACATTATTCACACTGAGTAGAATCGGAGAGATTTCCAAGGCTGATAGAGAACAGTCTTCCTTAAAAGTTCATATTTGGCAGGGTTTATTAGAGCGAGAATGAAAAATAGAAGAAAAACTTCCATGAAGAAGACGCAAGTCTAATTAGAAGCAACAGCTGTCCCTACTTAACAAAACTTTTTAAGATAGGCAGTGTTAACTACAGCTAGTGATAGTCAACATCGGTCTCAAATGAAGAATAGGGCTTTTGTTTAGTAAGCTTTGCAGGAATTTCAAAATAAAAACTCTGAATAGTAGCCATTTTCTACTTTCACAGCCCTCTTCTCCCTTTTGTAAATTTGTTTGCAGTTAGCTATAGAGCTTTGAAACTACCGGAAGATCCACAGCAGGTTGGTCCCTGTACACTGCTCTTACCGGAGGTCAGGCAGCACCTAAAGACCAGTTTGACATCCTGGGAAACTAGTGACTGGTGTGGAGGCATGCTTTTAGAAAAGTTAGACTACCTTTTCGAGGCAAGCTGTTGCCCCTCTTAAGAGGTCAAGCAACCAGGAAGTTTATTTTTAAGCATTTATTTTTTGGGCCTCCCTGGTGGCACAAGGGGTTAAGGTGCAGCACTATGACGCCATCCACAGCTACTGCAGCATGAGTTCAATCCCTGACCAGGGAGGTGACCCACATGGTGCAGCAGACCTTGCCTGCCTCGCCAACTGCTCCCCTCAAGTGTATTTTCAGTAGATCTGCCTGCTCTGCTCCCCACTGTCTCTGGTGAATCCTTTCACCCACTTCCTTAACCACCACCACCACCTCCACCACCCCCCGCCCTACCTCATAAATAAAGATAAATCTTTATTTATCTATGCATACAAGAGCTGGGATGTAGGCCAGAGGTGCAGGGAGTGAGAAAGTTCACCAGAGACAGAGTGGGGAGCAGGGCAGGCAGATCTACTGAAATGCACTGCTGAGGGGAGTAGCAGGTGAGACAGGAAGGTCTGCTGCGCCACACCACGTGAGTTAATTCCCTGGCCAGAGATCAAACTTGTGCTCTGGCTGCTGACAGCTTCATAGTGCTGCTGCTTAACCCCTTGTGCCACCAGGGAAGCCCTCAGATAGTTTTTAAACGCTTAGGTAACTTCCTAATCCTCTACCAAAAAGGAAGTTTTTGCCTTGTGTAGGGTCAGAGAAAAGTTATCAGGCTTTTCCGTCCTCCCGCCATTGGTATAATGATGGACACATGTGGTATTGTATGCATGCCTAAGTGGGCATGCGCAAGAGGATGCACCTGGGCTTAGACACGGTGTATAAGGGCGGCGTCACGAGGACACCAGCAGAACAAGAGCAGCAGAGAATGAGAATAGCAGAAAAGGAGGGCAGAACAAGAAGCAAGGCAGCAGTAGTGGCAGAGACGAGAGATGAGAGACTAGAGAGCCCAGAGAGTGGAGATGCGCTGGGGACCCAGAGGCCTGCCAGCCTCCTAGTCGCCCTCCCCACCCCTGCACTCCTGCATGCTGTGGACCTGGTCACCTCGAATAATAAAAGCATAAAAAGCCACTGAGGGCTCCAGGACTCTTCCTTTACCCCGTCTGTCCAGAATCATCGAGAACTTGCTCTGTGCCCCTTGTTGGCACCACACGTTGCTATTCATAGGGCAGAGGCTAAATGGTTAGTAGGGGCTTAGTCCAACTCTGGAATATGCTCACAAATATTTAGGTCGATTACCAAATGGGTTATTTGAAGAAGGTATTACAAATTCATGGCCAATGAGAAGTAGAAATAGGTCTTGTTTTCCATTTTTTTACTCAAATGCATGTGTAGGGCAAATGGAAATAATCAGGCTTTTTATGTCACTGGGCTCGTTGCTATCACCCGCAGCCTTGATTGAGCTGATGCAGACGGGGTTTGGGAGCATGGGCGCAGAGCACATGTGCCTGGTTGTGGACACCTGATGTATGGGAGGGGCTGTGGTAAGCATGCACACCTGAGGCTGGAGGCTGAGGCTCTGACGGCTACCAGAGGACGAGTGGCGTAACTACAGAAGAGGCAATTTCTAAGAAAAACTAAGAAGAGCATTTCTGCTCCTTTGCAGCTGCTAAAGAAAGGTTTGAGATATTTCCTAAGTTGGTTGCAGTGAGGCGTAACTAGGCTTCACTGCAGCCACCACACCTATGCTAATGAAGCCTGGGTTCAGGACCCAAAGCAGCCAGGAAGGATGGTTTTCTGGGTGTGTGTCTGCAGGGATTACTTGCTGTACAGAACAATAATCATCTCTTTCTGGGGCTGAAGGGAATACAACTTAAGAGGAGGCACAGAGGTGGGAGATGTGCCTCAGCAGAGAGGAGGAGTGTGGAAATCCACTTGTGACATTCATAGCCAAGTGCAGAGGGCCTTAGAAAAAAAATCTTCCACACCCAGCCTTCACCCTCTCCCCCTGCTTCCACTTCGGAAAGTCTGAAGCATGCTTGGAAAGCTGTTTTCTGCTTTCTTCTCCTCTTCCTCCCCCTTTTCTGAGCTCCCAGCTGCTCGACCTCTTGCGTAACTGTGAGAGAGCACTCAGTTTTTCTGATGGGCTCCAGATGTGGAGCGGGGTGAGGGTGGAGGGTGGGGGTGGTAGCCTGTGGTCCCCTGAGAGCTCTAACTGTGGGAACATATGGCCCTGACACGGCAGGAGTGAGGACACATCGCACAGAGCCCTTACCCTGGGCCAGCTGGTCCCTGGGCTAGGAGGACAGAGCAGTGGCTACTCTTTCAAAGCCTGTCCCAGCACCAGCTGCCTCTGTGGCAGGCATGTTTATTTCCCCAAGTTCCTCTGACCGAGACAGTGAAGAAGAGCTGGGGGCGGTGAAATACTCCAGTCTAACCCCCTTCCCTCAAATGCCTAGTCTTGGCACATAGGATAGAACAGTTTGGGTTTTTTCTTATTTGTTTGTTTGTTTTTACCAGAATAGCCTCAAAATGACTGTTGTGATTTGCCTCAGGAAAGGTGGCCAGAGTTAAAACTCTCGTAAGTCTCGAGCAGTATGAAAAGAGGAAAAATCTAAATTCTGGGGTTTCCTGGTCCCCACAGCACTTACTGCAGTCTGATAGTTCAATCTTAACTACAGCAAGTCACTGAGTGTATAGCGTCCTTCCCCTCCCCCTTCCTGTCCACTGCCAGGTGACAGAGCTCCAGTCTCCAGCTGTGGGGGCCCCCTGCTTATACTGGCCCTGTCAATGAATGACCAGATTCCTGTGGTTCAGCCTCCCACTGATTCCGAGTGAGGGAGAGAGGACAAAACGCAAGTCACAGACTCAGAACAATATTTGTCCATGTGGAAGAGGACAGATGATTTTTCTGCTACCTGTCCTAGCTTGGAACTTATGCCAGCATTGGGGGCTTTCTGTTCCCTCCTTTAGGGAGGAAGCCTCAGGAGGTCCCTCTAGCTCAGGTTAAAGAGGTCAAGTCTACCTGAGTCCACCTCCCTAGGGCGTCCCAGTCTCCTGGGGCAAGAGCTGGCTTTGCAAGGTAAGGATCCACTGTTGGCATTGGATTTCCTGGTGAGGGTTGAGATGGAGAATAACTTCAATCAGACCCAGTTTCTAGACTTTTTAAAGGTTTTTAGTCTCGTCATTTCTTCCGTATTAACCCTGCACTCCTACAGAAACCCAAACTACTACAGGATGGTGTGCTCAGTGTGTACCTGCAGCTTGTTTCGCAATTTCAATGTGCAACCAGTAGTTGTGGTGTGGAGGGACCTACCTGGGGGAAGAAGGTAGCTCCTCTCAGCTCCCCTGAGCTCTGCAGTGTGCCCCGCACTTAGCGAGCTGCCTTGCCTTAGACCCAGCCTTGGGAAAACAGGGAAGGCCGATGTGCAGGGTTCTCAATACATTTACAGCTCTTTGTGGTGGGACTTGGAATAGGGGTGCTCTGGGTCACCTCAGTAACTGGAGGAGATGTTGAGAGTATGTTGTAGGGGTGTGACTATGAGGGTCACTGGGAGTCAGAGAATTCAGGGGTCTAAGATAAAAAAAAAGCTAGCCGCCATCAAAAAGCACCCTCTCAGGAGTGCCTTAAAGCCTCGTGGAGGGTGGTCTGGGGCAGTCCGAAGGAGAGGGGAGTGGGGGTGTGTGCGGCTCAGGCTGCTTCGGCTGCGGGTGGTGGTGGTGGAGAACCCAGCTGCAGAGATGAACAAAGCGGGCGCTGTGCAGGCCGGGGGAGGTGCTGTGGGAAAGGGTGGGTGGGGGGACCTTGGGCTCCAGCCCCACAAGGGCGTCTTCTCGGGCTGGCCCGGCGGACAGGCCGGGGGCCGGGGGCGGGCCGGGGGGCGGGCCCGCTCGCTCCCCTCCTACTCCGCGGGCTCCTGGGGAAGAGCAACCGCGTCCCGGGTCCACCGCCGCGAGGCCGAGCCAGGCGAAGGGACCAGTGGCCCCTTCTCCCCCTGAGGTGGGAACGCTCCCCTCGCCACCCTGCGGGTCGCACTCGCGGGGGGCTGACACTGGAGCCACAGGACCGGGCGACAGCCCTTCGGTCCCTCTGGTCTCGGGAGCCCGGAAGAAAGCGGTGGGGAGCGGAGGGCTGGCCCAGGTGAGTCCGAGCTGGGGAAGGGGTTCTCCCGCGAGCCGCACCAGCCGCGCCGCCGCAGAGGAGGCCCTCGGCCTCTCCCGGGAGGGACCGCGGTCCGGGCCCTGACAGTGGGCGGACACTGTCGGGGTCTCTGCACCCCGCAGCTGCCTCTCCCGTCGGCGACCGGCCCGAAAGCTCCGCTCCGGGAGGGAGGCTGCCGGGGGCGTCTCTCCGCCCGCCCCGCTCTCTGGACCGCGGGGGAGGGAGGAAGTCGGGCTCGGAGGCGCGGGTGTCCTGCGGGGACTCTGGGGTGCGTCCAGGACGTGGGAGGCCTCCCCCAAGACGCACGTCATTCGGGGTCCGGAGGCCGGGCGGGGCTGTGGGGGAGAGCGAGTCCCAGGCCTGGCCACGCCCGCGCCGTCCGGAGTCGGAACCCGCGGGGAGTTCCCGGACCCGCGAGCGGGGGCGAGCGAGTCATCGGCGGGGAGCGGGGGACGCCGCGCGGTCACCTCCTCTCCCGCGGAGGCTTCCGGCCGGCGGGCGCGAGTGGGGCTCGGCTGGGAGACGGCGCGGCCCGCGGGGGACCCCGGGCGGGGCCGCATTCTGGACCCGTTAGCTCAGCCCGCGGGGAGGCTTACTCAGCTGACGCCGCCCCAGCGTCACCCCGGCCTCGGCCCCGACTCACACCCCCAGCTCCACGCGCCCGCACACTGCTCTCGCACCACCCCGCTCTCAACGCATCCCCCGGCACCGCGCTCCCCACACGCTTGGCCCCTCAAATGCGCTGGTCACGCGTGCACTGCCACTCCTCATTCACTTAGCCTCATTCCCAAGCCCCCCTAAAGTCCCCTCACACGCGCCCCTCATAATGCACCCCGCATTCTCCCACTCACAGCCGTCACATACACACCCTTCGCCATGCAGCCCCCCTTCCTGCAGCTGCGGGGCGGTGCTTGGGCCTCCCCACTCCCGCTGCACAAACAAGCGGCTCCTTCTCCCCAGGGCCGAAGAAAGGCCTCTTGTCCAGTAGCAGGCGGGGCCCAACACTGCAGCCTTGTCCCACCTGCGGCCCGGGCCAGGGCGGCCCCACACATAGACCCTCACCCCACTCCACCTTCACTGCTCTCTGCCCACAGGGCTCTCGCCCCACTCCCTTCATCCCACTCTGCCCTCACCCCACTTGGCCCTCAACCATCTCTGCCACCACCCCATTCTACCTGCACCTCACTCTGCCCTCAGCCCATTCTACCTTCACCCCACCAGCCTTCACCCCATTGGGCTTTGAACCCACACCACACGGCCCACACCCCAGTCTACCGGGTTCTCCTTCCAGGTCCGGGTGGGGGGCAAGGGGGGACTCTGCTTCATCTGTCCAGGTTCTTTTAACACTTTTGGGGGCACCTCTCCTGTGTCCCTCTTTTCCCCATCAGTTCCCCCTTCCCACTACTGGGCCTCCCCTCCATCACCTCTGGACCCAATGCGGCCACCACCCTCTGCCAGCCCCTTCTCCAGAGGGCCCGGATCCTCCTGGCTCTCCCATCTCCTTGCCCCCTAATCTCTCTACCTCTGTCCAGGTCTCCCCTCAATTTTGCGATCTCCATCTCCCAACTTTCTCTGGCTCCTCCACTTTTCCGTTCGCCTGCCCAGCCCTCCTGGAACGCAGTCCACAGCCCCTCTTTCCAGGGCTCTCCGGTTACGCTGCAGCGGTTCTCCCCCCACCCCCACTCCACCCCCAACCCCCCACCCTTGGCGCCCTCACCTGCCGGCCACCAGGCCTCGCCCTGTCTGCCCGCCCGGCTCCGGACTCAGTTTCCTTCCCTTCCCGGCTCCTTCCTCTGGCGGCCGCCTTCCTCGAGGGCGGATGTGCGCAGCGCAGGACAAGGCGGTGGCCGCCAGAGGTGCCCCACTCCCCGCCGGCCTCGGGCCACCGCCATGAGCCGCCCGGGCCGAGGCCCCCGCTGGGCCCCTGGACCCCAGGTGAGGCTGGAGCTGCGCGCGCGGAGCAGGGGCTTGACCCCGGCTTGGGAAGCCTGGACCCGCTAATGCGCCGGTGGCGTCCAGACCTTCCCGGCTCTTCCCCGACCTCCCTTCACCCTAGATCGGGTACCGAAACCCCCAGGGGAGACTCTGGGAGCCCCATTGGGAGGAGAGGGCTGCGGACGGGAGTGTGTGTGTGGGGGGAGGGGGGAGACAAAGGTGGGGTAAGACCCGGGTGCCCTCAAGACCCGGGCGCCCTTCTCGCGAGCCCCGCGCACACCGCAGTGTCCCTCTGGCCGCGGGCCCGGCCGGGCGGGGCGGTGGGTGATTACGGGCCGGTCAGTGGTCAGTGGGTAGCCTTGTCGGACCCAAGCTGGCGGGGGGGTGGGGGGGGGGATCGGTGGCTGTAACCCGGGCGCAGCGCGGTGGACGGTCGGGTCCCGACCCCGGTAGGGCCCGGGGAGAGGGCGCCCCCATGTGGCGGCTCCCCGCGCCGCGGTGCCGAGACTCCTGGGTCTGGGTCGCTTTCCACTCCACCTGGATTAAGTTTCCGCTGGGGCCACAGCCTCACACCTCCCAATCTCTACATCTTTTCTTATCTTCTCAGTCTCTCCCCTACCCTCTTTCCGTATCTCTCCCTCTCTCTTCATCACTTATTCCATTCTCCTCTCACCTCTAATCACTCTTGTTTCCCATCAACCTTATCCTTTTACAATCTTTATCTCTGCTTGAAATCCTTGGGTGCAAACAAATGAACCCACCCGTCCCCTCACCGGGTAAGAGCAACAAATCTATGTGAAGAAACAGAGGCCCAGAAAATGAAGTGAGTTATTCAAGGTCACAAAATTCATTCTAACTGTCATTTAATAAGATTACTTAACAACAGCAAACCCTAACAGCTTTATCGAGGTATAGAATATATACTTTTATAATTCACTGAATTGAAGTATACAGCTCAGTGATTTTTACATATACAGAGCTGTACAAACATTATCAGAATTTGGTTTTAGAGCATTTTTATCCCCCCCCCCAAAAGTCTTGTGCCCATTTAACCACTCCCCTTTCCACCCCTAGTGTAGGCAAGCTGTAATCCAGATGGTCCTTTTTAATTAAAAAAAATATTTAGAGATTTTATTTATTTATGCATACAAGAGCTGGGGTACAGGCCAGAGGAGTGTGTGCATGCGTGCGTGCGTGCGTGCGTGCGTGCGTGCGTGCGTGCGTGAGAGAGAGAGAGAGAGAGATTCACCAGAGACAGAGTGGGGAGCATAACAGGCAGGTGGACTGAAAAACACTGCTGAAGGGAGCAGCGGGCGAAGCTGGAGAGGTCTGCTGCACTATGTGGGTCCCCTCCCTGGCCAGGGAATCAAACTCACACTGCAGTGGCTGCCGATGCCCCACAGTGCGGCCTCAAACACTGCACTACCAGGGAGGCCTCTGATTGTTTTTTAAATCATTATTCCAGCTTTATAGAGAATGACTCGATAGAGAAGTTAAGTAACTTGTTCAAGTTCTCACAGCTAATAAATAATAAAGTCAGAGTTAGAATTGAAGGTTCTTGCATGGCAACCTAAAGTCTTTCCACTAAATGACTGTGCCTTTCCTTCACTTTTATTTCTTATTTTGCTTTTCTCATTCCTTTTATTTTTAAAAAAGATTTATTTATGCACACAAGAACTGGGGTCTAGTGCCTTGTGGCAGACCTCTCCTGTCTCCCCACTGCTCCCCTCAGCAGTGTGTTTCAGTTCATCTGCCTGTTCTGTTCCCCACTCTGTCTCTGGTGGATCCTCTCATTGCCCCTGTCCTACTGCTGGCTTAGACCCCAGTTCTTGTATGCATAAAAAATATATAAAATCTTTAAAAAAAACAAAAACTGGGGTCTAGGCCAGGGGTGGAGGGGCAGGTGAGAGGATTCACCAGAGACAGTGTGGGGAGCAGAACAGGCAGAGTACTGAAACTTGAACCCCTGTGGCACCAGGGAGGGCTCTCATTCCTTTTAGATAAATTAATTCCCCACTCTCATGCCACTCTTTTGCCTTTCCTCCCTCAGGGAGTGCTGAGGGCTTTCCGTGACTGGAAAGAAGCAGTGCTACTATCTCTATCTCTGGAAGTTCTTCCAGGTGCTAGGCCAGCCTGGGTGATTGGTATGGGTTAGTGCCTTTGCCTTCCCTCTTCCCAGGCTGACTGGACTTGGGTTGGGTCCCAGGCCTTGTTCCGGCCTCTCTTCCTCCAGCTTGGGTGGAAATGGTGACGGAGATGATGTAGTTCAAGCCCGGAAGGGTGGAAGCTGAGAGGGTAAAATTAGTAAGTCTGTGGCTGAAGCCTGGTCCCACTGGCAGGGCCAGACACCCCTTGCAATGCTGGCTGCTGCCCCCACTTCCTCTCCAAGTCACCTGGTAGTTGGCTGGAAGAGAAAGTGGGGGAAACTCAGCCTTCCTGGGCTTCCCTCCCTCCCTTCAGCCCCACTCTTCTCAGTTTTCCCCAGTAACATTTCAGCAGCAGAGGGAAAGTTTCTCGCTTTAGCAAGTTGGCCAAGAGATGCAGTACAAAAAGGTCCTTCTTCACATTTCTCAGGTACCAAAAATGTGAGCCTGGGAGAGAGGAATTTCAAGTTCTGACTCTGGACAGTTTACTCTTGGTTCTGAGAACCTAAGCTTCCTGCAGTGTCAAAGTCTGGCTAAGAGCCCCAGTGTCCTATATTTCTAGGATTAGTCACCACTGAGGGTTTTTTGTTGGTTTCTTTTCTTTCTTTTTTTTTTTTATTTAAGATTTTATGTATTTATTTTTAAAATGTCATAGATTTATTTTTTTAATTTTTAAATTTTAAATATTTATGCATACTAGAGCTGGGATACAGGCCAGAGTTGTGGGAGGTGAGAGGATTCACCAGAGACAGAGTGGGGAGCAGAACAGGCACATCTGCTGAAATACACTGCTGAGGGGAGCAGCTGGGCAAGGCAGGGGGTTCGGCTGTGCCATGTGGGTCACTCCCTGGCCATGGATCAAACTCAGGCCTTCATGGTACCAGTGCAGTGGTATCCCTAAGACTTAACCCCTAGGCCACCAGGGAAACCCCTGTTGTTTGGTTTTGTTTAATTTTTTGCTAATAGAGTGCGGGTAGGATTCTTGGGAAGAAAGGGTGCAGGGGTTAAGACACATGAAGGTAGCAGAAATGGTTGCGTTTTCTTGCTGTGTCTCCTTTAAGAAAACATCCTACTGAGACACCTGGGAAAAGAGACAGAGGAGAGGCAGGGAAAGGTTGGGGGAGGGAGCTCCTGCTCTGTCCTGCCTTGGGTTGGAGGCCCTCTGAAGACCAGCCTCCCTGGAGGGGTCCCTTGCCTCCCTTTCCCAGGAAGGTAGATTCCCCCTCCTTGCTTAAGGCTCATGGTGTCCTGAGGGCCTCATCTGCCAAGACCTCCGACCTGCGCCTCTGAGGCAGGCACAGACAAACAGGTTGGGCTCTGGAAGGCTCTTTGGGCTCATGGTGGCAAGGACCAGGACCGGTGTGGTGTCCACGCTGTGGCTGAAGACTCAGCACTACTTCCCCCCTGCAGAGCTCCTGAGTTGCCTCCACTTTTTGTCCAGCATGAGCAGGCTGGGGAGGGGGGGCGCCCAGTGTGGCCCTGCTCTGAGCACCTCTGTTCTTGTCTGCCTTTCCCTTTCCTGCCCTGGCCTCCCACCTCACCTGTTTCTGCTGTGTCCCCAGGAGCTCTGGGGCACCAGGACCATGAACACTGTCAACAGGAACCAGGTCGGCCCTGGATGCAAGACCCAGGCATCGGTGCAGGTGAGCGGGGTCAGGCTGGGAGGTGAGAGGGCTGTTTGCGGGTGTGGGTTGGCTCCTCTACACACCTGTGTTCCCCACCCAGCGGTGAGAGCAGCCATTGCTCTCTGCCCTTCCCCAGGTCCCAAGCCTATTAGCAGCTAAGTCTGTATCTGAATCAGGTTAATTGGTTCACCTAGAAAATACCCTTTGAAAGTCAGGAGTCGCTCTACACATTGACCCTGGGCTGTACCCTGCTCCTTGGTCCACGCGCCCAACCTCTCTCGTAATTTTGCCTAACAGGGGCCAGCCATAACCAAGTGGCTACCCACAGACAAAGCCTTGAATGTCCCTCCTCTACAGTACCCCCTCTTCTTATCCAGCACATTCTGCTCCCCTTACTTTCTCTTCACTTCTATCTTAATAGACAGAAGGGGCAGTTATGCCAAGACTTGAGATAAATCCAGTGGGACGTCAGTGGCCTAGATTCGAATCTAATTACAATTTAGTGGAATAATGCTCTATGTGAGATTTTGTGCTAAGCCTTTCGACATCCTCAGCCCTTTGGAGAGGACAAGGGCTGAAGGAGAGTGCCGGTGCATGGACCACAGCAGTGAGGTGCTGGCTGGCCTGGGGTCTCTAATGATGCTCATCCCTCACCCTCACTACCTGCAGAAAGGCCCCTTGGACCTGATCGAGACAGGCAAAGGGCTGAAGGTGCAGACCGACAAGCCCCACCTGGTGAGCCTGGGCAGTGGGCGGCTCAGCACTGCCATCACCCTTCTGCCCCTGGAGGAAGGTAAGTCCGCAAGGGCATGCGGCCCCCCCCCCCCCCCCCCCCCCCCCCCCCCCCNGGTGAGCCTGGGCAGTGGGCGGCTCAGCACTGCCATCACCCTTCTGCCCCTGGAGGAAGGTAAGTCCGCAAGGGCATGCGGCCCACCCCCCCCCACCCCCCATCCTGTAGACATCCCTGCCCTGCTGGCCAGGTGGTGGCAGGGGCCCTTCTGCTCCCTGCTGGCAGTGTTTGCCTTTCCTAGGTCAGAGACCTTGCCACCCCCTTCTCTACTCTCCAGACTGCCTGCCCTCTTTGCTAGATAATCTGGCTCCCTGGCTGGGATTAAAGATCAGGTTAGAAGCAGAGGAGAGCACTGAAACAAGAGAGCACATAACTCTTAGCAACCGGCCTGGCCCAGAAGGAAGGGGGCCCCTGCTCTGGGGCAGGGCCTGGCTTGGGATAAGGGGCCTGTGGAGAATGGAGAGATGGGAATGGGAGCAGACTCCCAAGATAAGGCCCTGGCATAGCCTCCTTCACCTTGCAGCTTCTGCCCTTCTTCTCTTCTCGCTGGCTGCACTGTAGCCTGGGCAACACTGCGTTCCCCACATTCTCCAAATACCAGGCCCAGGGGCTCTGCCAGGGGAGGGGCTGTTCATGCAGAAGCTTGAGGGGAGAGGCTTATTGAAGAGAGGGAGTAGGGGATGTCCAGGGTTACAGGTGGCAGAAGGGAGGGAGAGAAAAAGGAGGGAGGGCTACTTAGAAGGGGGGGTGGACTGAAGGAGATAAAAGACTTGGGAGGGGGTTGGAGGACTAAGGGGAGGCCTAGAGAGAAGAAGCCCCCCTTCTCTCTCTGTGGAGTCTGGATCCTACTGTGCCCTCTGCACCCTCTCATCTCTGGAATAGAGTTTGCTTCTATCACTGTCTTTTTTTTTAAAGATTTATTTATTTATGTATAGAAGCACTGGGGTACAGGCCAGAGGTGCGGGAGGTGAGAGAATCAACCAGACAGAGCAGGGAGCAGAACAGGCAGATGGACTGAAACACACTGTTGAGGGGAGCAGTGGGCCAGGCAGGAGAGGTCTGCTGCACCTTGTGAGTCACCTCCCCAGCCCAGGGGGGGGGGGGGGGCAGGGATCAAACTCCTGCTGCAGTGGCTGTGGTTTGCCTCATGGTGCATTGCTTATCCCACTGCACCACCAGGGAGGGCCCTTCTATCACTGTCTTAACCAGTCTCAGGGACCCACTGTGGGCAACTAGCGATTCTCCCTGAAGCAGAAGGTAGAGGTCTATTCCCACGTGGCCCTCTTGGTTCTGTCCCTCTCTTCCCAGCCTGGACAATCTCTCTGACTCAGTTGGTTTTCTCTCTTTAGGGAGGACAGTAATTGGCTCTGCGGCCAGGGACATCTCATTGCAGGGGCCGGGCCTGGCCCCCGAACACTGCTACATCGAGAATCTTCGGGGCACCCTCACCCTCTACCCTTGTGGTAATGCCTGCACTATTGATGGGCTGCCCGTACGGCAACCTACCCGGCTCACTCAGGGTAAGTCTTGATACCTCCAAACAGGGGCTGGGGGGACTGTGTTTTAAAGCTTGTGCATAACAGGTGCAGGGGAACTGGCTGTGTTAGTTACCATGGTAACTGTCTGAGTGGTCAGATTGGGGCAGAGGATGTTCAGGTGCCTCCAATATGCCTCAACAATATCCTAAACCCCCCAGCATCCAGACTTGCCTTAAACCCGCTTTTTCCTCATCAGCCTTCTCCCACCTGCCCACAGCACAGGCGAGAGGTCCTACCTCACTGCTAGCAAAGGGGGAGTGGTGTCCTGTTAGTAATGTCAGGGGAGCACGACCGCAGCAGGGGTGAAGGGCACAATGGCCACGTTGCACGATGCCAAGAGGGAGTTTTCCTGAAAAGCTGTTGCAGTCCGGGAGAGGCGGGGCAGCAGCAGAGGCTGGCGGTAATATCTGAGGCCAGACCCATTCCGTGACAATATTGTTGACAGCAGCTTTTTGGGTCTTTTTTTTTTTCTTTAGCTTATTTACACATAGAAGAACTGGGGTGTGGCCAGAGCTGTGGGAGGGGGGTGAGAAGATTCACCAGAGACAGAGTAGGAAGCAGAACAGGTGGAGCTACTGAAATGCACTGCTGAGGGGAGCAGTGGGTGAGACAGGGAGGTGACAGCACTGATACTTAACCCCTAGGCCACAGGGAGGCCCCACCTTTTGGGTCTTGACTATGGTTACCAGGCTGATTCCCCAGGCAACAGGGCATTTGTTGTATTAGGTAGCTTTAAAAACTGGGTCCCTGGTTACTATGGTGACCAAACAGGTAAGGGGTTGGCCTACACACAGATCGGGTGTGTTTGCTCTGGGCATCAGTTCATGTAGTGAATTGTCACTTTAAGGGATGAGAAAAACAGGTTGAATAGGGGCAGGGCTAGCAAGAGAGTGGAAGCTTTGGGCTAAGCTTGGCTCTGAGCAGGAAGACCCTGATACTCTTGGCCCTCAGGGAAGACTCTGAGCTCTTACTGGCCCAAAATTCCCCCATGGGGGAAACCCCACCCATGCCACTGTTTTCATCTCTCCTTTTGTGCCCATCTCCTTGGTTGGGTCTCTTTAAATACGACTCCCTCACAGCTGACCCAGAAGACCCACTCTTCTTGCTCTTGGGTTACGGGGTGATCCACTCACTTCAGGAAAACACACAGGCCCTTGTGTGGTCCAGGGCTTCAAGATCCATGACCCCAGATAAGAAGAGGGACCCCCCCATACATTGGAGCTTTGACTGTGATTCCATCTGGTTCCTGACTCTTCGCAGTCTCCGAGAGCACATGTTCCTCAGGACTACATGGGAGTAAGACAGCGGAGAGTAGGGGAGGTTGGGCAGAGCTCAAAGAAGACCGAGGAGCCCAGCCCTTACTCTCAGAGCAAAACCCCTCACATACATGAGCACGAAACTCTCCCCTGTGTTTTGTGCGCGCTGCAGACCTCTCCAGCCCACGCTTCCCATGTATCATTTCATTCCCTGGGAAGAGGGCTCGTCTGGGGCCAAGATGGAATTCTTAGGCATTTCCTGTGGCCCCAGTGACCCCCCAACTCTTCTTAGCCAAAACCCCACCCTGCCAAGTATGTACCCTCCCACTTTCTTCTGACCCTAAACCCTCTTCCCTTTTTGCCCCTTCCACCCCCAGAGCCTTCGTGTCTGGGCTAGCCTGTCTCAGAAGCCTGGCAGCTGGGGACGGGTAGGCAGAAGCACAAAGGAACGGGTGTTCTTCTCAGAGCGCTCCCCCTCCCTGGGCTCCAGGAGCTGAGGGTTTCCTTGTCTCATCCCTGGAGCGAGGCACCAAGCCCAACCCTGCCTGGCCCCACTCCGGACATTCTTGGGAGTGCGTTTCCCTGGAAACTGGGTGGCTGGGGAGGGGGGCCGCGTGTGCTATCTCTGTGTCTGTGTGACTGGAGTGTGTTTACGTATCTCCGGATGTGTTTGTGACTCTGGGCTTGTGTGTCTCTTAGGTATTTCCTTGCGTTTATGTTTCAGAGTGTTCAGGTAGGGCCGGGGGTGACCTCAGGACTGATACACCGAAGCAGCCATGCGTGTTCTCGTGTGTACATGTGATGCTATGTGGGGTACTGTATATATATATTTATATATACAATATACATTTATATTTACTATACTATATGTGGGGTACTATATATGTGTGTGTGTATATATAGTAACCCACTGACCAAATGCCTCTCTGGGCATATGTGCAAGAGGATCATTTTCCCTGTCTGATTACCCCGATACAGAATTGTAGAAGGGACCCTCCTCCTTGGAAAACAAAACAACAGAAGTCTACCCTAGAAATAACAAGGAGCCCACTCTGGGCCTTCCATGCCTCATTCTGGGCACTGTGCCACCCACAGGCGGCTTGCAGCGCACGCGTCATGAGCAGAGATGGCAGTGACAGGCTCTTGTAGCAGGAATATGCCTGAGCTGGGGTGCGGGGTGGCAGGCAGAAGGCAGATGCCTGCCTTTAACTAGAGCTATGGCCACAGCAGCATGAAGTGAGGAAGCCAGGTAGACCCTGATTCTAGCCTCATACCCAGGTATCCTGGCACACTCCACACTGCTGCCTTCTCTGTAGAACAAGAGGAAGAGCTGGGAATAGAACTGAGGAAATGAGGAGGAATCTCAATCTGAGACTGGGCCGCCCCACCCTGAGACCACAGTGCCAGACCACATGAAAGATCAGGGAGGGGACCGAGCCGGGGAGGATCCAGAAAGCCACAGCTCAGGGCCCAGGCTGTCTAGACCTTCGGTCCCCATCCGCTCCCAGCATTCACTGCCAGCCCAGTCTCCACGGCTCCTAGCTGTTTGGGTAAGGGCTGTGTGAAGGCAGCAGGGGAGGCTTTGGGAACTTGCTGAGGAGCCAGGACTCCTGAGTCACCAGTGGCCTCCCTCTGGCTTCCAAGACACTGTGCCTCTTCCACTCCTACCCAGTTATCAGTTATTTCTTTTTTTAAAGATTGAATTATTTATGCATACAAGTAGTAGGGTACAGGCGGTGAGGGGATCGAACTCGTGCTGCAGTGGCTGTGGTCTGCTTCATAGTGCATTGTTTAACCCCCTGCGCCACCAGGGAGACCCCTATTCCTTTTCTAAAATGGGCATGAAGCCTCCAACCCTCTTCTGATAGGAGACTAATGAAGATCTCTGATAAGAGCTCAAAAGAAGGAGAGAAAAAGCAGTTTCCTAGCTTTTCGCTTCTTTGTGCCTGCCTTCTGCCCTGTTGCTCCCTGGTGGGCATCCTCCCTGTCTGTCTGCATCTGTCCAGCTGGCTGCCGGAGTTTCCAGACCTATGAATCACTTTTCCTGAGAAGATATTTTTTAAGCCTCCCCCTATTTTGCATTTGACCCTATATGGTTCTTCCTTTCTCCTTCAGAAAGGGGAAAGGGGTGTGTATGAGTGAGCTGTGAGTGGCCTGTAGTAGGCAGAGGCAGACATTGTGGGTAGGTGTTCAGCAAGCGTGGAAATCATCTGATTAGCAATAAGGAGGTAGACTGTGATTCCAGAGCCTCTCCAGGGAGAGAGTGAAGGGTTGTCTGCCAGAGTGAGTGTGTAACTCAGCGGGCACCAAGCCCGCCTGTGGGGTTGTGTGAATACTGCGCCGGAGGCAGAGCATTTTCACCGGCTGTTTGTGACTCAGTGTACACTACGGAGGTGGTGTCTGCACCATGTGACGGGGCAAGTGCTGGTGTCTCAGAGTGTGAGGCTGTGAGCCGAGAGCATTTAGGGTGTGTCGACAGGGCACAGTGTCCCTTGAGCTTCTGGAATCCAGGGGCCAGGTCCCAGGAACAGGAGGTGCTCTCTGGAGCCCAAAGTGGTTGCAGGCCCTTGCCTCGGCCTGACCTGGGGGTTCCAGCAACAAGTGGCACTGTGTTCCCTAGTTGGAAAGGGAACCTCACCGCTGGGACTAGCACAGTTGGGGTGGTGTCCAGGAGAGGGCAGGGTTGGCTCGGGCTGGGTGGTGAGATGAGGCGCAGCCGTGAGTGTGCAGAGTGTTATGGTGAAGGCGCAGCTGGGCTCAGGGTTGCTCACAAAGCAGACACTGCCTGGGCCTGAGTGCCAGACCGGGAATGACCTTGTCACAGGGGCCAAGAGGGCCAGGGCCGGCATGTCAGAGCTTAACCTCTGCCGTGATAGAGGCCAGTCTCATTCTGTAGATGAGGAAGCCAGAGAGTGTGACCAGCCCAAGGTGACCAGTCAGGCAGGGCACTGCGCTGGCTCCATCCCAGGTTCTGGTGACGTCCTGGCACAGAAGGCCACAACCAGACCCTCCTCACTCCCCGCCCTCTGGTCTCTGTATTTACCTGTCATATTCCCTTCTGCCCCGGTGCCCGCTGGAACCTTTCCTGGTCGCCCCACTTCCTCTCCAGGCCCTGGCTCAGAATCCCCAGCCTGCTCCCTCCTGCATCCTCCAGCCCCGCCCCGCGGCTCCATCCAGCTCCCCTAGCTCTCCATCACTTCCTCTTCCCCTCCTCCTCTCCTTTGTCCCTCCCTCCCTGGCTCCCTTACCCCAGCCGCGGTTGGCCGGCCCGCCCCTCCCGGGCTCCAGCGGCTCCTCGCTGCCTCGCTACGCTCGGCGCGGGGAGCTGGCGCTAGGGAGGTCGGCCCGCCCCCTCAAAGGTGGCGGGGCCGGCCGGGAACCTGGAGAGCCCGAGCTAGCGGGGGCGATTGGTCCGGAGGTCCAGGTTTGGCGGTGAGTTCCCAGCCCTGGGCCAGCCACAGCCCCGGGCAGACGAGCTCCGAGAAGCTAGCGCTGGGAGGGGCGTCTGGGATGGAGGACGCCGACTGGAATGGGGTCCTCCACCCGTCTTTGAGAGATTGAGGGGCTCCATGGCCTGTGTGCCCTGAACAGTTCTGAGTGGGAGGTCTGGGCTTGGGGCCACTCCTCAGTGCTGGGCAGCCCTTCCTGGGGGCTGAACTTCCTGCCTCCTGATGCGGTTAGGGGGTCCTGGGTGGGAGGATGCGGGGCCTGTGTTATGGCTCCCGCTGGGTGCGATGGGAAGGGCCAAAGCCCGTTCTCCGGCTTCCCCCAGCCTTGCTTTGACCAGTCCATTCTACTTGTGCAGCCAGCACGGCAGAGCCTGTGGTTTGTGCGTGTGGGCGTGTTTCCGTGTGTGTGAGCTTGTGAGAATGTGCCTGTGTGTGGTGTTTCCCCTCTGCGTGGCTCAGAGAGCCTTCCACCCTCTCCTTGGCCCTCCATACCCCGGCCCCCCTTGTGTAGGGCCTCCACCCACCTGCCTGTGATTGGGCCCCCGAGTCCCTTTGGGGATGGGGGGCATGTGGACTGCAACTTTGCATGGATGAGAAGGTTCCTGGATTTCCTGAGCTGGCTGACCTCTGGAGGTGTGGGGCAGAAGCGCCCAAAGGGGAGGTTTCTTTCCTGATACAGGGTGGCCTGGCCCCTGGAGGTGGTCGGGGCCGTTAGGGCAATGCCTGGGGCCCCTGAGTACAAATAGAAAGTTAATTTGGACAGAAGCTGGGCTGCTGTCAGTCCTGCTGCCCTCCTGCCCGCTCTATTAATACAGAGTCAGCTCTGCTGCCTGGCATCACCTATTTATAGCCCAGAGGCAGCAGGCCACACCCCTGTGTGGAGGTGGGTGAGGGGCAGCAGAGGGGACAGGGAATGCATCACCGAAGGAGTTAGGGCAAAGGGTCTCCAGGTGGCCACAGCCTCCGTGGGTGGGCGTGGCGCTGATGGGCTGGAATCCACCTGACGCCCACCTTCTTCCCAGCGTGGACAGTGCTCAGGTTTTCCTGACCCCACCCCACCCCCATCAATCTAAGGTTGAGTGGGTCTGTCTAAACCCAGGAATTCATCATTAATTAGATGATTGTTAAATGGCTGACAGGAGGGGGAGGGCTGGAGAATGCTTTCTGAAACAGCTGTGGTTGTAATTAGCTGGACGGTGTGGCTGGCTATTATTTATTCCAGTTGCGATTACTCTGAGATCAGCTCCTCTGATTGGAGGCTTGGCAGGGAAGGCTCCCCCCTCTTCTGACCACCTTCAGAATTGTGGGTGCCTGCCCACTTGGGAGGGGCTGTGGTGCCAAAGAAGTGTAGGTGACTTTGTCCTCCACTATGGTAATCTGCTAGCTTCAGCCCGCTAACCTCCCACCCATGGCAGCACCTAGATCCCAGCAACAGGCGCCTAAGCTTCGCTGGGGGAGCGTGCCAGGGTACCCACGTGGCCTGGGATGCCCCTTGCCCATGCTTTTTGCCCGAGTTGAACTGCCTCAGCGTCCAGGAATGTGGACTTCCCTGCCAGTCTTGGCTCTAACTGGCATGGAGCTTGGGGCACCAAGTGGCACCAGATTGGGTGGACAGGAGACTGGGGCCAGGGCATAGACCAGTTGGAGAGGTGGGTGGTAGAGACAGCAGGCTTCTGGCTTCTCCCGACACAGCATCTTGCAGGAGTGCTCACACCAGGTGTGGCCAGGAGGAGACGGTCTGCCAGCCAGGCTCCGGTGCCCGTGGGCATGCCTGCCGCAGTGCACATGCCTGGTGCCCCTGGCTACGCTTTCTGGCTCCCATATGCCCTCCCCTCTCCATGCACTCACACTTCCTGGGCAGGACTGGGCTTGTGTCTCTTGCCTGGGAATGTGCTTGGCTGGGCCCAGTGGCCTAAGCGTGGCTAGATTCCAGGGGAGACCAAGGAGCAGGGAGCTGTCAGGCCAGAGGGTGATTTGTCAGAAAGAGGGTGGTGATCGCACCCTAGTGTCAGAGCAGCAGCTCTGCTAAGACCACACAACGAGAAGTGGGAGCGGAGAAGCAAGTCCTGGGCTCCCGCAGGGGTTTCTGATGCATCTGTGGTTTTCCCCTGGCCTCCCCTCAGCTTTTCGTGATCCTAAAAATTGCCATTCAGAGTGTCCTTTTCACCCAAGGAGCAGATACCCGTATCAGGGGTACAGGTTGGGGGGCATGGGTGTCTGCTCTGAAGGATCATCTCCCCCTGCAGGGTGCTTGCACGGACCCTCTCTCATTAACCCTGCGAGGTCAGTGGTTTCATCCTCGAGAACTAGGCTCAGCTGGTGCAGTGGCTGCACCCAGGGACCCCCCAGCTGGTAAGAGGAGGAGCGGGGCTGGGCCTCGGCTGGCGGCATGCTCAGGCCAGCACTCCTGCTGCTCTGCTGTGTGCCGCGGGGCGCTGTGTCCAGCACAGGCCAGGCGGTGTGGACCGTGCCGGCCCTGTGGATAGGTAGAAATGACTCTCTGGACCTGGGGTTGGCCAACCAGTGCTGCGGGTGAGGGGCGCGGCCCCTCCAAGTATTGCCTGCTTTCTCCACAGGCTGCATGTTGTGCCTGGGTCAGTCCACCTTCCTCCGCTTTAACCACCCAGCTGAAGCCAAGTGGATGAAGAGCATGATTCCGGCCGGGGGCCGGGCCCCTGGGCCCCCCTACAGTCCTGGCCCTGGTAGGTACCCAGGTGGGCGGGTGTTGGGTTGGTGGTCTCCTTGGACCGTCCACTTCTTTGCCCATCCCGGTCACATTGTCGTGTCAGGGCGGGACAGGACACTTGGTCTGGGCTTGCGCCACCTGCCTTGGGTCGCTGGTGGATGTTGCCGCAGTCTGGCCACTGGCAGAGACCCAACAAGCGCCGCTGGGGGAGTCCAGGGGTCACGTGCCTGGGGTGGAGGGCTCTGGCAGCCTGTGTCTCACTGTCCTCAAGATGCGCTTTCGTGTCGGGCCCGCACGCCCTGCGTCACCAGGGGCCCTCACCCTCAGGACGGCCTTGGGGGCAGAAGGAAGTGTTAGGTCGAACCCCTGCCAACTCTGGAGGGACCCACCTGCTGGCAAGCGTGTCCGGGGCCCTGCCCCACCCCAGGCCTGGCCATGCCAGCTGATGACTCAGTGGAGCAGCTGTGGTTTATGTGTGAATTATTGATCCCCAGAGAGCTGGTGATTGTTCAGGGAGCAGCAGAGCCTCTCTCCTCCGCGCTGAGGGGGAGGCAGTGCAGGCCGCTGCGGTGGGGCTGCCACCCCAGAGTGCGCTGACATTGAGGCGGCTGCTGTGCTACTGGGACAAGTGGGCATGTATGTCGGGTCTCGAGGGAGGTGGCATCAGCGACCTGAATGGGAGTCAGAGTGGGTGGTTGATCGGATCACAGGTGTCCGCGGCAGCCCCTCTGACTGTGGTCCCACGCAGTCTCCATAATTTTGGACCCAAACCCACTCTTGCAAAGCCTTTCCCCTCTGCTCCTCCACCCCTCCCGCTGTCTTTTCCAGCTCCTGGGGGATTTAGCGCCTTGGGTTTCCAGCCCACTCCCTGATTAGCTTCACCCTCCCCCTATCCTCGCCACTCCCTGGGGCAGTGGGTCCAGTGACTCCTGGTTGCTGTGGGGGCTTGGACAGGGCAGAGGCAGGCTCCCGCTGGCTTGGCTTACTGGGCCCGCTGCAGGCACTGAGTTGCTGGCCAGCCGGGCTTCCAGGAATCAGCCCTCTGTGCCAGCCTCCTTCCTTGCTCCTGGGCGAGCATGTATCCCTTCGCCAAGCCTGGAGGCTATGCATGAGGCTGTCCTAGGTCTTGGCTGCTGTGTGGGAAGCCCTAACATCCTATTAGGCTGGGATCGCCTACGACCTCTGGCCGACTGCCCAGCACGCCCCCGCCCCTCTGCAGAATATCACCCTGCCCTTCCTGAAAGAGAGGTATGGGAGTTTGGGGCAAACAAGGCAGGGGCAAGCCTAGTCTTAGGGTAAGTTGGCAACAACTAGAAGTGCCTGACGTTGTTACCAGCTCTGTCCTACGTCATGAAATGCTAGAGGCGGGAGGGCCCCCGTCCATCTTTCTTTTCAGAAAGGGAAACTGAGGGCAAGTGACGTGGGAGAGGTTGAAGAGCAGGACAGTGGCAGAGCTGGCACCAGAACCCTGATCTCCTGGCCGCTTCTCCAAAGCCTCTGCAGCCCCACTCTGCTAGGAGGGGGTGAGCGTGTGCCCCCCACTCCGTGCATATCAGCTCCCAAAGTCCAAGACGAGGGCCTGAGGCTTCTTTGCATTTCCCATCAGCAGAATCAGAAAGCCTGGTGAATGGGAACCACACCCTCCAGTCCACGTCCCGGGGACCCTCAGCCTGTGCCAGCCACAGCTCCCTGGTGAGCTCTATTGAGAAGGACCTGCAGGAAATCATGGACTCACTGGTGCTAGAGGAGCCCGGAGCTGCTGGCAAGAAGCCTGCTGCAACCTCCCCGCTGTCGCCAATGGCTAATGGTGGGCGCTACCTGCTGTCTCCCCCAACCAGCCCTGGTGCCATGTCTGTGGGCTCCAGCTATGAGAACACCTCTCCAGCCTTCTCGCCGCTCTCCTCACCAGCCAGCAGTGGCAGCTGTGCCAGCCACTCGCCCAGCGGGCAGGAACCAGCCCCTGCTGTGCCCCCGCTGGTACCTGCTCGCTCCTCCAGCTACCACCTGGCCCTGCAGCCCCCACAGTCCCGACCGAGCGGTGGCCGCTCCTCCGAGAGCCCCCGGCTGGGCAGGAAGGGGGCTCACGAGCGGCCTCCCAGCCCTGGCCTCCGGGGTCTGCTGACCGACAGCCCTGCGGCCACGGTCTTGGCGGAAGCCCGCAGAGCCACAGAGAGCCCCCGCCTCGGTGGGCAGCTCCCCGTGGTGGCCATCAGCTTGAGTGAGTGCCCAGCGGCCGGGACCCGCAGCCAGCCCACCAGCATCCCCAGTAGCCCCAAGGTACAGCCTCCAGTCCCTGCTCCCCGAAACAAGCTCGGCACACTCCAGGACCGCCCTCCCAGCCCTTTCCACGAGCTGCTGGGCTCCGAGCCGGTGCTGACCACCAGCCCCTCGCGCCAGCTGGTGGGCCGGACATTTTCAGACGGGGCAGCTGCCCGGACCCTGCAGCCTCCCGAGAGTCCGTGCCTCGGCCGGCGGGGCTTGGACAGTATGCGCGAGCTGCCCCCCTTGAGCCCCTCTCTCTCCCGGCGGGCACTCTCCCCCATGCCTGCCCGGACCACCCCAGATCCCAAGCTGGCCAGGGAGGTGACGGAGAGCCCCCGGCCCCGGCGCTGGGCGGCCCAAGGGGCCTCCCCGGAGGACTTCTCCCTGACGCTGCGGGTGCGGGGCCGCAGGACGAGGAGCCCCTCGCCTACCCTTGGGGACTCGCTGGCCCCCCGCAAGGGCAGCTTCAGTGGCAGACTGAGCCCGGCCTACAGTCTGGGCTCTCTGACTGGGGCTTCGCCCCGCCAGAGCCCCCGCGCCCAGAGGAAGCTCTCTAGCGGGGACCTGCGGGTGCCTGTCACGCGGGAGCGCAAGAACAGCATCACGGAGATAAGCGACAGCGAGGACGACCTCCTGGAGTACCACCGGCGGCAGCGCCAGGAGCGGCTCCGCGAGCAGGAGATGGAGAGGCTGGTGAGCAGATGCCGGGGCCGCCGCAGCACCGGGCCGGGTGGCGGGGCGGGCGGGCCGAGCTTCTCCAGCTTCTCTGCCTCAGTGTACACCGTAGAGACCACTGTCGCAAGGTGCTGGTGGCCTGCTTTTTTTTTTTAAGGATTTATTCATACAAGCACTGGGGTGTGTGGGGGGTGAGAGGGGTCACCAGAGACAGAGTGGGGGACAGAACAGGCAGATGGACTGAAACACGCTGCTGTTTCTCCTGCTGTGCCTGGGGGTCAGCTCCCTGGCTGCGGATGCTTCATAGTGCTGACATTTAACCCTTGTGCCACCAGGGAGGCCTCGGCCTGAACATTTTTTTTTAAAGACTTATCTATTTATGGGGGCCTCCCTGGTGGCGCAGTGGGTTAAGCAACGCACTATGAAGCAGACCACAGCCACTGCAGCACGAGTTCGATCCCTGCTGCCGGCCAGGGAGG
>JAGFMF010011443.1:3246839-3280677 GCA_019455555.1 Galemys pyrenaicus
TCAGCAGTGTACTTCGGTTGATCTGCCTGTTCTGCTCCCCGCTCTCTTTGGTTGAATCCTCTCACCCTCCACACCTCTGGCCTGTACCCCAGTGCTTGTGTGCATAAATAAATAAATCTTAAAAAAAAATTATCTATTTATGAATACAAGCACTGGGGTACAGGCCATAGACATGGGGAGTGAGAGGATCCACCAGAGGCAGAGTAGGGAATAGAATAGGCAGATGGACTGAAACACACTGCTGAGGAGAGCTGCGGGCGAGGCAGGAGAGGTCTGCCGTACCATGTGGGTCACCTTCCTGGCAGGCATCAGGGATTGAACTCGTGCTGCAGTGGCTGCAGTTCACTTCACCGCGTGTTGCTTAACCCACTGCGCCACCAGGGAGAGCCCCGGCCTGAACTTTCTTTGGAGTCTTTGAAGCTTTATTTCTTTCAGATTTTATTTATTTATTTATTAAAGATTTATTTATGCATACAAGCACTGGGGTACAGGCCAGAGGTGTGGGGGGGGGTGAGAGGCTTCACCACAGAGAGCGGGGAGCAGAACAGGCAGATTAATGGAAGTACACTGCTGAGGGGAGCAGCGGGCACAGCAGGAGAGGTCTGCTGCACCATGTGGGTCCCCTCCCTGGCCAGCAGCAGGGATCGAACTCGTGCTGCAGTGGCTGTGGTTTACTTCATAGTGCATTGCTTAACCCACTGCGCCACCAGGGAGGCCCAGATTTTATTTATTTTTACATAGAACTGGGGTACAGGCCAGAGGTACAGGGGTTGAGACAGAGACAGAGCAGGGAGCAGAACAGGTGGATCTACTGAAACACACTGCTGAGGGGATCAGCAGGCGAGACAGGGGAGGTCTGCTGCGCCATGGGGGTCAGCTCCCTGGCTAGGGATCGAACTTAGGCTATAGCAATGATAGCACCGAGACTTAACCCCTAAGCCACCAGGGAAGCACTTAAGACTTTATTTTAAATTCATATTAATTTTGCATTTATACTACAACAACAGCTTTAGTTTTAATGTATAAATTGTCACAGTATTTACCTGAATATACTGAAGCTTTAGGGAAATGCACAGGCCCCAGAATAAATGTCTCTGGGCTATGAGAAGCAGGTCTCAGTGATAAGGCTGAAGCCCAGAGAGGGGCCCAGGTTGGTTCTGTTTTGGCAGAGCTGGAATTGGAATCCAAATCTCCTAACTTCATCTGTCTGAGGCTTGTTCATGAGATAAGCTCCTCTTCAGCCTCTACAAATTGAGAGGAGTAGCTCGCTCTGGCCCAGGCAGGATCATCTGGGAATGTGGCTGCAGGGAAGAGGAGGGGAGGGAAGAGGAGGAGGATGGGACGGGCAGCCTCCTGCCTAACCTGGGCCGGCCTGTGTGTTGTTGCTGCGTGCGTGCATGTGTGTGGGGTGTGGGGGGCCGGGTGGGTGTGGCTCTGGGCAGCTGTCCTGGAGATGGCATCTACGCTGGGTGGGGGCCAGGATTCTCCAGATAGCACAGGGAGCTCTGATGTGAGCACGCTCGAGCGTGCATGCAAGAGGACGGATCTGACCTCCTCCCCTTGTGAGAAGACAGGGCTCCTGGGGGACCGGGGACCCATGGGTTTGGTTTGAGGAGCACCAGAACCGAGGTTTGTCTGGATATCCTTTCAGGGCAGGCTGGGATAGCTTTGGGTGAGGTGAGGGTGTGGGGCAAGGTGTTTGTACTGGGTCAGAGGGAGATGAGGCAGGAGCCCAGTCCTAGCTGTTACCACATCTTCTCGTTACTGTTTTGCTTTGGTCTAGATGAGAGTGCGTGGCCCACCCTGGGGTCTCGTCCTGGAGAGGGGCTGTGAGCCTGGCACAGGGAGCATGGTGGGCCCAGCCTCCCCAACTCCTCCCTACTGCCTCCCACCTCCACCCCACCTACTAGCCTGACCACAAGCCCTAACCTGCCCCACCTGCCACTTTAAATCTTGGAGGCTGCTGGCCTTGCCCCTCCCACCTCTGCCAGGCTGCTTATCTGGGTCCTGGGGCAGGGTTGGGGGCCCAGCCTGCCTCCTGGGTGCTGAGATTCTGTTCTGGTTATTTTTGCCATGGAGCAGGGCAAGCAGCGGGAGGGAAGCTGGGTAAGTGTCTGGGGGGTCGTGGCCAAACTGGTGCGAGACACCTGAGACTGAGGGAACCTGAAGAGCCATGGGAACCTGGGGGGCCCTCAGTGCTGGGAGGTATGAATGGGAGAGGGAGACACAGACTGGGCGCATGCGCGTGCCTTCTCTCCTTCACCTCCTAAGCCCCTGGAGGTGTCTGAGTACATGGGGAGGGCTCAGGTTAAGTGGCACGGCCTGAGGCATCATTCCTGGGTCTGAGTATTCAGGTGCTGGCAGCAGCCCCCTGCTGGGAGGGAGCCCCTTGGAGCAGAGGTGGGCACAGGGTTCTGTTTGCCTGGTGCATACGTGCGAGCACGTCTTTGTAGGGAGCTGCAGCAGGCCCTGCTGACCCAGGGTCTGTTCCGGCTCTGTGTGGAGCCCCGTCTGTGCTAGACTGTGTTTATCTGGGTGAGTGTGCCTCGGTGTGCATTTGGCGTGTCGGGGCTGGCGTCTCTGTGTCCCTGCCTGTTAACGCGTACCCAGAGCACGCACCGTGTTCTTGTGCTGGCATGTGGGGGTCTCTCTGGTGTCCTTGTCTCAGGGGGTCTGGATGAGCACCTTGCTGGCTTTTTAAAAAAGATTTATTTATGCATACAAGAACTGGGGTACAGGCCAGAGGCATGGGGGGGTGAGAGGAGTCACCAGAGACAGAGTGGGGAACAGAACAGGCAGATCAACAGAAGTACACTGCTGAGGGGATTAGCGGGGAGATAGGAGAGATCTGCTGTGTCCTGCAGTACAACCCCTGGCCAGCAGCAGGGATCGAACTCGTGCTGCAGTGGCTGCGGTCTGCTTCATAGTGCGCTGCTTAACCCACTGCGCCACCAGGGAGGCCCTGGGTGTCCGTCTTACTGTGGTCTTTAGTGTGCTCACCCGTGCATGGGCATGTCCCTGTGTGTCCAGGGGACGCCCACCCTGGGACAGAATCAGAGAAAGGAAACAGGAAGATGGGAGGACCAAGGGGCGCAGCACTTGTCACTCTGGGGCCCCTCCTGCCCTCCCTCTGCCTCCTCAGACCTTGGGGTTGGGGCCCTCCTAACTTGAGTCTGGGCCCTGAACCCCTAGTGTCCGAAGCTCGCTCTCCTGGCAAGATACCGTGTCTGGCTCGAGCCCATCAACACCTGGCCGCCTCACTCTCACCCCCTGCCCTGCCCACTCTCCCCAGGAGCGCCAGCGCCTGGAGACCATCCTGAACCTGTGTGCCGAGTACAGCCGGGCTGACGGGGCACCCGAGGCCGGGGAGCTGCCCAGCATTAGGGAGGCCACTGCAGCACTGGCCCTGGCAGGCCGGAGGCCCTCCCGAGGCCTTGTAGGGGCCGTTGGGGCCTCTGGGCGGGGCAGCGAGGAGCCCGGAGGTGCCACCCAACGCCTTTGGGAGAGCCTGGACCGCTCCGATGAAGAGAATCTCAAGGAGGAGTGCAGCAGCACGGAGAGCACCCAGCAGGAGGTGGGGTGCAGGGAAAGGGGCAGGGGGAGGGGCCTGGTGTGGTAGATGCCAAGGCCTAGCGGAGGGGGAGGAATCGCAGGAGCAAGTCTGGGATGAGATCAGGGATGAGATACATAGAAATGAGGAGGCAGGGGAGAAGCTATAAATACGCTGCTTTTATGACCGCTGCTTTTATGACTGGCCTTTCTGGGGCCTCACCCAAGCCTGGCACTTTATTCCTTTTAGCTAAGGGTATCTATTGCTCCCCTTCCAGGGTGCCTCCTCTGTCAGCACAGCTGCCCCTCCCAAATACCCTGGGGGTGGGGATCCATTCTCTTATAAGCTGATTTTGGAGGACTCTAGGCGTCCCCTGCTGATGGCTTCCCTCCCGTCTGTCTAGCACGAAGATGCACCGAGCTCCAAGCTCCAGGGAGAGGTGCTGGCCTTGGAGGAGGAGCGGGCTCAGGTCCTGGGGCGGGTGGAGCAGCTCAAGGTGCGGGTGAAGGAGCTGGAGCAGCAGTTGCAGGAGTCGGCCCGAGAGGTGAGCCATGGGCGTCCTGACCGAGCGGGGCCTGTGTCCACCTGCCTTGTCCAGCCTTGATGTGGACCCTGCTGTTGCCCCCAGGCTGAGCTGGAGCGCGCCCTGCTGCAGGGGGAGAGGGAGGCAGAGCGCACGCTGCTGCAGAAGGAGCAGAAGGCAGTGGACCAGCTGCAGGAGAAGCTGGTGACGCTGGAGACGGGCATCCAGAAAGAGAGGGACAAGGTAACCCATGCCCACGCTGGCCTGGCGCCGGGTCCCAGAGGCCTGAGAGAGAAAGAGAAATGCCTTTCCTGGGCCCTCACCCCTTACTTCACCACCCACCCTACAAACCAGCTGGCTTCTGTGCCCCGTCAGGGCAAAGGGTGTTGTCCTCTGCGGAAGAGCGCAGCGCCAGGGCCAGGTGTCTGGGTCTTCTCTGTCTGGTCTCTGTGCTACCTCTGGGTGCCTGGGTCCCTGCCATTCCGGGCCTCTGTGGCTCGTCTCGGAAGTGCCAGCACCTCCTCTTGGGCAGTGAGCGCAGCTTGAACGGTGGTGCTGGGAGCCATTCCGGCGTGGGTCTGGAGCACGTCTTCCTCCAAGCATGCCTCCGTGCTCAGGGCATGGCCTTTGGGAGATGGCCCAGGGCCCCGCTTCTCCTGAGTCTTCAGGATCTGCGACTTCTCATCTCAGATGGTCCCAGCTCCCGCTCCTGCCCCTTTCAGATTTCGTGCCAGCCTGCAGGGGTTGCTCCATCCCACAAGGGTAGTGCCAGCCACGCCCACGATGCCCAACACCGTGCCAAAAGCTCTGAAGTGGAGGGGCCATCTCTTTCTGGATTTGACAGTATTTTTCCAAGAATTAATTTTCTTCTGGAGTTTTTGAGAGTCTCTTCCTCCTGCTCCTCAATTTTGAAGTTCTTATAAATTCTCTGACAGCCCCTCCTCCCTTTTTTTTTTTGAGCTTTGGCTCTGGCCCACAAAACCACACTCCCAAATTCTGTGCCAAATTAACTCCACGCTTCCCTACCAGGATGCACTAACGCCCCTTCTAATCACGGTCCTGGACTTACCGCATGCCCCTAACTGCCGGTGCCACCCAGGCAGGGCTGAGCCATGCCTGCTTTTGCACTAACTCCTCGGGCATCTCTGTGCCCTTGGCTCTCCCCCTTAATGCTGCCTCCTTCCCTTTCTTGGTGTGGGACCCCAGGATTTTGGTCAAAAAGGAACGGGCAGGGGCACAGTTCAGCTACTTACTGGTGCTTTGGCAGGAGGGGTATACAAGGTTAGGAGCAAAGCCTGGGTGAGTTGCTTCTTAGCCTCATAAGCTCCTCCCATTTGGAGAAGCCCAGGTGTGCCTCTGGCTGTCGGCAGATTCCTGCACAGCAGGGGAGGTGCTGCCCCCCAACCCCCAACTATCTGCCCACCTTCCCTCTGGGGCAGAGGGGTAAGGAGTGCCAGTGGAGGTAGCAGGAGCTGTGAGGGGGCTGGGGCAGGGCTCTCTGCCATACAGTGGCTACCCTTTCTAGTTTTCCCCTGGGACTCCCCAAACTCAGACACCCCGACTGGGGGGTGGAGATGGCTAGGCCATTCTCCCACTCCAGCCTCTGAGCCTTCCAGAATGTTAAGGCTGAGGCCAAGCATGGGGCCTCCCTTCCAGGGATGGGAGGTTCTGGAGGAGGGAAGTGGGGTGCAGGGTTGGGCATAGGAACTTAGCCTTTCAGAAGGAACCTGCCTAACCTCGTTTCTCTTGCCTGGAGGGCTGAACTTTACCTTCTGTCTGGGCTCAGTTATTTGAAATGGTGGTGATGATGGCCACTGCGTGACAACACTGGGGAGGTTCCCCGAGCTTCCCTCCCCAACCCTCCAGCCCACTCTGACTTTAGAGTCAATAATCACAGTTTCTCCTCTGCCAGCCCTTCCAAGGGGTGACTCACCAGCTCCTCCCCTCATACCCTTTCCAGCCCTCAGAGGTGTCATCTCGCCCCAGACTGAACAGTCCACCTCCTCTCTCTACCCACTCCTGGGGCTCCCATTACCATGACAACGGCCAACTAATTGCAACCCTTAGCCTGCTGAAGTTCAGCCCGCAGTGCCAGCACCCCACCCCCACCCTGGGCCCAGGGAGGTCGGCCAGGGGGGCTGGGCCGGGGTCCACTGCTGTAGCTTTAACATCCTCAGCTCCCAATTCCTGAATTTAACCCTCACCAACTCTCCCTTCTTTCCCAGGGTTAAGTTTTGGTCTCTGGGCCCCGGAGAGGGGGCGGGCTGGGAGCTAGAGGTGCTGGTGTGTGTGTGATCGGGACCCTGCTTTGGCCCTGACCAGTTTGGAGAGAAAACAGGGCCTTTGCTTAGGCCCTACCCAAACACTTCTAATTCAGGGGCCCCTAGAGACCAAAATGTCCACCTTGGACCCACATCCCTGCTGTCACCCCACCCCCACCAGCCTGTCGTACACCGCAGCCCTGCCCCGCTCCCTCGCTTCGCCTCTCCCTCCTCATCCTCTCCTCTCTGGCTGTTCTCCTTTATTCCTGGTCTGTTCTCTCTCCTCCCTCACCCCCATTCCCCATCCCTATTTTCTCTCTCTCCGCCCCTTACCACCCACCCCGCCCTCCCGCTGAGTCCATCTGTCCAGTCCACCAAGGGCCGGAGTTGAGGAGTGTGTGTTCTGTTTCTCCCCTGTGCCCCGCCCTCCCCTCCCCCTCCCACCGACCAGGAGAGGGCGGAGCTGGCCGCGGGACGGAGGCACCTGGAGGCCCGCCAGGCGCTCTACGCTGAGCTCCAGACGCAGCTCGATAACTGCCCCGAGTCTGTGCGGGAACAGTTACAGGAGCAGCTGAGAAGGGTCAGTTCCACCAGCCCCCCTTCCCCGGCCCGAGGGCCACCCGCCGGGAAGGAAGACAGGAGAGCAGTGGGACGGGACCTCCTGGGCCCTGCAGCACCTGCTGGACGCCAGGGTCTGTGCTGTGGCTCGGAGGGGACAGGGAAGGGTTGGGGGTTTTCTCCTTTCTGCTCCTCCAGGCAGTGATGCCCACGAATGAGGCTGAGAGAGGAAAAGAGGTTGGAGGGGGGCAGGGCCCTTCCCCAATTCCCCGGGGTCCAACCCCTAGACTATACCTCTGTGGTCCGCACTTCTAGGCCCAGCAGCTGTGGGGCCTCCCCCAACCCGCTTTGTCACTGTCATTCAAGGAGGCTGAGGCCCTGGAAACTGAGACCAAACTCTTTGAGGACTTGGAGTTCCAGCAGCTGGAGCAGGAGAGCCGCGCGGAGGAGGAGCGGGAGCTGGCGGGCCAGGGGCTGCTCCGGGGCAAGGCCGAGCTCCTGCGCAGCATCGCCAAGAGGAAGGTGTGCCCCTGGGTACTGGGCAGCCGGCTGGGTGGCGAGGCCAGAGGTCTGGGGTGGCTGGCCCCAGGGATGGCCTCCTTGACGTTAACATCGCCTTTCTGAGCCTCGGTTTCCTCAGCTGTCGAGTGAGAACAGGGGCAGGCCAGTGCGAGAACCAAGCAGCATGGTGTGTGTGAACACGGCACACGACCGTGTGTAGGAGGCAGTGGGCAAACAGCAGCTGCCGATGTGAAGCCCTCACTCCCCTCGGTCTTCCTGCGCAGCGTGCCATTGGGCTCACTTCGGCGCTGGGCGCTGGCGCGGAAGTGAAAGGCAGAGCTGGAGGCAGCTGAGGCAGGGCCTGCTCGGGTCCTTGCAGAGCTCTCTTGTGGCCTTGCTGGGACCTACCCAGAGACCCGTGGCCTGGATACTAGAGCCAGCCGGGGTGCTGAAAGGGCACCAGCTGGGTTGCAGCCTTGGCTCAGCCTGGCTTGGCTGAGCCACGCAACGAGGGGGCTGTATCCTGGCCAGCTCTGGGGTGCCAGAGGCTGTGGCTGTCTGCTCTGGACCCCAGCCAGACCAGGACAGGGTGGAGAGGCCGGGGTGTGCGCGTGTGCAGGGAAGTTGGGAGGAGGCCTGCGTGAAGCAAGGGTCAGGAAGAGCGTGGAGAGGATGGCCCAGGTGGCTCGCACCTGCCTGATGCTGGCTGACGCTGGCTGACAGTGACACCTGCATGCAGTTTGCCTAGGCAGGAGGTGATAGCAGCGAGGCGGGGGGAGGGGTGTCAGAGAGTGGCGAGTTGGGGGCGTGAGGGCTACCCTGAGTTTGGTACTGGGGGCTGCTAACTCTCCCCCCTGACCCTAGATCCCCCCTCCTCTCCTGTTCTGCTCCGCTTACAGATGTAGCCACATGTAGATGAGGGCTGGTGAAGGGAAGGAAGACAGCTAGTGCTTCCGTGCAGGGCTGGGAGTGCCAGTGCTTCCTGGGCTACCACCTGTGGTCCTCGGGGGGCCACGCAAGACATGCTCTCGCCCCCATTTTGTAGACGTGGGCACTGCGGCTCAGAGCTGCATCTTCGTCTAAAACCTGCCGGCTGTAAACTGAGTCAGAACCGGAGCCCGGGCCTCCTGGCCGCCACTGCGCCGGGGCTCAGGCCTGCCGCCTCCCAGCCTCTTCCTCTTCCCTTCGGGAGACACTGAGCAGGGAACCTTAGGTCACTGTGCCGTCCCTCAGGGGTCGGTCCCCGGGGGAGTTGGGAGGAGGCTAGAGAGCTGGAGCTCAGCCCCTGGGACCTGGGGTGACACTCTCCCCCTTGCTTCTCAGGAGCCTGGCTCAGCTTCCGCCTCGCGGCTCCCAGGGTCTGCGCACGCCATGCTCTGAGTGCTGGGGCCGGTGCCTATCTCTGTTCTCTCCAACTCAGTCAGTACTGGCGTTGGAATCCCACAGATCTGGTTCTGATGCAGCTCTTCTGCTTACTGCTAAGACACTTTCACTCCTAAACATGTCAGTTCTTATCAGTAAAATGGGCATAAAGGCCAGCAGGGAGGCCGCAGACAGCAGCACTTGCTGTGAGAATTACTCCTGGCCTTTTCCCTTTGCTTGGGCTGCCCCAGATTCAAGATAACTACCTTTTCACTCTGTCCTCTCTAATGTTGTGCTCTTTTTTATTTTTTTAAAGGATTTATCTATTTATGCATATAAGAACTGGGGTACAGGCCAGAGGTTTGGGGGGTGAGAAGATTCACCAGAGACAGTGGGGAGCAGAACAGGCAGATCTGCTGAAATACACTGCTGAGGGGAGCAGTTGGCAAGGCAGGGAGGTCTGCTGCGCCATGTGGGTCAGCTCCCTGGCTGGGGATGGAGCTCATGCTGCAGTGGCTGCAGATGCTTCTTAGTGCGGTACTTAACCCCTTGCGCCACCGGGGAGGCCCCTCTAATGTAGCACTCTTAAGGGTGATGACTTAAGGTCACCTCCTTCAGGAAGCCCTCTTAGAAGTAATCCAGCCAGTGCCCATCCTTCTCTCACCTGTCCTCAACGTGTGACTGTTGAGCCCGACTCTGTGCTAAGCCTGGGGATGCGGGGACACAAAGGCCCTCGCGCTGCCCTGGTGTCAGAGAGCCTGGCCCAGTAGAGTGCGGGTGACGAGACGCAAGTCCACAGCAGTAATAAAGCCAAATGCGGTGCAGAGGAGGGAGCGAGGCGTGGCTGGGGCTCGGGGGCCTCGCTGGCGTGCACATGGCTTTCAGTCTGGTCGTGGGGGTCTGAGTTAGCGCTTGGTGGTTCCGGGGGCTGCTTTGCAGGACTCGGGGGACAGTGTGAGAAAGCCTGAGCTGTGCAGGCCTCTCTCTGCCAGCTGAGAGGACATGGACAGCTCAGAGCGGGGGGCATCGGACAGCCAAGGCTCAGTTTGGGGCCCCTTGAATGCCAGCTGAGAAGTTTGTGCTTATTCCATGAGTAATTGGCAGCTGGGGGAGGAGTCATCTAAACTCACCCGTCAACTTTTAAAAACTTGTTCAGGTAATATGTATTCTTTTAAGAAAGCTTAGAAAGTTCAGAGAAGCAGGCAAACAAAGCAACCCTCAGAGGCCATCATGAAGGTTCTGTGACATGTGGAGCGGCTGGTGGGGAAGCGGAGGACCTGGGCTTGGGGGGTGGCACTAGCGTGCGGGGAGGATGGCCGTGTGGACAACTGTTCAGGGTCTCCAGGCTTTGGGGGTGTTGACCTGGAGGAAGGGTTGAGGGGAAAGGAGATTTGGGGGTTCCAGTTTTGGCTACTAGGCCTGGTGGCACAGGGGTCACTGGCCCCAGGTGGGCTGAGGGAAGAGGCTGACCAGACCTGAGCATTCCTGAGGCCAAGCAGAAGAGCCAGCTAACTCCCTTTACCCCAGCCCAGGGCTTCTGGGCAGGAGAGACAGCCAGGCCTCCCCTGGGCCCAGTGCTGTCCCAGGCCTGATGATACTCTGTCCTGCAGGAGCGCCTGGCAGTCCTGGACAGTCAGGCTGGGCAGATCCGGGCCCAAGCTGTGCAAGAGTCGGAGCGCCTGGCCCGGGATAAGAATGCCTCCCTGCAGCTGCTGCAGAAGGTACCCCCGGCCGGGGTGGGGTGGGTGGGGGATAGTGGCGGTGAGAGCAGAGGTCGGCACAGAGACTTGCCAGCCTGTGGGCTTCCCTTCTCTCGGTCACCTCCCCGGCTGTCACTCCCACGCCTCTCTGAGATTCTGCCGCTTGGGACTTGCAGGAGAAGGAGAAACTGATGGTGCTGGAAAGAAGATACCACACACTCACAGGGGGCAGGCCTTTCCCGAAGACCACATCGACCCTCAAGGAGGTAAAGAGGTGGGGCCAGGCCCACCTTCAGTCCCGGGGTCTCCTGAGAGGTTCTGAATCACATGTGGTGCCTCCACCGCAGCGCCTGGGGTTGAGTGTGGGGCGTTCTCCAGAACTGCAGAGATCTGAGTAGCGGGCTGAGGCTGGGGTTGGGCTGTGTGTGGCCACCAGCTGCTGCTTCTCACTGACCTTTCTGGCTCCTGGGGCTCGCTCATCTTACTGTTTGAGGTGACGCAGGACGTGGGGGACTCGAGGCATGGGTGAGGAGGATGGTCGGCTTAGAGGTTTGGTAGGGGCAGGGCTGGGAAGCTAAACTCACGGGGAGCAGAAGGATCTGGGGGTACTGGCTTCGGTCGACAGCCAGGCTCTTGACTCAAAAGTAGGTGTTGAGACACCCGAAGCTGCTCTTCACTGTTCTCCGCCCCGGCATGTGAGGTCCAGCTGACGTGCCCAGTTTCTCGAGCTCTGACCTGTCCCTCTGGCCTCGCTGCACAAGCAGTTTAGGCCCGGGTTGAGGTGGTGCAGCTCAGCGTGAGGGCCGGGACCCCTCACGACGTCCCCTTTCTGTAGGCCAAAGTGCTCATCTCCGAGTCCTCAGAGGCGGGGCTGGGGACTGCGGCTCTGGGCCCGTGTCCAGGGTCTTCTCAGCCTGGGGCCGCCTCTGTCCCTGTAGCCCCACCTGCTTCCGCGCAGCTGTGCCCCAAAGCACAAGAGGTAATCACAGCTCAGTGCCTGCTCCGTGTGCCCTGCCTGCCGGCCCCTCCCTCCAGCCCCTCGCAGGGCCCAGCTGGGCGTGTGGCAGGCACCCCTCGCCAGGTCTTGCCAGAGCTTGAGCAAGAGTACCATCCCGCTGGGCCCGCCGGGCAGCCCTGCAGATCGTCACAGCTCGCATAGGCCCTGCTTGTTGCGCGTCAGTTCTCAGCACGCTGGGCCCTCGGCTCAGCTCCTTTCTGCGATCCCTGGGGTGAGGTCTCTAGAGTTAGGCCAAAATGGGCTCCCCCGGAGAGGGCAGGTATTGAATCCTGTGCTCCGACTCAGTGCGCGCTTTGGATGCCTTCCGTGCCCCCAAAACCTAGATAAGCTCAGTGATCAAGGAATTCCCAGGACTCCCTGGGCTGTGGCCTGTACCTCCGCCTGGGCTTTTCCGGCGCACCCGCTTAGGGCTTTCTCAGCGCCCCTGTTGCCCCTGCCCGGCGGTGTCTCTGCCCCCTCCCTCCAGCTCCCGCCCCAGCAGACGGAGTTCAGGGGTCCTTGAGAATGGTGTGACTGCTCGGTGCTGCATGCGCGTGCCCCCGTGGGGATGCTGAGGTGCTGGAAACAGGGTTCTAGGCAGTGGCTCCTGGTCCTCGGTGGGCTCTTGGAAGACCCTGGGCTTCTCTGTCCGCCCCTGGCCCAGGCGCCCCCCAGGTGTGGTCTGCCCCCTGCGGGAGCTAGGTGCCAAGGCAGCCGTAAAAGGGGGTCAGTCAGTTCAGACAGCCGGTTCTGCCTGCCTCTCCTGGTCCTCCGTGCCCCACAGCTGCCCAGTCACGGCGGGCGCTGGAGTCCCCGCCTGTGCGCTGGCGTGTGTGGCGTGACGTCCCTGTGGCCTGCAGTGTGGGTGGCGGGTGCCTGGGTGAAGCCTGCTGACCTCTGCCCATCCCTCCCACCCCCTGGGTCCCCAGGAGTATGTGAGCCTGGCAGAGGTGCTCCAGCTGTGCTCCCACTTGGACCCCTCTGCTTCTGCCGCTCCCCGCAGTGTACCCGCCCAGCCCTGGCCTGACAGTGAGGTATTGGCCACCAAGGGAGCCCCTTCCGCCCAAGGGCTGCCCTAGATTCCCCTCAGGCCAGGTGAGGGTGGGGGACAGCAGACTCTGTCTTCAGCATGAGGGAGAAGGGCAGCCGGGAATGGCTGCCTTCCCTGGGCCTCGGGAGCCTTCCTCAGCTCCTGATTCTCAAGGGGCCAGGCCTTCTGCACCAGCATGAGCGGGAGGGGCCGACTGGCTCCCCAGGGCTGCCAGCGCCTCTGCTTCTGCTCTTCCCTTGCCCGTGGGCAGGGCCACCTGCGGGTTCCAGTCCCATTAACCTCTTGTATCCCTTCTGTGTCCCGCCTTCCCCCAAGTACGTGACCCTCGAGCAGCTAAAGGCAATGTGGGGCGTCTTACCCACCCCTGTGGCCCCGGCGTCGGGCCTGCCTCTGTGGGCCTCTGCCTCCCGGGACCTGGTTCCCACCACCTGCCTTCCTCCCGCGCTGCCCTCCTCCTCCTCCTCCGCTTCTGTCACGCCTTCACCCAAGGTTGGTGGTCTCTGTGTTCCTGCGTCCGCCGGCCCACCGCAGGTGTCTGTCCGTGTGTGCTGCCTCTTTTCCCGACTTCTCCGCTCTGGGCCAGCCCGAGAGAGTGCTCAGTGCCTGTGGGCCCTGGCTGGCTGGCATCGTGGTCGGTGTAGCACGCGTCTGTGGTCTGGGAGTTATGGCCTGTTGTTTTTCTTTTTTTTAAGGATTTATTTATGCACACAAGCACTGGGGGGTACAGACCAGAAGTGTGGGGGTGGTGAGAGGAGTCACCAGAGACAGTGGGGAGCAGAATAGGCGTATCGACTGAAACACACTGCAGAGGGGAGCAGCAGGCGAGGCAGGAGAGGTCTGCTGCGCCATGTGGGTCCCCTCCCTGGCTGGGGATCGAGCTCTGCTGCAGTGGCTGCGGGTGCTTCATAGTGTGGTGCTTAACCCCTTGTGCCACCAGGGAGGCCCTGACTGTTTTCTTTAGCTCTTTAGCACATTCACTGCTACTGTTTTCTCACTGTTGTTCTCTTCTTTTCCTTTATGCGCTCCTTTCTCCTTTCCTTCCTTCCCTCTTCCCTCACATCCCTATTTCTCTAATAATTTGTTCCTTTATCCTTCCTCAACCCTCCCCTTTCATCTTCCTTTTCTCCCTCCCCTTTTCCATCCCTCATTTCCTGACCTTTCCCCTTCACCCTCCCTCTCGACCCCTGCCCTCCCCACACCCTACTCCAGATGGAGCAGCTGCTACTCCCTGCTGTAGACTTAGAGCAGTGGTACCAGGAGCTGATGGCCGGGCTGGGGACTGGCCTTGCTGCAGCCTCCCCTCGCTCCTCTCCCCCGCCTCTGCCTGCCAAGGCTTCCCGCCAGCTGCAGGTAACCCCTCCTCCACGCCCCTCCCCGCCCACCTGCTCCTCTCTGCTCGAGCACCTCCTGCTGTCCTCAGTGCTGCCTTAAGTGGGGCAGGTGTCAGCTGAGCCAGGGCAACCTCTAGGCCCTAAGAGGGCGGTGAGCACGGCCACGCAGGCAGTCCTGGCACTTCGGGCGCCTGGAGGGTCAGGCTCCAAGTCCCAGAGAGACATGCCGGCCTGTGCGTTGGGGGCTCTGGAGCAGGGGTCAGGCTGGAATCGCCTCCTGCTGGGATGCACTGCGTCCTCTCCGCCCTTGGCCCTGCTCAACCCCTGAACTTCTCTCTGGCTGGGGCCCTGACGCACTCTGCGTCCGTCACAGCTGTCCTGGGGGCCTGCCAGCATCTGCTCTCCTGGTCCAGAGGTGACCCTTGGGGGCTTGACACAGGGGGACAAAGACTTTAACGTGACAGCCCTAAGATCTACCCCAGACTCCTCTCAGCTGCTTTCAAAGGCATGGGCCTGCTTGAGCCTGCCACCGGCTTCTGAGCACAGGGTCAGGGAAAGGGGGCAGGGACAGTCTCCCCAGAGTCTCACCCCACTGACGGTGTCACGCCGAAGAGCCTGGCATTCAGCGTCCCTCCTCGAGCTAAGCACAGCACCTCCCAGACGGCCACCCCAGCCAAATGCATGTTCCCTTTGGTGGAGTTTGATTCCCGTCACCTGTGGCACCTCCAATTTGTGCCTAGTTGGTTGGAGGTTTTTATGTTTTGTCAGTAAGGCCTGTGAGGGAGATGATCATTCTCCTTTTATAGGTCAGACACTAGCCCAGAGAAGCTGAGGACTCTCTCCAAGGCCACACATTTAGGAAGTAACGGAGCCTCCGTGGGGGCTCTAACTCCAAATACCAGCTCCCCGCAGCCCTTTACAGATAAGGCAGCCCAGGCCCAGAGCGGGGGTGCGTGGCCCAAGGCCACGCCAGCTGCTCGTGGCAGGCCTGGGGCCGGAGGGAACCCGGCCTCTGGCCGGTCTGCAGGGCAGCTCTGCTCAGCACGGTGGACTCCTGCGGCTCGTGTCCAGGCCCCTCCTAAGCTGCGGGTTGGATGGGGACTGACTTCAGGAGGGGCAGCCCAGAAGCAGGCCTGGCGGCTGCCGCTAACACCCACCTGTCAGGCTGGCCCGCGAGGCCGGTGCTGTTGTCGGCTAGAGGTGGGCCTGTGCCAGGGCAGCGCCTCGGGTCACGGCCAGCCGGTGACGCCGGGTGATGCTCCTGGGAGAGCTGGGGTTCACCGGCACTCTCTTCCCTCCAGGTTTACCGCTCCAAGATGGATGGGGAAGCCACCAGCCCCCTGCCCCGGACCCGCGGCGGCCCCCTCCCCTCCTCCTCAGGCTCCTCCTCCTCCTCCTCCCAGCTCAGCGTGGCTACCTTGGGCCGTAGCCCATCCCCGAAGGTCAGGGCGATTGCAAGCGTGTGCGTGCGTGCGTGCGTGTGTGCGTGTGCGGGCGGCCGGTGGTGGGGATAGCGAGATGGGGGCTGCCGCACGGGAGAGGCCAGAGTTGCCTGGCTTGAGGGGCTTCTGAAGCTCTGGTCTCGTGCTTCCTTTCCCTTGCAGAGCACTCTGCTCGCCCAGAATGGCACCGGCAGCCTCCCTCGCAACCTGGCAGCCACGCTGCAGGACATCGAGACCAAGCGCCAGCTGGCCCTGCAGCAGAAGGGTGAGTGGCTGCAAGGCCAGTCGTCTCGCTGTCCCGGGGACCCTGGACATAGCCCTGCACCGAGCTCACCCACGCCCACACCTTTAATCCAAGAGCAGAGGGAACTTACATTAGCTACCCAGAGAACTTCCTGGATATGTATCAAAAGACGAAGGGTGGGGGCTCAAGGTGCTGGGGGGACTGGGAGGTGTTTGTTAAAGAGCCCAGGAAGTGGGGTTGTGCTCGTTGACCTTGAAGGGTACAGGCCGCCTGTCCAGAGGCAGGGGACGGTGGCGTGACCGCGTTCCCGAGACACTGGCCTGGGAAACCAGGCGTCCTTGTTGCTTGATGGCATTTTGGTGGTTTTGAAAGCCCATGTCTGTGCTCTCTCTCCTCTCACCCCCTCTGTGTCTCTCTGCTCCCCTGCCTGGGGCCCCCACACCAGTCGAGTTGCTTCCCGCCGAGCCCCTCCCAACCGACGACCCAGCAGGTAGAGCGTAGGTCTTCGAGGGCATGGTGTGGCCCGTTGGCCCTGCCGCTCCTGGCCTCCGCATGATGGCTCCCAGGCCCCCAGGCTGAGCTGGGTGGGGTCTCTGGCTGGCCTCCCCGCTCCAGCTGAGCTCCGTCCGGCCTCAGCTGTGCTCCTCCTCGTCTCTCCTCTCTCCTCTCCTGCTGCTGGTGCTCTTGCTTCTGCACTGTAGCTGGGTCTGCACTGCCAGCGGGTCCTCCCGGGGTTCCCATCTTCCGTTCCTTCTCCCATCCCGGCGGCCCGCTGGGTGCATGTGTCCTGCTCACCTACTCAGGCCTGGAGCCCTCGGTCATCCTGCTACCAGGGCACCGCTGGGGCAGGCTCGGGGTCCTGTGGGGCCAGGACCAGGAGCAGCGCGTGGCCAGACTGGGCCCCGGGGCCCGTCATGCAGGCGATGAAGCCTTGGCTGGGCGGCCGGACCTGGAGCTGTGGGGGCTTTGTGGGGTGAGGGTGCCCCGTGTTGACCTCTCCCTGCTTGGCTCTGCCCTGTCTGTGCTGCTGCCCTGTCCTCCGCAGGTGGGTGGGTGCCCACCGTGACTCCCGCCGTCCCTCTCACAGGCCAGCAGGTGATTGAGGAGCAGCGGCGGCGACTGGCCGAGTTAAAGCAGAAAGCAGCGGCCGAGGCCCAGTGCCAGTGGGACGCCCTGCACGGGGCAGCCCCCTTCCCGGCGGGCCCCTCGGGCTTGCCCCCACTCATGCACCACTCCATCCTGCACCACCTGCCGGCGGGGCGTGAGCGTGGGGAGGAGCCTGAGCACGCCTACGACACGCTGAGCCTCGAGAGCTCCGACAGCATGGACACCAGCATCTCCACGGGCGCCAACTCCGCCTGCTCCCCCGACATGTCCAGGTGCTGACCCCACCCCGCGGTTGCACAGACCCTGCCCTCCCCCGCGCCCTGCGGCTCCTAGAGGCGCCTGCCTTCCCCTCCGCAGTACGAGCGGCCTGGACGTGGGGAAGATCGAGGAGATGGAGAAGATGCTGAAAGAAGCTCACGCGGAGAAGAGCCGGCTCATGGAATCCAGGGTGAGGCTGACCGCGGGGCCAGAGCCGCCCCCACGCTCCCGTGTCCTTCCGCCCACTGTCCTGGCAGCAGTCCCTTGAGGAAGAGGGCGTTTGGAAAGACTGTTCCTGGGGGGGCCGGGTAGGGCACTCGTGAGATTATAGACTTCCCAGCCGAGAGTAAGCGGCGGCAGCGGTCACTATTGTCTAGCCCTGCGTTTCCTGCTTGGGGACTTCCGGGCTGAGTGTTTACTTCTGCCTGTGCTCTGGCCACCACAGGCATTCTGATTTGCAGGTCACTCCTCTTGGGGATGGTTAGGAAAAGCAGGAACTGGGGGCAGGGACAGAGGTGTCCCTTGCTGGATGTCTGAGGCAGAGCAGTGTTGGCTGGGTGCCGGGGGCAGCAGGAAGTCACTCCTCCTTCATGTGGCCTGAGCTGGACCCAGCACAGAGGAGCCAGCGACTTAGGCTACGCACAGCCGGGCTGAGGAAGCCCCTGCCTGGGAGGGCTTACAGGGTCTGCAGAAGCTGTTGGGTCTTGGACAAGGCTGCGACCCAGGGCAGAGGCGGCAGGCAGCTGGCCACCAGAATACCGCTCAGGGAAGAGGGGAGGATTCGCAAACGTCTCTTGACAAATGCAGAGGGGGGTTCTGTTTGGAGCCAGGAAGAATGGCAAGTGGGAGCTGAAAGGTCTGAAGGTCGGTGTTGTTGGTGAAGACGTGAAACACCACAGGCTCTCGATTTCATGATTTCTTCTAACGACTTTAGAAATCTCTTAATAATGGCTTTCCTACATGCACTTTTCTTCCGTAAATTTTGAGGTTCAATGACAAATGTTTCTAATTCCGAGTTTCAAAGGGCCCGAGTTATTAGGGGAGGAGTTGCACCAGCTGTCAGAGCAGCTGTTCTAAGCGCAGGTAAACACGAGCCCCTTATGGGCTGAGCACTTTGTTCCTGCTGGGCTGAGAGATGGGCATGCGCAGGTGCCTTTCCCTTCAGCCCGCAGGTAGCAGGTAGCAGGTAGCGGAGGCTTATGGAACTTAAGTGACTGTCAGTCACAGAACTCTGGGTGGTGGCAGTGACGGCGGAGCCAGGAGGGTCTCATTTTAAAACCAGCGCCTCTCCGAGGCCCTCGAGGAGGGTGGGGCTTTGAGGCTGGGGGTGCCCTACACCAGGCTGCCCTCTGAGCTGGGTGCTCCTTGGGTGCTGCGCGGCTCTCCCTGGCCTGAGGCGGGTGGCTGGGGTGGGGGCAGATGGCCTCAGCACTGACCTCTGGCTTTGGGGCAGGAGCGGGAGAGAGAGCTGCGGAGGCAGGCCCTGGAGGAGGAGCGGAGGCGGCGGGAGCTGGTGGAACGGAGGCTGCAGAGCGAGAGTGCCCGGAGGCAGCAGCTGGTGGAGAAGGAGGTCAAGATGCGGGAGAAGCAGTTTTCCCAGGTCAGCACGGGGTGGTGGCGGTGGCAGGTGGGCTGGCTTGAAGGGGGCTGTGCAGGGCTGGGGATCTCCCAGGATCCCCTTGCTGGGCTGCAAAACCTGTTTCACTCCTGAAAAGACTGCTCTTGGCTTGTCTGAAGCTTATCTGTCCTCCAGGAACAAAGACCCACTGGGGCTTGTTCCAGCAGTGTGCATGTGGGGGTGGGGGCGGTCGGGGTGGGTCCACCTTGTGGACATCAGGGTCAGAGGAGAGGGTCTGTCTGGAAAGACCCCCAGAGATGGGCGCTGAGAATCAAGGAGGTTCCCCTCGGCCCCTCTCCGTCCTCTTCATGGGCCCCCCTCGCCTCCTTCCTGCTTCCCTGATGCCGTCCTGGCCCTCTCCTGGGGGCTCATCCCACTCCAGGCCCCACCGGGACTTGCTCATACTCCCAAGAGTCATGCTCCGGCCTCCCTGGGGCCTGGAGCACACTTGCTGGAGGCAGGAAGAATTAGGGTGGGCGGGGACATCTCCCCCTCTCTGGTGCAGATCCCGAGCCCCACCCATGGGCCTGTGGGATTCAGACAGGCTGCCCCTTCCTGTCTAGGTCTCACCAGGATAGGGGTCTTGTGGGACCCCCGATCTGCTGTGAAACGACACACTTAATGGGCCGGCCCCTAGACTACGCTCGGGAACTAAGACATAAGCAGAAGCGGCTTCACCCGCTTGGAATCTGCCGATGCCCGGCTGCCCTTCCTGCCTCAGGGAGGTCTGCGGTGGGGGCAGCAGAGTCAGCCCATCTTTGGGGCCACTGCTGGAAGCTGCTCTTCAAAATAATCTGTGATGTCTTCTTGCCATCCTAATGCTCCTCTCAGAAAGGAAGAAGAGCTGACCGAGTTCTAGTTTGCATCAGAATTTTTAAGGTGGAGTAGAGTTGTGATTCTTAGCAGTTCAAAGCCCTTACTTTTACGTACAAGAAAACAGATGCAGAGAGGGGACGTGACCGAGACAGGAGGTCAGCTGGGGTTTTCATCCCAGAGCACGTTCACGGCTGGCCTTTTGCTTTGCTCTGTCTCTAGTGCATGAGGGAGGCGGCGGCCAGGGGCAAAGCAAGGCTGGCCACATCTTGGTCCCGGTGGGGAAACCCAGGCCTAGCGCCGTCCTGTAGTTTTCCCCGACCGAGGTTGTCAGCCAGGCAGCGGCTCTCTGCTCTTGCCCCCAGTGCGGTGTCAGCCACGGGAGGGACTGGCAGGCTGCTGGGGGTTTCAGGACTGACGTCCAGGGGCCCAGGCGGGGAAACAGGGAGGAGAGGAGAACCTGCTGACCCACCTTCTGGCTCCAGGCGCGACCTCTGACCCGCTACCTGCCGATCCGGAAGGAGGACTTTGACCTGAAGACCCACATCGAGTCTTCAGGCCACGGCGTTGATACCTGCCTGCACGTGGTGCTCAGCAGCAAGGTACAGCGCGCGCGGCCTGGGGGCTTGGGAGAGGGCCTCCTGGGGCCTCGGTTCCTGCCCTTACACCAGAGGGACTTGTCCCAGGACCTGGTATGCTGAAGAGACCTTGGGGATAGCCCCCATGAATCCATACAGGTGATGGCACTTGAGCTGCTCAGGGAAGGGAGACTCGGGAGACTCAGGGACTGCGTTTGGGGGTCCTTCCTTACTCCTGCTCCCCACCAGGTCTGCCGTGGCTACTTGGTAAAGATGGGCGGCAAGATTAAATCTTGGAAGAAGCGCTGGTTTGTCTTCGACCGGCTCAAGCGCACCCTTTCCTACTATGTGGGTGAGTTCTCACAAGTCTGGGACCGAACTGGGTCCCCCAGCTGTCTCACCTGGGACAGCCGGCCTGCTGGAAAGAGGCCAAGTCCGAGCGAGGACCAGAGCCTGTCCTCCCTGCCTGACCACGTGCAGTGGGTGCCTGGTTCACCTCCACTTATTCATTCGTTTAGCAGTGGGGTTCAGCACCTGGTAAGTTCCAGGCACTGTTCTAGGCTGTGGTCGTAAGCAAGACCGCCACTGCTCTGTCCTTGGAGCTGCTGGCTGGGAAGGTAGATACCCAAGAAAGAATTAAAGCCTGTGGGTGTGCTCTGGGTATGTGGTGCGGGAGTACAGGGGCCGTGGACACCCCTTGGATAAGCCTCAAAGATGCAGACTTAATGGTATGTGGGTGGATGCCAGTCTTAGGTGACTACAGAAACTGCTGACACGAGGCTGACACATCTGCTTTGTCCATGGGTAAGATAACATTCTTGCCAGCGTCCTCGGTTCCAAGGGCAACCACCTTTCTAACCTCCGGGCTTTGGGCAGATCCACATGGGCGGGACAGGTAACACCCCACCTGCCACTTGTTAGCCTACCTGTTTCTCCAGGTAGGTGGGACGTGGTGCCTCGGTGGAGCGCTAAGCCGCATCTCTGAGGCCGACCACATCGTCAGGGCTCTGGGTCCGGCTTTGTCTTAGTTTTGGGACCCAGCCCCCTCCTAGGCAGGGACGCTCCATGTGAACGGAGGCTGACCTGCAGACGACGGCCTCAGCCTGGCCCTTCTTCCCTCGCAGATAAGCATGAGACGAAGCTGAAGGGGGTCATCTACTTCCAGGCCATCGAGGAAGTGTACTATGACCACCTGCGCAGTGCAGCCAAGGTGAGGGGCAGCAGGCCCTGGGGCTGCGGGCGCGAAGGTGTCCAGCCCCCACTCTTCAGGGGCTTGGACCCTTTCCTCATGCTCCTTGCAAACCTGCTCTTCCTCTCTCCCCTGCCCACCCCAGAAGAGGTTTTTCAGCTTCACTGTGGTGACTGAGGTACCTCTCCCCACTCACCTGTAACCAGAACTACTCTACATTAACGCCTCCTGTGCCCACGCGCCCGTGATTCTTTACTCTGCCCGTAACCCCCTTCCGTCCCCCAGGCCCGAGGGCGGGTTGTAGGGAGCAGAAGCCCGTTTGGGCTGGACGGGCTTGCCTGCCTGCCTCTCCAGGATGACGGCAGGTGGGCCATGCGGAAGGGGTGGCTGGGAAGGGGCAGGAACCCTGTGGTAGCAGGGGTAGCCGCAGGAGATGTCAGAGGCCAGGGCCTCCGCCCCAGCAGCCTGCCTCCTGCTGAGCTTCGGTATCTGCCCTTTTCTGTTGAGAGGCTGCTCTGGTCCTCTCTGCATCTTCCTTTTGTAGCTGGGGGTACCAAGGAACAGGACCCCGACAGTGTATGGCCCTGCAGGTCTGAGGGTGCCCAGGTAGGAGGAGGGACCATCTCAGTCAAGCACCCACATGTGCCTCCACTTAGGCCCTGAGCTCTGAGGCTTCCTGGCGGGAGGGAGAGGAGGGGCAGGTGGGGAGGCAGTGAAGGAAGGCACTTCCTGGCAGTGGGGGTCCCCTGCTCAGACCTTCTCTCCCTCGCAGAGCCCAAACCCGGCCCTCACCTTCTGCGTGAAGACCCACGACCGGCTCTACTACATGGTGGCGCCGTCCGCGGAGGCCATGCGCATCTGGATGGACGTCATCGTCACCGGGGCCGAGGGCTACACTCAGTTCATGAACTGACCAGCGCCGGCCCCGGACCTCAGGCCGCTGCTGCCGTGCTCGGTCCCGGAGGCAGCGTCGTGCTGGGCCACGGGCCTCTCAGGAGCGCTTTTGTACACGACAGCTTTGTGATGACAGCTCTGTGAGTTTCAGCGCTGGGCCCGCAAAGAGCCAGCTTTGAAAGCGTGGAGAAAGAGCCCAGAACTTGCAATAGCCTTTCAGGGTCCGGGCCGGGGCTGAGGGGCGCTCACAGACGGGGCAGCTCGGCGCGTCCCTGGCGCCTGTGCTCCCACTTGTTAAGGACAAGTTATGGTACCAGAATCTGCCAAAGATCCCCTCTTGCCTCAGCCCCCTTTGCCAGGCCTCGGGGCTGAGCAGAGTGACATCCAGAGTGGGGTGACAGCTCAGGCAGTACTTCTCGAACCTCGCTCTACCCTGTTTTTCCCCCGTTTATAGTTCTTACTTGCTCAAGGGCCAGAGCCTTCAGGTCGCCCTGAGTGACCGCTGCATTGCCGTGGCTCCATCCCAGCTGCCACCGCTGCAGCTGGGGGCCCATCCGAGGGTGCCTGCCACCATCTCTCCAGCCCAGGCCCTCGGGTAGCTAGTGCGGGGGGAGGGCCTGGGCCCCTGCGCCTGCCCCGCCTGTATCTCCAGGCCCTGCCACACAGCCTGCCGCCCCCAGGCCAGCCCTCTCCCTTCCATTTGTGCCTTGCTTAGAGCCAGAAGGGATGAAACAAACGGGGGCTCCAGATACCAGAGGAGGAACGGGGCGCATGGGAGAGGAAGCTCTGCTGGCCGTCCTCGTGCGCCACAGGCCTGAGGTTCTGACAGACGGGGCTGTTCAGAGGCTCCCTGGGGGAGGGCTGGGCAGGCGAGGATGCACCAGAGCGGGAGGGCCCCTAGTCCAGCTGCCCCCCTTTCTGCCTCAGAAGGGTGATGAAATGGAAAGCAGAGGACCAGGCAGCCAAAATTTGGCCTCAGCCCTTCACGCCTTAACACTAAGCCCACCTCCCTGCTCTTCTTCCCAGCACAGGACCCATGGTTGGTGGGCCTGGGCTGGGGTTTTTCAGTATTTGTAAGCATCTCAGCAAAACAATAAAGCGTTTGGAGTATGTCTGGGAAGCCAGGTTATGTGGGGCCAGGGGCGAGCAAGCTAGGTTGTCCCACCGCACAGGGCTGCTACCTTATTAAATGTTCCAGGAGGGACCCAGGTCCTTACCTGTCCCCACTCAGCTGACTGGGGGAGTGGGAGGACTTGGGGTCTCAGCGGTGGTGGAGGACAAGGCAGGAGCAGGCAAGTCTCAGACAGATTTAATAGGCGGGAGCCGGGTGAAGCAGAGGCAGGCCGGGCGGCGAGCCCATCACTGGGACAGGAAGCTGAGGAGCAGGCTAAGCAGCAGGGCGGCTGCAAGGCAGTGGGGCTCAAGGAAAGCTAGCTGGCTCCCTGACGTCAGCCGGTCACCATAGAGGTCCAGGAGTATCATGACCACTCCGTTAGTCCAGCCGAACCCGGTCTGCAGAGACACGGCAAGATGAAGAGGCCCCAGACCCCCACTCCAGTCCTTGCCCGAGACTGGGGACCTCCAGCCAGAGGTACTCCTCAGGCTCCTCCCCTGGGGCCCACATGCAGGCTCACCTGAACTTCATACTCTCCTCCGCCTCCTGGCTGGCCTTTGTTGATGTCATACTAGGGACAAGAGGACAGTTCTAAGGTCAGAGGATGTCCCAGTCCTAACACCCAGCCCTTCAGGGAAAGTGAGAAATGGAGCCCTTTGGAAGAAGCTGCTTTCCACAGCAGTTGCATCACTTTTACTTGCCCCGAGCCTGGCCCTCTGGGGAAACTGGAAGTGGAAGCTGCTCAGGAGAAACCACTGGCCTTCCCTGCGCGCACATGCAGTACTCAGGAACGGCCACCAGGTGCCGCTGCTGTGCCGGCCTGGGCTTGGCAAAACCTGACCTGGGCCCTGTCACCCCGGGAGGGAGCCGCGGGGCTGGGCTGGGCTCACCTTCTCGTACATGGCTGACGTTTTGGAGTAGACATCAAAGTTGGTGCGGATCCAATTCTGGGCCAGCTGGAAAGCCACCTCCTGGGTCCGAGGGGAATGCGACCTGGCCAGACCTAGACCGCAGCCCAGACAGGCAGGCCCCTGAGTCTCTAGAGCCCCTCCCAGGGCAGCAGAGGCCTGAGCTGTCTCTGCCCCAGCAGGGAAGGGGCCCGACCCGCTGCCTGGAAGCCCAAGGCCAACCTGCCCTCATCCAGGCCCAGGAGGGGGACGGGGAGGAGGCCGGGGGCAGAAACGCTGAGCGGGAGGCTGACGGCAGAGAGCCAGAAGGGCCCGTGCACCCGCCCTCCACACCCATGGGATGGCGTTAGCCCTGGGGTGGCCTGTCCCTGCCTCCCTACCTCTGATGACAAAGTCCTGCAGGGGGGCCCAGGCATTGGGGAGGTCCCACTGCTGGCCTGAGTCCTTGAGAGAAGACGGGATGCCACGCTTGTAGTTCAGAATCTGCTTGGCCTAGGAGGTTCCAGACAACACTTTGACTGTGTGCAGGGACCCAGGCTGCTGAGCCCCCTGAAGCCAGATGTGCCCTGGCTGGGCCTTCTCTTCTTGGCTCACGGCTGCCCCCTGGTGGCGCCGGTGGGACCTTCAGGCTGGACCAGGGTGGAGCAGCGGGGAGTGGCCGCCCCTGTCCAGGGGTCACTGCTCAGGCAGGCAGAGAGCCCAGGGCCTGCCCCCGGGGGGCAGCCCCGCCCGCTGTCCCCTCACCTCCAGGTATTTCAGAGCCTTGTCTGGGGCTCCCGGGTCTGAGAAGCAGCCGGCCCAGAGAGGAGTGAGGTTGGTTGGGTAAAACTCCGTGTTCTTCCTCCCGGTGTCCAGGTCGTAGTCGAACCAGGCGCCTTGCTGCTCATCCCACAGCACGGCCTGCATGGCGGCCAGGCGCTGCTCCCGCAGATTTCTGTACTTCTCAGCCTGGGGGCTGTTCCCTAGAGCGGCACCGCCTTCAGGCTGAGTGGCCAGGGCCTGGGCCCATGTTTGAGAACTGTCCTCTGGCCCCTTCTCACTCTTTCCAAGGGCTAAGAAACCCCAGGCACCCAGGGGCATCCTGCCCGGAGCCCAGCACCTCCTAGGCCTCTGGGCCTGCCGCTCCTCGGGCAGGACACTGGCCCTGCGGCTGTGAGGGGATGGAGTGGGAGAGTTGGAATGAGTGAACTAAGGTGTCCACCACGGGCCCTAAAAGGCCCTCCCAGCAAGAAGTGGGGCGTGAAGACAGAGTGGGCTCTGTGTGCACCGTGCCCTGGCTGCACTCGGGGCGAAGGCTGGAGCAGGCCGGACCCCCTTCCCTGGCTCCTGTGCTGTTGCCAAGGCTGAGGCAGCAGCTCAAGCACCCTCTGTTCCCTGCCACCCGCGGGTGCTCACCTAGTCTGGAGTAGAAGCTGCTCATCAGCGCCTCCGCCTGGCAGAGGAAGGCATTGAGGTCGACTGGCACCAGTTTGCTGGTTCGGATGCTGCTGAGCAAGTTGGGGTCGGGGCCTCCGACGAACCAGCGCGAAGAGAAGTCCCAGCCAGACTCAGCCCCGGCCTTGAGCTCAGCCCACAGCCTCTCCCGTTTCTCTGGGAGGACGAGGCAGTGATGAGTGAGGCCGGGCCTGGCCACTGCAGGCAGCCAGCGCCTCCCAGACTGCAGCACCCTGTGGCCACTCACCTTGCGGCACGGTGTCTGCCAGCCCTACGTCTTTGCTGTAGGACTCAGGCCTGGCAGGAGAGGAGCAGGCAGCCTAGCCCCAGGAGTCCCTCCGTGCCCAGCAGGAGGCTCGGCAGTCCTGACCCAGGTGCCTTTGGGCCCCACAGCACCCGATGCCCCAGGGCGATGAGTGCCACCTGAGGGGGAGACACGCTCTCCGCCCCGGGGTGGGCGGGTGGTTATCGGGATGCCAAACCAACAGGAGCTCAGGCGCTCACCTGGGGCCCCCGTAAGGGACGTGATAGCGATTCAGGACGTAGCCCTTCCCCCCGACGCTCACGACCACGCTCCTGTTCCAGGCCCAGAAGTCCAGCTCTGAGGCTAGGGTGTCAATGCTGTCCCTGGGGTGGAGCGGTGCCCCCTCAGTCCAGGCACAGCCCCACCCAGTGGGGAGGCGGAGCCTGGGGGTCTGGGGCTGCAGAGGTGGGCACCCACCGTAGGAAAGCCAAGTCCTGGGTGTGCTTCACGTAGCTGCTCATCATGAGCGGCAGCAGCGGCGGTTGGCTCCGCTGCAGGTAGTACACGCGCGCCCCGTTGGGGATGTGTCCGTACCTGCAAGGACGCGGGTCAGCCGCTGCCAGGACACCAGTGCCCAGCTGCGCTGCCGGCCGAGGCTGCGCGCCCCACGCGCCCAGAGGGGCCCACGCTACCTTCTCACCAGGTCCAGGAAGTTCCGCAGCATGCCCTTCACCGTCTGGGGCATCTGGGACAGGAGCAGCCCCTCCACGACCCAGTAGGAGTCCCTGAGGAGGGGACAGCTGAGGGGACCTGCTCGCTGCCCTCGGCCCCTCACCCCAGGCCATGCCAGGTGCCCCCCGCCGACCCCCCCCCACCCTGCTCAGGACCCCCCAGGCCTGGGCCCCAGCACTCCCGGCCCTGGCGCTCACCAGTAATAGAACTCCACAAAGCGCCCGCCCGGCACGATGAAGGGGTGCTCTGAGTAGAGCAGAGAGAAGCGCTCGGGCTCCCTGCTCACCTCTGGCCTCACCTGAGCGGGGAGACAGGGCTCAGAGCCTGGGGCCTTCGGAGGGGGCAGGGGGCAGGGGCAGCACAGGTCTCAGCCAGGGCTGCTGCTCTGGTCAGCTGCTGCTCAGCTGGGCCTCGGTGGAGGCCTGGCCGCTCCCCATGCGCTGGCCTCTGGGCCCCCCACCAGCGCCACAGTGTGCGGGGTTCCCACACCCAGCCACCTGCAGGGCCTCGCCAGGCAGCCACCACCTTGGGGCCCAGGTGGGAGCCCTTTGCCTCCACCCGCCCCACCCCTGCCAGAGGCTCAGGCCAAGGACTCAGGGTCCCATTCTCTGCCAGGAGTGGCTGACACTCCAAACCCTTCCCCAGTGGGTGGATGTGGAGGCCACACACCGAGGGGCACACCGGGGGACGGGACGGAGGAGGCGGGGGCGGGTCCACGCCAGGCGTTCCTGTCCCGCCTGCCCCTCCCCACCCCCGCGTGGGCTAGTGGGATGGGGTCAGCCGGTGGTGACCTGGGGAGGGGCGGAGGGACAGGACAGGGTGTCCCGCTGGCGCTGGGCGAGGCGGCACCCAACCAGCAAGGGAGCTGGGAGCCCCTCTGTGCCGGCCGGGAGGACGCAGCGGCTGGCCCCTGCAGCCCGGGCAGACCGCTGCCCTCTCTGAGCCTGGCCTGGCACAGACGGAGCCTCGGCTCCGAGCTGAGCACGGGCGCTCCCGAGCGGAGGCCTGATCTGGGGGGTGCAGGGAAGAGAGTCCAGAGGGCAGAGGAGGATCCCTGCTGGGGTGAGGCAGGGCTGGGCAGCCTGGTGGACAGACCAGGCTGGGAAGGACCCAGGGAGGAGTGAGGGTTAGGAGGAGAGCACCCCCCAACCCACAGAGCTTCTTCCTAGAGCAGTCTGTCAGGGGCCCAGTGGAGGGTGCGGGTATCGTCACAGAGAGCCCCATCTGTCCTGGAGGCAGTGGGGATCCCAGCTGGGTCTCCCAGCCCCACTCCACACACACACAGCCAGGTACCTTCTTGCCCAGGTCCTTCCAGAGTTCGTGCAGCTTGCCCGCCCACGCTTGAAGGTTGGGGTCGGAGATGTTGTACAGCAGCTGGGGGCTAAGAGAACAGGCTCAGGGAGGCGGCTCGGCCTGGAGGACCCTCTCCGGATCCCTGTCCAGAGCGGTACCTCTCTTTCCAGTCCTCAGGGGACCAGGGGTCCAGTTCCTGCCCCTTAGCCAGGAAGTAACTGTTGACGAATGACATGAGCTCGTCCCGGGGGATGCTGTGGTTGTAGGTGGCAGAGAGGCTGTTGAAGCTCTCGAGGACTTGGTCTGGGGAACAGGTGGCAAGGAGGGGTGAGGAGGACCCCACGAGCCCCTCCCTGACCGAGGCCCCTCTCCCTGCTCCTTCCCCTGCCATCTCAGGTGGGCATCAGAAGGCGCCCCCAGGTGCCCCACCTGGATGCTTGCGCATCGGCATGTCCACGAACTCCTTGTCATCCTGGTAGAGCTTGGCCATCTGAACCTGGTGCAGGAGCTCCCCGTGGCAGTAAATCAGGCTGCAGGGCAGGGAGGGGAGTGGGTCAGGCCACCACGACCCCTGAGGACAGACGGCAGGCCGGAGCCCGACACGTTCCCTGGACGGGACAAGGGCCACGCGCGCGCCTTGTGATTTGAGGCCAGCCGTCTCCAGGTGCAGTTTATGGGCACACAGCACGTGGGGGACCGTTACCAGCTTGCTCTTGGCTGTTAGTTCACTGCCTGTGGCTAAAGCAAACTACTCTGATACCTGTAATGCCCTGGGCGAGCTCAGAGCAACACTGTGATTGCGAAGGCAGCGCCCCAGAGAGCTCCTCGGTAAACTGGAGCTGCCCTGCAAAAGCCCCCGGCCCTCGGCGAGTGCCGGGCATGTCACGCAGTCAGAGCAGGCGGCCTCTTCCCTTCGGACCCTAGGACGCACTGGCGGCGCCTGCAGGGTGCTGGGACCAGCTCTGCTGACCGGCCATGAGCCCCTTGGTCTGCTGGTGGCCGTTCCCAAATCTTGTTTGGAGGGCCCCGAAGTCAGACGGGCTGACGGACGTCTCTGAGGAAGGTACGCTGCATCGGCTTAGTGGACACACCTACAGGCCGTTCCCCTCGTCGCAAGAATTGAAAGGTGCCGCGCCCTGTGTTTGGGATTTTACAGCTGCACGGGCAGCTGGGCAGTGAAAAAAACCAGACTCCTACATGGCCGCCCACGTGGAGTCACTGGGGAACCGTGGGGCCTGCTAGAGGGGCTGATTGTAGGTGCCAGAGCTGGAAATAAAAGATGCTACACGAAACTAGCTACTGCACCCACGGGGACAGCCCGCAGCCCCAGCCACAGGCCGGCGGATGGGATGCACGTGGGCCGCGCCAGCTGAGCTAGAGGGACAGAGAACTGAATGGGTGGCTGAAGCCTTTGTTGTCTACACGGGGAGTTGTCTAAAACAGGCGTGCAGGGCTGGCTGACACCCCTGCACCCCTGCACCAGTGTGTGCTTCTCTGCTTTTCTAGGAACCTGGGGTGGGGGAGGGGGAGGCATGGAGGGGAGGTTGCTGGTGGGAGATAGAATTCTTCGCCAGCGCGCTTATATCACTGGTATCCACTTCGCACTCACACGTCCTACCTGATACAGGGGTCTCCCTCGAGGCACAAGGGGTAAGTTGCAGCACCATGGAACTGTTGGCAGCCACTGCAGCCCGCCAGGGAGGGGACCCACCTGCGCAGCAGACCTCCCCTGCCGCGCCCGCTGCTGCCCTCAGTGGTGTGTTTCAGTCAGTCTGCCTGTTCTGCTCCCCACCCTGTCTCTGGTGATTCCGCACACCATTCCCCCCCCCCCCGCCCCGACACCTACAGTTCTTGTATACATAACTAACTAAATTTTAAAAAATGAAACACAACAAATGCCTAGAAATGTCCCTGGTTCTAGCGGTCGTCAGTGATGGGGGTTGAAGAACAGAGAAACTGGAAAGGAGGTGTCTTAAGACCAGAGACCTGGCTCCCACAGGGAGGTGCGGGTAGAGGGGTTAACCGCCACTAACCCCGCTATGTAACAAAGACCCTTAGGTGCCAATGACTGCTACAGGGAGTGTCAGACCAAAAGTAAAGATAGGAGAGTGAGCTCTAGCTTGGGAACCCGTTGTAGAACTTCTGGTCCCTTACAAATTCTACATAGTTGGGGCCTCCCTGGTGGTGCAGGGGGTTAAGCTATGCTCTGAAGCATCCACAGCGACAGCAGTACACATTCGATCCCAGGCCAGGGAGCTGACCCACATGGCACAGCAGACCTCCCCTGCCTCGCCTGGTGCTCCCCTCAGCAGTGTGTTTCAGGCCATCTGCCTGTTCTGCTCCACGCTCTGTCTCTGGTGAGTCCTCTCACTCCCCACACCTCTGGCCTGTACCCCAGCTCTAGCATGCATAAATAAATAAATCTTTAAAAAAAGCAAAATTCTACATAGTTGGTTCAAAGTCAACGAGCAAGCCACTCCATGAAGGAGAGAGCCCCTCTTAAAGAGAGGACGACTGTATCAGTGCAGTTTCTGCCAGGGCTCAGGTGCTTCTCTTCACCAACTCTCTCCTCTGCAGGGCAGCCGCCTCCTGCCTGCCCGTGACCTGCTCCATGCTGGGGCCTCCCTTTACTGCCCCTCCTCCGTGGGGCAGCTCTCCTCAAGGCCGCCCCGCCTGCAACCATGAGGGCCTCTCTCAGCAGCCCTGTCCCTTTCGGGGCAGCTCTTCCTGCCCGCTTGTGTCTGTGCAAGTGTGCTTTGTTCTGCTGCCCCTTTCCCTAGTGAACCTGCTCTTTAAATAACTCATGTCTCTGCCTTGCGGAGAAACTTGAGAAACTCGCCTGGGAACCCGCGTGCTGCTGAACAGGGAGCTCTGCTGAAACCTTTCCCAGAGTGACCCAAGGACCCGCTCTCCAAACCCAGGACTCCAAGAAAAACATCAACAGCGCACCGTGCTCACCCCCTGCCCCAACTACTGCACGGCTTGGGAGAGAAAGCTGTTAACACCAGCAGGGGGAACGAGCTGCTAATGGGCTCGCAGAGGTGGACATCCGCTTAGTCCATGGGATTCTCCCGGGGCACCCACCCTGAGGTGAGAAAGGCGGCGGCAGCCTCAGCACATACTCAAGAGCGTGACAGCGATTGGTTCTGACACTGGAGCCAGAGTCAGCGTGGGTGCTGCAGACTCCAGGGCACTGTCTAATCAACTGTCTAATCATTGTCTAATCAGCTCATCTCCGTAGGGTATGGAGCACGAGGGCTGAGTGGACACTTAGACTCCCATGTCCCCTCCCCTTGGAGTCAAAACCCCACCCGGGCATGCCAGATCAGACTTGGGCGCTGGTGGCAGGGCATTTGGTGGGTTCCACATGGGCATGGCTGCTGGCCCCACAGACCTCTGGTTGAGCTGTCTCCAGCCCCTGCACCTGGAGGCTGGCGATGCCCTCCAATCACAGAGCCTTCCCTACCGGACTGCCCCGTCCCCACTCACTGCCCAGCAATGCCAGAGCTCACCCTGCCCACCAAGCACACAGGCCTGTTCTTCAGCAAGTTCGATTAGCATAGAGATGACCCCAGGAGCGGAGGTGAAGGGAGGGTGGCTGGGGTTCAAAGGGCACACTCTTCCAGTTACAAACTAAGTCACGGGGTGTGCTGCACAGTGGGGGGGTCACATGCACTATTCACCAGTTTGAAAACTGCTATGAGATGGTGAGTGCCTCTTGGCCATGAGTTTGCAAAGTTTACAAATGTTGAATCACTTGCATGGCAGAAGCAGAGAGGATGCTGCATGTCAATTCTACTTAAATAAAGGACAAATTATTAGAAAAGGGGTCACACTGGGCCTCCCTGGTGGTGCAGAGGTTAAGTCTCAGTGCTCTCAAGCTATCACCAGCCGCAGTGGACATGAGTTTGATCCCCGGGCAGGGAGGGGACACACGTGGCGCAGCAGACCTCTCCTGCCTCGCCCGCTGCTCCCCTCAGCAGTGTTTCAGTTGGTCTGCCTGTTCTGCTCCCTACTCTGCCTGTACCCCAGCTTTTGTATGCATAAATACAGCTTAAAGAAAATGGGTCACACCCTGTTCTATGGCCATGGGTCAGCCGGACAATCAGCTTTGTTTGAGCATCTACACTTGGTGTAGAATTTATGTGACCAATGGGAACATGACTACAGTCAACATTTGCTGTACAGAATGGATAGGAGGCTTTTAACTCAATTTCCAAATACGGCTAAGCATCACTATTAGTGTTATAATCTCCCCAGCTGTGCCAGGGTCCTTCCGCACTGCACGCCGGTAGATGTGTTCTGAAGAGTCAAACAATGCTGGCCCGTGACTAGAGTCCTGTATGTCATTACTAATCTATCCTCATATCCTTGGACCACAGTGCCCTCAGAGGCAGGCCACTCAGCCCTGTCAACTTCTCTAGCGGGAATATGAACGGTGGATTTCTCTTACAGCATTTGTCATTTATACTTTTTTTTAAAAGATTAATTTATACAAGAGCTGGGGCTCAGGCCAGAGGTGCAGGGGGTGAGTCACCAGAGACACAGCAGGGAGCAGAACAGGCAGATCCACTCCAACACACTGCTGAGGGGAGCACCAGGCGAGACAGGAGAGGTCTGCTGCGCCATGTGGGTCCCCTCCCTGGCCAGGTACTGAACTCCTGCTGCAGTGGCTGCAGATGCTTCAAGGTGTTGAGAGCTAACCCCTTGCGCCACCAGGGAAGCCCCTGTCATGAATACATTTTCTCATTCTTTCACCCTCAACCTCTTCTCCATTTACATAAAACATTCCCACGTTTGGAAAGACATTCGCTCTGGCCACTGTGCTGGCCCAGATGGCCCGCAGCGGTCCCAGTCACGGAGGGCCACCCTCCGTCCACGCCCACGTGTGACGCGTACGCAGAGCTACTGCCGTCCTGCCGCCAGGCCTGAGCTCGGACTGAACACAGCACGCAGGACACGCGCCCTCAGGAATCCTGACCTCCGGTTCGCTCCCACACACAGGTACGGTCTCCTGCCTGGGACCCGCTGCTGGCCCTTGCCGCTGAGGCCTTCGTGCTGGGACCTCTGCTCTGGGCGACGTGACGTGGACGAGAAGACGCGCACACCCTCTCCACTCCCGCTTTCCTCCAGCTCCCAGGACAGAGCCTGTCCAGCGGGACCCTCCCACGCGACCCACACTCGCGTGGAGTGTGTGAAGGCCAGCGTCTCCGCTGCCCACCCCATTCTCCGTCAGACTTACTCCGACGACCACTGTGTGCATTTCGGTCTGAAGAGATGGAACCCAAGGGGCCAAGCGGGCGTGTCCGCTCCGTGCGGGTCCTTTTACAGCGTTTTCAGTGTTTGCACCTACGCGGGGTGTGCCAGGTCAGGGCCTGCCCCTCTCGTGACCTGTCGGTGACTTCCTGGCTCTGCCAAGGCCAGTCCATTTCCCCAGGGATCTGCCGCGCAGCCACCGTCCCTCTCGCTGGCAGCAGAACGATGCTAACTAGCATTTTTTGCCTCAGAGTTTGCAAGAGGAACGGGCTGGCTCAGTCCTGCTCCACCTCGCTTCCAGAACACAAGCGGTGACCCCTGGCTGACCCCACTTACCCTCTGCTCTGGGACAGGGATTCTCTGCCAGGCAGCAATGTGTCCTCGTGGAAGGCACCTCCCACATCCTACAGGCATTTCTGCTAAGGGCACGGAGCTGACAGACCAGATTCCCACTAATTACCCTTTGCCGGACGCGGTGGCCAAGCACTAACTGAGAACAGCCTGCCCTGGAGATTATGCTCTCGATGCACCTTGAACCGCCACCCACAGACCACGCCTCACGGGGGCCAGTCGAGGGCTGTGTGCAGGGCCACCAACTCCGGCGTCAGCCTGGGGGAGGCAGACCCCGTCTGGACCACGCTGAACAACTCTGCGTTCCCTCCCGGCAGAGTCCTGCCGAAACCACTTCCACCTTCTTACAGGACTCTTCTGGCACTGCCCTCCGCCTCAGCAGCTTTCTCCCTGCAGCCCAAGGGTTCTGGGTATTTCAAGATTATCTTCTGGGCCTCCCTGGTGGCGCAGTGGGTTAAGCAACGCACTATGAAGCAAACCGCAGTCACTGCAGCATGAGTTCGATCCCTGCTGCCGGCCAGGGCGGGGA
>JAGFMF010011443.1:3280762-3314832 GCA_019455555.1 Galemys pyrenaicus
GTGTACTTCCGTTGATCTGCCTGTTCTGCTCCCTGCTCTCTGTGGTGAATCCTCTCACACCCCCCCCCCCACACCTCTGGCCTGTACCCCAGTGCTTGTGTGCATAAATAAATAAATCTTTAAAAAAAAAAAGATTATCTTCTGTTCTTCAGCTATGGGTATGGCTTCAATTAATGATAGCAAGTTTATAATTGCCTCCCAGGCGGAAATTCTCTAGTTCACAATCTTGGGAGTCCTGCTGGGAGGTATCCAAAGAGGTTTGCTATAAGCTTAGGCATTCCGTCCCAGGAACACAGGTCAAAGGTTAGATGGACTGCTGTTACTTAACAGGTAGCTCATGGGGCCTCCCTGGTGGTGCAAAGGGTGGAGCACTGCACTGTGAAGGATCTCAGCCAGGGAGGGGCCCTACAGGCGCAGCAGACCTCTCCTGCCTCGCCTGCTGCTCCTCTCAGCAGTGGATTTCAGTGGATCTGCCTGTTCTGCTCCCCACTCTGTTTCTCTGGTGGGCTTTCTCACCCCCCACACCTCTGGCCTGTACCCCAGTTAAAAAAAAAAAAGGCAGCTTGTGCTCCGAGGGGTGCAGGGCAGGTCTGCTGCTGGTTCAAACACCGCACACTTTAGTGCTGTCTGGCGCAGGTCCAGCTCCCGTGGTAACCTCCAAGCGGCATGCCCTAAGTCTGCACTGGCCCGCTGCCTTGCGCCACGTCAGGGGTTTGATGCCAGTAACGTGCTTCACGGAGGGGCTGAGGGCCATCACTCGCCCGCCTCCCATTACCTTGACCTTTGAGGACCTGGAACTCAGGTCAGCCAGGCGGATCCATGTGCCTCTGCACCTGATCCCCACTAAAATCTCTGAACCCCGAGGCCCATGTGAGCCTCAGTCTGGCCTTCCTTTATTTGCATTATCACACACCGTTGCTATAAACGTTAAGTTCCAGGCTTCCCTGGTGGTGCAGGGGGTTAAGTTGCAGATTGCGACGACGCTATCAGCAGTCACTGCAGCGTGAGTTCAGTCCCCGGGCAGGGAGGGAACCCACATGGTGCAGCAGACCTCTCCTGACTTGCCCACTGCTCCCCTCAGCAGTCGATTTCAGTGGATCTGCCTGTTTCGCTCCCCGCTCTGTCTCTGGTGAATCCTCTTACCTCACCACCACACATCCGGCATACCCCATCTTGTAAACATAAATAAAATATTTTTAAAAAATTAAGTGCCATTATCTATAAATGTTCTGGGGTGGACACTGGAAGCTGGTGCTGGTTATCTGCTACACTCTGCCCTCTGACACTCTTACCTTCTCTGCCCTCTGTGGACTAATTCATTACAGTGAAACCACTGATAACATCGTCAGGTGAGTGCCAGTAACTCACTTGACTGGGGGACCTACTTCCACTTTTTTGGCAACAACGTAAACAAAACACTTGGTCATGTATGGTACCACCTCTCTGAAATCCCTGTTCTATTGCATGGAACAAAACCCTATGAATGCGGCCTCCCTGGTGATGCAGGGGTTAAAGTCTCTGTGCTTTCAAACTATCACCAGCCAGGCAGCACAGGTTTAATCCCCAGCTGGGGACCCACAGGTGCAGCACCTCTCCTGCCTCACCCACTGCTCCCCTCAGCAGTGTGTTTCAGTCCATCTGCCTGTCTGCTCCCCACTCTGTACCTGGTGAATCCTCTCACCCTCCGCACCTCTGGTCTGCATTCCAGTTCTTGTATGCATATATGAAAATAAATCTTAAAAAAAAATAGCTGATCTGTTGCCTGCCAGTACCCATCACGCATGAAGAGTGTGGCCCACAGGAAAACCTCAGAGAGGAGGAGAGACCTGAGATCTAAACCCTGGACTTTGCAGCTTTAATGACCTGCTTATCTCATGGAAGTGAACAGGCTGGCCACAGTGTGAACCAGGTTGCTGCTACTGAATGGGGCAAGGAGGACAGTGCCTGCAATGAGGAGCAACCCTAGAGTGCCCCTAAATAGCCCTAGTGGGGGGCCTCCCTGGTGCACAAGGGGATAAGCACTGCACTATGAAGCAGCCGCAGCCACTGCCAGGGAGCTGACCCACAAGGCGCAGCAGACCTCTCCTGTCTTGCCCACTGCTCCCCTCAGCAGTGTACTTAAATTTGCCTGTTCTGCTCCCCCCAGTGTGTCCGGTGAATCCTCTCACCCTCTGCACCTCTTGCCTGTACCCCAATTCTTGTATGCATAAATGAATCTTTTAAAAAAAAATGTCCTAGTGGAGGGCCTCCCTGGTGCTCAAGAGGTTAAGTCTCAGCACTATGAAGCTATTCGAAGCTACTACAGAATGAGATGAGTTTGACCCATGGCCAGGGAGGGGACCCACATGGCGCAGCAGACCTCCCCTGCCTCGCCCGCTGCTCCCCTCAGCAGTGTGTTTCAGTCAGTCTTCCTGTTCTGCTCCCAATGCTACCTCTGGTGAGTCCTCTCACCCCCGCATCTCTGGTCTACACCCCAGCTTGTGTGCATAAATAATCTTTTTTAAAACAACAACAGCAAAAAAACCTTCTATGAATGATTCCAAATATGCTATTTCCCCTGAAAAATCCCAATTATCCTGGACAATTCCTACCATCTCAACCTTCAGAATACATCCGAAATGGAACCATTCCTCACTTTCCTGGTTCTACCACCAGATCCCGAGCCCTGGTTCCCTCTTCCCATGAGCCTCTTTTTCTCCCCTGGCCCGTTCCCACTTCTGCCTCTACTACATGCGCCTTCTCCCCACCCTTAAACAGCGGCCTCAGGGCCTTTGCGCTGCCATTGTCTTGCCTGGCTGTCCTTCCCCAGATCTGCACAGGGAAGCTTCCTTCCATGATTCTGTGCAAACAGCTGCTCGGAGGCAAGTTCCTTCGCAGTCCTATTGGAGACAGCCCCGCTTACCCCACCAGCATCTCCTGACTCCGCTCTGCTGTAGTCACACTGCTACGCTACGTAGCTTCATCCTTTACTCTCCCTGTGTCTTGGGTAAGGCCCATGAGGCAGGACGCTGGCTCTTCCTGTTCACCGCTGCTGCGGCCCAGGAGCCCTCGAGCCAACAGGTCCACACTGAACGAGAAAGGGGCTGCCCTATGAGCCAGGGGGGCGGGCCCTGTCTCTATTATTTGGCTATAGAAACTGAAGCTCAGGGAAAGGTTTGCCTTGCCCTTGGAAACAGAGGTCAGAGGTGAAACCCAGGAGCCCTTTTCAGGCTCTTGGGAGCGCCCCTCATGTCCATATTAGGGAAACTGGGTAGAAAGCTTTGGAGAAGGACCCTGAGTAGAGCCCTGCATAGTTCAACAAGCAGGAAGAGGGAGAGCAGGGGGAGGGCGGAAGGAGGGACAGGGGAGCGAGGGGAAGGGTGGGCTCTGGCCAGCAGGCTGCAGGGCCCTGCCTGGGCCAGCCGCAGGCCATTCCATCTTTCCTCAGCGCTTGGGTTCTGTGCTCACCCCCACCAGAGCCCGCTACTCAGGAAGGCTAACACACGTCCTTTCCTCTGAAGGGCACCCCCACTTTGCCCCTAAGATCTCACAAGCTCCAGACCCCAGACTTCCTGTGCCTGCCCTGCCGCCTTCTCACCCCTACCTCTCACAGGGCGGCGGGAGGGCCTGCTGGGTGCCCAGTGCCAGCCCCAGGAGGAACAGCGGGAGCAGCTCCCAGGTCGTCCCAGGCATGATGGCTGAGTGAGCAAGTCCAGGCGCCTTCTGGACCTGGCACCCAGACAGCTAAAGTCCAGACTTGAGGCGTGGCCATGGAAGAAGACGTGCACTGGTCTATGCGTGCCCTACCTGCCACTCCCGCTCACAGAGGTCTTCCCAAACCCACTTTGTACTTTTCCTCCTCTTCTGCTTCAGTCTCAGCTGGTGCCACCTGCTCGGGTGTGTCCCTCAGTGCCATGGTGGGGTACGGTGGGGGGAGGGGGCCCCTGAGTGTCAGGGATCTATATAGACCACTCATTTGTGAACCAGATATCAGCAATGTGGGTGACTCCCCCAAACCACCACCTTGGGGAGATACCATTCCCATTAGCATTTCAAATGCAATGATTCAAGATTCCAAGTTGGGTGCAGCATGGTATGTGGGACCCTTGCAATCACCCCTGAGAAATGCTGTGGGAGCCAGGGGAGCACCGTCCTGTCTGGGGAAGACTCAGGGAGACCCAACATGGTCATGACATCAGCAATGGGTCTTGACGATCACTTAGGAGTTTGCCAAGGGAATAGGCTGGGACCCACAGCGCTGTCTGCAGAGCACACCATGAAGGGGATGCGAACAACTCATCCTGGCCAGATGGAACTCAGGGTTGTTACAGGTAAAGAATGCAAGACGGGCTGGTGGGCCCCAGCAGACTTTGCCAAGCCAAGCGGGTTCGCCAGTGAGGGCGCCTGCAGAAAAGCTGTGAGCTGAGGCAGCAGGATTAGATCTGCTCCAGGAAGCTCCCCTCCTTGGCCTTAGGGAAGCGGAGCTGAAGGGGCAGAGGGAGGGCCAGGAGCCAATAGGAGGCTGTTGCAGTGATCCAGGCCTGAAATGACGCACACACAGGACAGGTGTGTTCTGCTGGCCCCACCTTCTCAGATTGGTAGTGTGGCCTTGTCTCTATTATTTGGTGATAGAAACTGAGGCTCAGGAAAGGTTTGCCTTGCCCTTGGAAAAGGCATGTGACTCATGCCTGTTTTCCATGTCAGCTGTGGGCCTGAGCACATCTGCCAGAAGACAGTGCCCTGTGCCCCACTAGCCACTAACCTGCTTGCTGTGTCTAGGGCTTTGCCAGTTCTAGGTACTTCACTAAGTAGAAACATTCTATTTGTACTTTTCTGTCTGCCTTAGTTCGTGTAGCAGACTGTTTCAAGGCACGCAGTAATTTCCTATCTCCAAAGCCTGTAAAATATTCGATCGCATGAAGACACTGTCATCCATCCACCTCCATGGATGCCTGGGCTGCTTCTAGAAGGCACTTTGGCCAGTGTGGCTATGCCATGGCCTTGCACATGGGTCTGTTGGAGCCCCTACTCTCATCCTCTTCAATTTATACCCAGAAAGTTGCTGAGCCATGTGGTGACTATATTTAATTTTTGAGCAAGGGCTAGACTGTCCTCTGCAACGGTAGCACCATTTTTACTTGCCCCCGAGCCTGGCCCTCTGGGGAAACTGGAAGTGGAAGCTGCTCAGGAGAAACCACTGGCCTTCCCTGCGCGCACATGCAGTACTCAGGAACGGCCACCAGGTGCCGCTGCTGTGCCGGCCTGGGCTTGGCAAAACCTGACCTGGGCCCTGTCACCCCGGGAGGGAGCCGCGGGGCTGGGCTGGGCTCACCTTCTCGTACATGGCTGACGTTTTGGAGTAGACATCAAAGTTGGTGCGGATCCAATTCTGGGCCAGCTGGAAAGCCACCTCCTGGGTCCGAGGGGAATGCGACCTGGCCAGACCTAGACCGCAGCCCAGACAGGCAGGCCCCTGAGTCTCTAGAGCCCCTCCCAGGGCAGCAGAGGCCTGAGCTGTCTCTGCCCCAGCAGGGAAGGGGCCCGACCCGCTGCCTGGAAGCCCAAGGCCAACCTGCCCTCATCCAGGCCCAGGAGGGGGACGGGGAGGAGGCCGGGGGCAGAAACGCTGAGCGGGAGGCTGACGGCAGAGAGCCAGAAGGGCCCGTGCACCCGCCCTCCACACCCATGGGATGGCGTTAGCCCTGGGGTGGCCTGTCCCTGCCTCCCTACCTCTGATGACAAAGTCCTGCAGGGGGGCCCAGGCATTGGGGAGGTCCCACTGCTGGCCTGAGTCCTTGAGAGAAGACGGGATGCCACGCTTGTAGTTCAGAATCTGCTTGGCCTAGGAGGTTCCAGACAACACTTTGACTGTGTGCAGGGACCCAGGCTGCTGAGCCCCCTGAAGCCAGATGTGCCCTGGCTGGGCCTTCTCTTCTTGGCTCACGGCTGCCCCCTGGTGGCGCCGGTGGGACCTTCAGGCTGGACCAGGGTGGAGCAGCGGGGAGTGGCCGCCCCTGTCCAGGGGTCACTGCTCAGGCAGGCAGAGAGCCCAGGGCCTGCCCCCGGGGGGCAGCCCCGCCCGCTGTCCCCTCACCTCCAGGTATTTCAGAGCCTTGTCTGGGGCTCCCGGGTCTGAGAAGCAGCCGGCCCAGAGAGGAGTGAGGTTGGTTGGGTAAAACTCCGTGTTCTTCCTCCCGGTGTCCAGGTCGTAGTCGAACCAGGCGCCTTGCTGCTCATCCCACAGCACGGCCTGCATGGCGGCCAGGCGCTGCTCCCGCAGATTTCTGTACTTCTCAGCCTGGGGGCTGTTCCCTAGAGCGGCACCGCCTTCAGGCTGAGTGGCCAGGGCCTGGGCTCTACAGAAACACTCTAGGAAGCTCTGCGGGTTGGGGGGGCGCTCTCCTCCACCTCCTCCCTGAGTCCTTCCCAGCCTGGTCTGTCCACCAGGCTGCCCAGCCCTGCCTCACCCCAGCAGGGATCCTCCTCTGCCCTCTGGACTCTCTTCCCTGCACCCCCCAGATCAGGCCTCCGCTCGGGAGCGCCCGTGCTCAGCTCGGAGCCGAGGCTCCGTCTGTGCCAGGCCAGGCTCAGAGAGGGCAGCGGTCTGCCCGGGCTGCAGGGGCCAGCCGCTGCGTCCTCCCGGCCGGCACAGAGGGGCTCCCAGCTCCCTTGCTGGTTGGGTGCCGCCTCGCCCAGCGCCAGCGGGACACCCTGTCCTGTCCCTCCGCCCCTCCCCAGGTCACCACCGGCTGACCCCATCCCACTAGCCCACGCGGGGGTGGGGAGGGGCAGGCGGGACAGGAACGCCTGGCGTGGACCCGCCCCCGCCTCCTCCGTCCCGTCCCCCGGTGTGCCCCTCGGTGTGTGGCCTCCACATCCACCCACTGGGGAAGGGTTTGGAGTGTCAGCCACTCCTGGCAGAGAATGGGACCCTGAGTCCTTGGCCTGAGCCTCTGGCAGGGGTGGGGCGGGTGGAGGCAAAGGGCTCCCACCTGGGCCCCAAGGTGGTGGCTGCCTGGCGAGGCCCTGCAGGTGGCTGGGTGTGGGAACCCCGCACACTGTGGCGCTGGTGGGGGGCCCAGAGGCCAGCGCATGGGGAGCGGCCAGGCCTCCACCGAGGCCCAGCTGAGCAGCAGCTGACCAGAGCAGCAGCCCTGGCTGAGACCTGTGCTGCCCCTGCCCCCTGCCCCCTCCGAAGGCCCCAGGCTCTGAGCCCTGTCTCCCCGCTCAGGTGAGGCCAGAGGTGAGCAGGGAGCCCGAGCGCTTCTCTCTGCTCTACTCAGAGCACCCCTTCATCGTGCCGGGCGGGCGCTTTGTGGAGTTCTATTACTGGTGAGCGCCAGGGCCGGGAGTGCTGGGGCCCAGGCCTGGGGGGTCCTGAGCAGGGTGGGGGGGGGTCGGCGGGGGGCACCTGGCATGGCCTGGGGTGAGGGGCCGAGGGCAGCGAACAGGTCCCCTCAGCTGTCCCCTCCTCAGGGACTCCTACTGGAGGGGCTGATGGCGACCGGCATGCTGCAGAACCCCATGCCTGGTCAAGGGCAGTGGGGGTCGGGGTACCTCGGCACGAGGAGAGCAGGGCCTCACCTGGGAGCTGGGCTGGTCTGGGCACTGGCGTCCAGGCGTGGAGTGACCGGCATCCTCAGCATTTGGGCATATCCCGACCTGGCCCATTTGTGCTGTGGTCGGCCCGAACCAGGCTGTTTTGCTTGTGCTCAGGAAGCCAGAGACAGAACCATGAGGCTGCTGCCTGGACTGAAACTTGAGGAGCGCTGTCGCCATGCGCCCTGAAAAGCCTTCCGAGAGGGACGCCATGGGGAAGCGTAGGGGCTTCTCTCGTGGGCTAGGCGGGGCCCAGTTAACTCAGCTGTCCGCAGTTTGGCCTTGGAACGTTCTTTGTTTTTAACTGGGCCTTAACGACCCCAGGTGTGTCTGTGAGGCACAGGTGCTGCCAGTTACCTAGTCAGGAGGTCAGTGCTGTGGGGGAGTGCGAGGGCTGCACCCCACCTTGGTGGTTGTGGTACTTGCAGGGAGTCACCCCCAGCTGGCCCTCCTGATGAGCAGCTACGTGACTCTTCCAGGATGTCACTTTCTACAGTGGGTGCCCCGCCCATGCGGCCCCCAGGCCCCCAGTCCTGAGCCCTCCCCGCTGGGTGGGGCTGTGCCTGGACTGGGGGGGCACCGCTCCACCCCAGGGACCACATTGAGACCCTAGCCTCGGAGCTGGACTTCTGGGCCCGGTTCTGGGGCAGCCCCGTGAGCGTGTGGGGAAGAGCTACGGGCTGAGTCACCACTGCAAGCTTTTGGGGCCCAGGTGGGCGCTGCCTGGTCGGGCGCCTGAGCCCCACATTGGCTCACTCTAGTTTGAGCATCATGATGCCCACCCCCACTCAGGTGGGGCCACCACAGTTCCCCCGTCAGGTGGTAACACTGAGTGGGCTGGGTCTCAGGAGTCTCGTTCTGTGTTGGGGGACAGTGGGCCCCATGCCGGCACACCCTCGCGCCACTGCCCCACCCGGCCAAGCTGTATAAAGACTGGGCAGGGGCCGCAGAGGAGGAGGCAGCTTGGGTGCCCGGTGGTGCGTCCCCAGCCCCCTCAGGCCCGGGCCACCCGGGGCAGGAGACGTTCCAGAGGCAGAGGGAGCAGGCCGGACACCCCTGGGGTTTCGAGGCCTGCACGCGCTGAGGCACGATGAGCTTGTCTGGGTGAGAGGGAGGGTGGCAGGGGAGGTGGGAAGCAGGGGGAGCAGCCTGGGGTTTGCTTCTGTGCAGCTTCATCTCCAGTGCGGCCTCTTCCTCTCCTCCTGAGGCCAAGAGCAAGACAAGGATGCCTCAGGCCCCTGCCCCCTCCCCTGCTCAAACCACAGCCACCTGTGGATCAAAACACTTTTTTTTTAACCCTCAGTTGCCTGAAAGTTGTGCATGGTTGGGCTGGGCTGAGTCAGGAGGCCGCCTGCTCCCGGGGGCGACCGCTGAGACTTGCTCTCAGGCTTTGCACGTTTCTGCATTTCTGTACATGACAGCAGTTTCTGCAAAAAAGGGTGTGAAGTGAACATCTGGGCCTGGCACCAGCCTGCTGCAGCTGCTGTGGCTGCCTCTGCCCACCAGGCTGTCCGACTCTAGTTCTCACCTCAACCGCGGCGACTTCCTCTCCCCGTGGGAACAGGGCACAGGGCTGGGCGCCTGCCAGACCCAGACCCCTGGGCTTTTCCCTGCCTGGCCAGGAGCTGCGCCACAGCCTGGTATGGGCAAAGTCCAGACCCCTCAGGGGATCGCACCTCAAGACATGCCTTCCTCGCCCGGGGCAGCCATCAGCTGAGTGGCGGTGTGTGTGAACCTGCAAACGTGAGTGATGCTTTCAGTCAGACCTGGTCCGGGACGTGGTCTCAGGGTGTCTGCACCATGACCAGCAGCTCACGCCGCCCTCCCAGGTCATTCATGTGAAAACAGACTGAGTTTACAGGCTCAGACACCCAAATGTGCGAGATACGTTGGGGATAAAGAAAGCAACTGTGCCTGGGACATTGCGTCTCAAATCTTTGGGTGCCCCCTGTGAACTGGTCTTTAATACTATATAGAGATCGAGAGCTTACAAATAAAAAAAGTGAAACTACTGTCATGCTTGGAAGAAATCTACAGATGGATGTCCCCTACACATAATGCTGCCTCTTCTCTGGATTTGGAGGGGGCCCTAGCCAGAGTGTCTGTTCTGACCTTTTTTGGATGTCCTCACTCAGACCCCCACCCCCTAGCTTGTCTGCCCAGTCTGTCTTAACACGTTTACAAGCAGGTGCATCATTTGTGGGAAAACACTTTAAATACTGATTTGGGGCCTCCCTGGTGGCGCAGGGGGTTAAGCACAGAACTATGAAGCAACCCACAGCCACTGCAGCACGAGTTCGATCCCCACTGTTGGCCAGGGAGCTGACCCACATGGCACAGCAGACTTCCTGTGTCTTGCCCGCCGCTCCCCTCAGCAGTATGTTTCAATTGATCTGCCTGTTCTGCTCCCCACTCTGTCTCTGGTGGATCCTCTCACCCCCCACACCTCTGGCCTGTACCCCAGCTCTTGTATGCACGAATAAATAAATCTTTCAAAATTAAATAAATACTGATTTGGCTTTGATTTCAAAGGAAGCTGCAGGCCATTGCGAGAAGGGCCTGGAGACACAGCTCGGCCTGTTCTTAGTTCTCAGAAACTCAGCTCCAGCCCAGATTTCCACTCAGCAGAAGCCCCACTCAGCTGTGACTCGCTGGACCCACCATCTTTGGAAGACTTGAAGTGAGGGACAGTCTCATTGCCCCTCCCCCAAGCACTTCTTTGAGGAAAAACCACTAATTTCCTATAATGTCTAATGTAAGGGCAGGGATGTGACTTCCTGTGTTCCCTGTCGCGGGGCTGCTGGGGACCCAGTTCTGGAAATGAGATGTAAATGAAGTTACTGGAAGGAACTCCTGGGACTGCTCCTTAAAAGGGAAAGACTCGGTTGCTGCGCCCTTTGCCTTTTCCCCTCCTTCCTGCCTTGCGCACTGATGAAGTGCTCTGAACTGCACAGCCAGCGTGTAACCAGAGGGCGTGTAACCAGAGGGCGATGACCCCGAGGCTGAGAACCAAGCGCTGTGGGGACAGCAAAGTGGGAGGTGGAGAGAATAGACCCTTGGAGTCACGCCAGCCCCGGGCTCCCGATATACAAGGCACGGTTGTGCCAGCGAGCACAGGGCCGGTTCACTGTAGATCAGGGCAGGCGGATAAAGAGAGTTCCAGAAAGCTCAGTGGAGTTTGCAGGCTTTGACGCGCTCAGGGAGCCAGTACATGGGCACACCAGCAGGGAGGCCCCCAGTCTTTACTCTTCCTCATGGTCTCACCTCTTCTGTGGTACCTCGTCCTCCGGGGCCGTGCTTGTATCCGCGGCCTCCAGGCTCAGGCGTGCGCACTTAGGCCTGCCACACTTGTGCTTCAGGTGTCCACAGTCAGGCACACGTGCCCCGTGCCCACGCACCTTTTGTATTAACACAATCAAGGCCGCAGGTGACAGCCGCAGAGCTATCACCTGATGAATTCATTTACCCTACAAAGACAAATCTCTGTTGTTAAACCACTGCCTCTCACATTTCTGTCACTTTCAGCTGAAGGGGGTTCTCTGACAGATCCTCGCCTGAGGCCTCTGCTCAGAACACTTTCCTTTGTTCTCATTCCATGCCTGACCCTATTCCACTGTCCCAGGAATATGGCAGCTCCCCCTGCATAGACTAACCACCCATCCATCCATCCACCCATCCATCCATCCATCCACAAACTATCAACCATCATCTGCCGTCTATATCATCTATCTCTTTATCTATATGTCTATCACCTCTCCCCCACCCTTCCCCTGGCCCTGGAGGTGCTGAAATGGGTAAATGGATTCGAGGACACTCTGTACGTCCATGTACCAGGTGATGCTGAGCAGGTGCATTAACTGCCTTCCTCACACGTGGACGTCAGTCCAGACCCCAGAGTTCTCACAGTGCTGGCAGCCACAGTCTCAGTGGACAGCGAGGCCAGTGTGGTGTCTGATGTCACTGGAAAGTAACACTCCCAGCTTCCGGGGTGCTGACCAGGTTCTGCCTCATGACCTGCCTATGAAGTATTTGATCTACAACAACCTGTTGTTCCCATATTGTGCTATCATTCTTGATAACATCATGTGAACATGTAAAAGAGCCCATCAGCCTGTTGGCTTTGCCCCTTTGGAGGGTAGGGAGACAGTGTGTGGTCACCTCCCAGTGGAGGAGACAGGCGCAAGGGCTGTGACCCAACCAAGGAACCCGAACGTGAGACCAAGTGTCTTTCACTCAGAATAGCCGCACACCTGCAGGCAAGTGGTTGCTGTTGTGGTGGGAAGAAGTTTAAAAAACAAAAGAGTAGGTCAGGAACAGCTTGTCTTGTGTATGGCAGCCCTTCACTGCTGTGAAACTACGTGGCCTCACCACCCACCACTTTCCTCAGTCAGTGCTGGGCAAGCAGTGGGGGGGTCCCCGCCTGCCACCTGTGCCTAACCCCAGGGCCCCACCTGGACCACAAGGCCGCTTCTGCGGGGGTGGGAGGGAGGCATCTCAGAGACACCAACCCTGGTCCGCCACACTTGGTCTCCATGGGCAAAGGCAAGCAAGCGATTTCTTTCTGTTTTAAAAAGATTTATTTATTTATGCATACAAGAGCTGGGGTACAGGCCAGAGTCCCGGGAGGTGAGAGGGCTCACCAGACAGAGTGGAGAGCAGAACAGGCAGACTGACTGAAGTACACTGCCAAGGGCAGCAGCGGGCAAGGCAGGAGAGGTCTGCTGCGCCATGTGGGTCCCCTCCCTGGCTGGCGGCAGGGATCGAACTCATGCTGCAGTGGCTGTGGTCTGCTTCATAGTGTGTTGCTTAACCCACTGCGCCACCAGGGAGGCCCAAGCGATTTCTTTGAGCCTGAATTTCCTCATTTGTGAAGCAGGAATCAAATCTCTTCTACAGGGGCTCCCTGGTGGCACAGCAGTTAAGCAATGCACTATGAAACAAATCACAGCCACTGCAGCACAAGTTCCATCCCTGCCACCAGCCAGGGAGGGGACCCACATGGCGCAGGCAGACCTCTCCTGCCTCGCCCGCTGCTTCCCTAGCAGTGTATTTCAGTCCATCTGCCTGTTCTGCTCCCCACTCTGTCTCTGGTGAATCCTCTCACCTCCTGCGACTCTGGCCTGTACCCCAGCTCTTGTATGCATAAATAAATAAATCTTTAAAAAAACCACCAAAACAAATCTCTTCTAGAGACACCACTCTCCCCTCTTGAGTCCATTCAGTACCTCAGAGAGCAAGGGAAGGTTGCTCCCTTTGCTTAACTGTAGCTGACAAATGGTCCCCAGGGTCCAGGAAGGGCGGGTTCTGCTGTTGGCCTCCTGGAGTTCCGTCCTGTCACTCACAAGGCTGCTCCCACAAGGCTCCTCTGCTCTGAAGGGCCTGTGACAGAATTGGAGCTGCTGAGCTTCCTGGGTTGTTAGCTGAGTCATCTCCCTGTGGTTGTAAGGCTGGGATCTGGGGTTCCTCTCTTTCCTGGCATTCAGCCAGGGGTGGGAACCAGCTCCTGGAGACAACCAGTGCTTCCTGGCCCTGTGCTCTTTCCAGAAGCCCTCTCCTAGGCTCACTTCTTCAAAGCCAGCAACGGAGAGAGTCTGACTCTGAGAGGGCCTAGACCTGCTTTCAAAGACTTCCACCTGATTAAGTCAGGCCCAACGGTAATCTCCCTTTTTGATTAGTTCAAACTCACCTAACTTAATAACATCTGTCAAATCGCTTCACCTCTGTGATATTCTTCACTTGTCATATTCTACTGACAGGAAGCAAGTCATAGCTCCCACCCACGCTCAGGGCCAGGGGATGACACAGAGTGTGAACACCAGGGGCTCGGAACTTTGGGACCTGTCTGCTGCCACGTCTTTATCTTTGCATGTCATCATGTCTGCTTCTACCATGCGGTGTCCCCACCCTTACAGTGTTCTACCATATGGGCATCCCGTGGTTGTTTACACAATTTTCTGTCATTTAACAATTAATAGACATAAGCATTTAAGTCCACCCCTCCCGCTTTTTTTTTTAATCACAGACAATGCTGGAAAGAATGCCTTTGTACTTGTGTCCTTCATGCATAGGTACTACTTCCTGAGGACATCTCTCCCCTCTCTCGTCAAAAAGTGAAGCAACAGCAGTTAGAGGTGGGGACTGGTGTCTGTGACAGGCCAATTCACGGTCAAACATTGCTCCCTGTTCTGGAGGGCGTGTGCTTGTGGTCCCATCCTGTCCCTGTTGATGCTGGGGAAGAGGCTGCATCTCTAATCTAATCCACACACTCAGGGGTCTTGACTGTGGGCGACTCAGAGACAGAGGATTCTCATGTGGAGAAAGCGCTGGCCTTCTGCTGTCCAGAGTGCAGCTCCCTCTCCCGAGGCCCCTCCAGAATGGGTGTGACTTCTAATGGCATGAGGCAGCTGACAAAAGACCTTCCAAGTCTCCCAAACAATCTCACTGTGTCCCCCAGAGGAGACCAAACATAATCACTTTCCAGCAGGTGATCCAGGTTCTACGGAACTGGAGGCTCCATAGAAAACAATTTGGGGGTTCCCTTAAAGAAACACAGTCACATCGTGGACATAGTTAGGTGCAGGGCCTCTGAAGGGACCCATCTTCTGGAGGGACCCTGAGTCGGAAGAGCCGTCAACTTAGCGGGAATCTGCCCTCGCCTGGGGATCCACCTTTGCTTCTTTCCCTGTGTGTTGAACTGGTCAGCTTTCCTTCCTGGCTGTGTAAGAGCGTTAACATTTAAGAGTTGAGAGAACCTCCAATGAAAAAGTCATCTTTGGCAAAGCTGCTCTAGTTTTAACTCTTTCCTACTCAAAACGGCCAACGTGCACGGCAGGAAAACCAAGGGTGCCAGAGTACCCTAGCTTGGTGTGCAGAGCTGGCGGCAGCAAGGAGGGTGAAGGAGCAGCGGAGAAGGGATCGGCCTTTATGGAGTCAGTCTGTGCTAGGAGATGTTTGTCTTATTTCACCGTTAGTGTGTCACAGGGCAGACACTTGCAGGGCACTCGACACAGCTCCCATTTTAGTGGGGGGAGGGGAAGGTCAGGGCAGCATAAGTTGAAATTCAAATATGAAACTGTTCACAGTAATTTTGGCATAAAACTCTTTGCCTCAGCCAGTCTCCCAACAGGAAACAGATGGCACATTCAAAATAGGATAATTTGAGGAGGGTTTATTTACAAAAGAGACGTGGGTGTCAGGGAACCACAAGGGATAGTACAGTTACCCAAGTGAAGTAGCAGTCAAGCATGCGGCTTTGAGGCTAAAAGGGGTGAGATGGGAAAAGTTACTGGCACCCATAGGGAGATGGTGGTACTGCAAGCCCACAGGAGAGACAACATGATTATTGGCTGAGGGCCACAGCCCCGCACAGGGAGGAAACAGACAGCCTGACCTCACTCACTGTCCTCTCTTCCATCTCCTGTGGAGCCCCAGCAGGCTGCAAAGGGCACTGCATGTGGCCCTGGGGCAGAGGGCACGGTGCAGTCTGGCAGGACAAACCACAGGCCCATCCATGGCAGTGCCCTTTTGCCCTCTCAGCATCTTCTCTAGACCTTTGTCCAGGCAAAAACCTGGTCTTTGCAACACAGGAGACCCATAAAGTCTGCCCAGCTATGGTATCAGAGTGGAATGATCTCAACTGGTCACACCTGGCTGAGATCACTGGTGTTCCTTGCTAAGGTAATGGTCTGTAGAAGAGGAAGGAGAAGGTATATGACTGGCAGCTGCTACAGGGCTGAGCAGGCCATCAGAGCTGCCTTCCTATACCTCCATCCTCTGCTCTGCTTCACTTCTGGTGGCACCTTTCTGGACAGTTCTTTACATGGTGGTATGACCCAAATCTTCAATCTTTCTCTTGGGGTTGGTACAGTTCTTATCGACTAGGACTATTTTCTTTTAAAGACTTATTTATGCATACAAGAGCTGGGGTGTAGGTTAGAGGTGCGGGCTTTGAGAGAATCTACCAGAGACAGAGTAGGGAACAGAGCAGGTGAATAGGCTGAAATAGACTGCTGAGGGGAGCAGAAGGCAAGATAGGAGAGGTCTGCTGTACCATGTGGGTCAGCTCCCTGGTTGGGATTGAACTCATGCTACAGTAGCTGCAAATAGCTGCAGTGCTGTGACTTAACCCCTTGCGCACCAGGGAGGCCCTCCACTAGGATGACTAAGAGGCACTCTAGGGTTGCTCCTTGTAGGGTAAAGGTTGATCAGGTATTTCCACCCTCCCACCACTGTGATGATGGACACCTGTGGTGCTGCGAGCATTCCAGGGTGAGCATGCGCAAGTGGGCGCACCTGAGTTGAACACGGGCATAAATGGGTGGCGTCATGAGGACGCCAGAACTGTGAGGACCAACAGACAGAACTGTGAGGACCGGACCGACCAATGGAACCGACAGGATGAGCAGCAGTAGCAGCAGCAGCAGAGAGAGAGAGAAGCAGCAGCCGAGAGGGTGAGATGCGCCGGGGGCTGGGCGGCCTGCCAGCCTCCCGGCCCCCCGGCACTCCTGCCTGCCATGTACCTGGCCACCTCTACTAAATAAAGTATGAAAAGCCACCAAGGGCTCCAAGAGACTCCTTCCTTGACCAGTCTGCCCAGAACCATCCCGAACCTTGCTCCAGTGTCGCTCCCATCCTGCCGCTACACTCCTCATTCCAGGCACTATACTCCTTACCCCCATTCAGCAACTTGTTTCACACTGTGGCCAACACTAATCACTCCTCCAAAGACTGACCCCTTTCTTTGCCTAGACATGTGGAGGGCATGTGGAACCTGGCATGAACTTTTAATTCATCAGAAACATGTATATTCTCTTCCAGGGTACCAGGACCTTCCATTACCAACCTTATAAGTGAAAATTTTTTCTGGTGTATTATTAGAAACAACGGTGAGGGCCTCCCTGGTGGCGCAGTGGGTTAAGCAACGCACTATGAAGCAAACCGCAGCCACTGCAGCACGAGTTCGATCCCTGCCGCCGGCCAGGGAGGGGACCCACGTGGCGCAGCGGACCTCTCCTGCCTTGCCCGCTGCTGCCCTTGGCAGTGTACTTCAGTCAGTCTGCCTGTTCTGCTCCCCACTCTGCCTGGTGAATCCTCTACCTCCCTGGACTCTGGCCTATACCCCAGCTCTTTTGTGCATAAATAAATATTTAAAAAAAAAAAAAAGAAAAAAGAAACAACAGTGAAAGAGGGGCCTCCTTGGTGGTGCAGGGGTTAAAGTCTCAGGTCTATCAAACTATCACCAACCACTGCTGCATAAATTCAATCTCTGGCCAGCGAGCTGACCCACATGGAGTAGTAGATCTCTCCTGTCTCTCCGCTGCTCCCCTCAGCAATGTATTTCAATAGACCTTCTGTCTGTTCCCTATTCTCTCTAGTGAATCCTACATTTCTGGCCTACAGCCCAGTTGTTCTATGCATAAAAATAAATCTTTTTTAAAAAATAAAGAGGCAATGAAGTTTATTCCTAAGATCTCACTTGTTGATATAATGTTCATAATTTTTACATGTGCACTCTAGGGCCTATTATTGCCATACTTGTTCCAGTCCCTTGATTTCCTGTTGTTTTGCTATTCACCTGTACTTCAACTCATGGTACCACCACCAGTGCAAATTCAAATTGTGATGCCAGTGTATGCTACAGGTTACTCATGTCCCATTTCTAGCCTCTTCTCCACCAACCCCTATAAGGGTATCACTGTGCTCACCAAATAATTAACCCAACTCCAGATTCTCATTTTAAGAGTCTGTTTCCTGGGGCCACTTCTGGTACTAATTACTCTGTCTGGGTCCCAACAAGAAACAGATGGCATACATGTAATAGCTCAATTTAAGGAGAGCTTATTTATATAAAGCCTATTTACAAAGGTATGGGTAACAGGGAAACCTAGAGAAGACAGTTACCAGAAAATGTATTCACATACTCCATACTCAGCTGCAGAGATCTTGGCTGAGAAACAAAGCAACTAGAGGCAACCTCGCAGGGAGGGAACTAGAGGAACACAAATTCACTCTAGTTTCCTGAGGGGGAAATCCCTGGTGAGCAAACCCAAATGGAAGCTAGTGGGCAGAAATGGTGTTTTTTTTTTTTTTTAATATTTATTTATGCATATAAGCACTGGGGTACAGGCCAGAGGTGTGGGGGGTGAGAGGATTCACCACAGACAGAGCAGGGAGCAGAACAGGCAGATCAACAGAAGTACACTGCTGAGGGGAGCAGCAGGCACAGCAGGAGAGGTCTGCTGCGCCATGTGGGTCCCCTCCCTGGCCGGCAGCAGGGATCCAGCAGGGATCGAACTTGTGCTGCAGTGGCTGCAGTTTGCTTCATAGTGCATTGCTTAACACACTGCGCCACCAGGGAGGCCCCAGAAATGTTTTTGAGGTTCATACAGGTCAATATAGAGACAGCTGAGCTGACCAGAGGCAGAGATACCCAGCACACTGTGTTCTGCAGTAAGATTAATGGGATAATGGAAATGCAACTGAAGGTGCAGAACTGATACCCTCCCACAGTATCTACAAGGCAAACTGACCTTCGATCAGACTAGACACACCCGTTCTCTCTGCTCTTTAGATGAAGGTGGATGGCATGCCCACCCTACACTTCTCCGTGTATTATAAAGAATTGAATTTACCGTAACTCTCGTTGCTGTAGTTCTAAATCTTGAAATTGGTGGTATCTTCCAACTTCGTTCTTTTTGGAAACTGTTAACAGCAGTTTGCCTTTCCATATAAATTCCAGCGGGTGGATAGCTACCTAAAAGGCCTGATGGGACCAAATGGAAATGCATTCAATCCATAGATCAAATTGTGGAATTGATGTAACAATAATCTTCCACCCTGTCAACATGGGTACTTCTCACCTGGTTTCTCATCAGTGTATTTTGCAGCTTTCAGCATACAGGTACTTCTTTTTTGTTAATTGGGGTGGGAGGGTGGTGTTGAGCTTCTCAAAGTTAGGTCTTTGGGTCTTCAGTGCTTTGTTCCTAGCATACAAATGCAACATCTGAAAGCCCCTTCTTCTGGGAGGTAACTACTAATACACCCCCTAAACATACCGTGGGCCAATATTTTTCAAGAGATCACCTTGGTTGTTGAGGCTCTGAAAACTGACAGTGTGATATGTGGATGGTGGGACAATGCCTAGGCTGAAGGAAGGTGCTCTGATTCCAATTGGGCTCAGTATTGAGAATACTAGCGCTTCATGGTAACGTACACTTAGCAGTAACACTAATAAGATTCCTACTGAACACACTGAGTATGCTGAAAGCTGCTAAGGACACACAACACACACATTTGGGGTTCCAGTGGGCTTTTATTGAGATAAATTAACAAAAAAAAAATCAAGATTTTACCATCTTTTTCTGACCCTTATAAACGTAGCAGACTGGTCCATGTACGTGTACATACAACATAACACATCCCAACAAAAACAGAGCCCCACTGGAACATTTGCCAATTAACAGAAAGCCAATTTTTCCCTTTCCCCAAATGTTTTCAAAATTTTGAGTTTCCACCGTTCACTTCTCAGTGGAACTGATCCCTTGTGACTAGGGACATTGTAATTGCCTCCCATTTTTACTGGAAAAAAAATTTTTTTTTCATATTTTAGTTTTGCTTTCAAAAAAGGGAACAGTGACTTTGTTTTCTCCAGACACCCCTCCCCCACAACCTCTGGTTAAAATACAGAAGCCTGTATCTTAATAACCCAACCCTATCCCCTCCCTTGCCCTGCCCAGTACTGTCTACTGGAGAATTTAAATACACTTCTGTTGGAATCTATCAGCTGTGGAGGGGCAGAGTCCCAAGTGTCAGGCTAGCTCCCTCTGACCTCACTGTTTTAACCCTCGGTCACTTACTCTTTATCCTGAAGATGAGTTTTTAGATCAGAAAGGAGGTTCTTTGGGAATTTTAAAAAATGATCTTCAAGGACATAAAGCAGATCTACAAACTCACCAAATCAATGTTAAGTCCACCAAGAAGTTGACCAACTTTAGCTCCCATGTGTTCACTAATTTTGCTTGACAAAGGGTCTTTATGCCAGTAAATGGTTCCACCCTATCAATTTTTAAAATACCTAGACTGCTGGCAAAGTAAAACATGGCTTAATTTCCAAGAACTTATTTCCTCTTTTGTTACTCATCCATAAGGTCAAGAGTGTGGCTAAAGGCAATTTCTCATGAGGTTATGAGCTTCCAAAGTGTCTCTAAATCCTTAGTGCAGACACCCTCCCTTTTTGGGGCACATTAATTTCCCTCCCACCCCTATTAAAAAAAATAAACAAGTCATCAGAATGAGATGTTTTGATTCCAACAATCAAGGCTTTGTGCTGAGTTGTCTTGTTCTAACCCAAGCATGATGTTATCAAACACAAAGCACCTGGCAAAGGAAAGATGCTCCCATCTCATTCTGAAAACAAATTAAGATAACCAATTGCCACCCCACCCCCACCCCCAGCCTTTGGGGCCAATCCATATGATGATATTGAAATCAACTTGAAAATAATTTAGACATATTTAGGTTTCCTTCTCCCTTACTTCTTCCCATGGAAGATAATTTTGAATAAATTTATCCCATCCCTAAGGGAAAGGCAAGAAAGTTGCTTTCTCCATTGGAACACATGGGAAGACAAAACAGGCCTAGAGGCAGCAAGGTGTGTAACAGCTGAAAACTCATTACACAGCTACACAACCACAGGCTAAACCATGAGTTGGACGTAATTTAAATATTAAAAATAGGGAATAATTTTCATTCAAATTAACCATTGGAAAAATGCCATTACTTAAAATGAACACCAAATAATGGAAAGAACATAAAACCAATTTGCAATAGTAACAATGCTCCTTATCATGGGGGGAGGTGTTTAAAAAAAAAAAAAAAAAAGACCAGGATTTGACCTAGTCCTTAGAGCATCTTTCCATTTAACAATTCCTATTCAAAAGTTAAGCACCAAAACTGGACAGCTGCCTCTACAAGACTGTCCAATAGTGGTGTCCCAGATAGTTTAAGTGCCACTCCTCATCAGAGGCTGTACTTTAGTAATACTTTCAATTTAAGTCTGTGCTTTTAAGAGGGACCCATAGACACGTGGCACCAGGCGAGCAGTCTGAGGATGGCAAAGGAGACTGCGCCTTTTGTATAGTCACCCACACACACTCGCTAGCGAGACACAAAACTGCATTTGAATCTTTCCTGCTTTATCTTCTATAATGAATGATCCCTCTTTTCTCGCCAAGGGTGGGGGGGGGGAGCTGCATCAGTACAAGGGCACGATTTTTTGGTCAAAAGTTGATGCCATTTAAACTCCCTCCCCAACCCTTCCCTGGAAAAAGTTATCTCCTTAAGATAAGTATTTAGTAACCAATACTGGCTAGACTGAACTATGGTCTGGATACCAAATAAATGAGCTTGTTCTTTTTTAGGTATGTACTGTGCAGCTCTTGCTACAGTTTTTAAGGAGTCAGGGCTATGTCTGATCAGGAGGCATCTGTAGGATTTTGATCCTCAAGGAACTCTGGGTGAGTCACAAGTTATTTTGTTTAGAACTAGACAGAGTCAAAAAAGCAACTTTGAATAACTGATTTCTTTATCCAGGTGAGTTAAGCATGAAAACATATGCAGGACTTATATTTAGGGTTTTCAAAAACAATGGAATATGGAATTCAAAAGCTTTTTAACTTTTTGCTTCCCCCCTTCCCCAGATGCCTCCTGATTGACCTAGTACACTGGGTTAAAAGGGAATTAAAAACATTAAAAAAAAAAAGTTCACTGGTTTTGATTCATCTCACTCCTTTTGCCTGGAGATCAGGCCAAACATCAAGCATGTTGGGAGGGGCACAATTTAAAGCAACACTAGTGCCTGTTAAGCGTTTGCCAGCAATTTACAACGCAAAATGACAGGTAATTCTTGTCACAAAGCAAGAGGATGGCAAGCAGCTTTCTGTAGCATGAAAAGTTAACAGCTCTCAGGGGTTGCCCATTCCTGCAAGTTTATGTATCAAGGTAGGCAGAGGGCAACACACACACACACACACACACACACACACGAGGTGATCCACAGACAGTAAGCCCCAGAACTGCTAACCTTACCAAAGCTTGTCCTGGCTAATATTCTGAAATGCAAATCTATGCTTTATACATACACTGCTCAAAGACACTGCCACTTGTAGAATCCCCACTGCAAGACAGATTAATCTTGTCCCCTTTTGCTGAGCTTGAAAAGTTTCTCAAACTTTTTAAAAGGGGGAAGAAGCAAAATCAGAGAGCGCTTCTCAAAAATAACATCGTGAATTATGGGTTTTTGAAGCGTCCTTGCTCTCTGGTAGGCTTCCTCCAAAGGAACTAGATGAGACAGTGACAGCAAACAGTGACTCTCAGACTTCAGGGTCCCTTTTCCAACTTAGGGTACCACAAAGGTCTGCTCTAAGAGGCCAAAGTTACGTTTTAGAATTTAGTGTTGCGGAAAACTGAGCCCCTCTCATCTTTAGCTGCTCCCATAATCACTCTAATCCCCTTAACCCCAGCAACCTTCATCCAAAAAAAAAATATATATATATGTATATATATATATATGAACCCAGAAAAAAACTTATTTACAAAGTTTATACAAGTATACACACCCAATTTTCTATGGGACACGCTTTGCCACAGAGGAAAGAGGGTCAAGGCTCTGACATGACATGTCTACACATCAAGTGCCATAACTGCTAATGGAGGCGTATGTAAACCAGTCTTTAGTGTTCTGCTATAGAGCACAAAGGCTTGTCATATGGCTCCTGCAATGATAGACTGCTCTTTCCTTTGGGAGCGATGATGTAACTACTCAGCCCAGAAGAAATTTTTACTTGGGATTGTTTTTTTAAATACATGTATTTACAGTGCGGATGAACTGCAGTTGCATATCAACTCCTCCATATAAAGAAAAAGAAAATGGTGTTTAACATTACTAGTACGTTTCATCTTCCAGCCCCTGGCTTGAGTATCAGGTAGAAAGGGAAGAGAGAGACTTCAACTTGAAACCAAAATGAAGACAAAAATTTTTAAAAGAAAGGAAAAAAGAAAATTACTATTGTCAATTCCTTGGGCTGTGTCTAAAAGATGATATTCTGAATGGTCTCATAGCATAAGGCACTTCGCACAAATAAGTAATAAGCTCTTCAGGCTTAAAAAACGGATGAGTAATCAGGGAGAAGTTGAAATGCACTCAAGAGAGTCAGCTGTTGGAGAATTTTGAAATCTTCGACAAGCTTGTGTGTTCATCAAGATTCTTCTCTTTTTAGGGTTTCTTCCCTTCTCTTTTTTTTCCTCCTTCCTTGTCCCCCTTCCCCAGAAACATTTTTTAAAAACCAGCAGTTAGTGCAACTAATGTTCAGTCAGCACACAGTGCAAACAAGTGGAACAGAAAAGGTAAATTCCTTCTTTTTCAGCTTTTTTCTCTTCACCAGTTTAAAAAAAAAAAAAAAAAAGGTCTGAGCTCTTTTATGTCTTCATAGTTCCAAAATAAAAGATGAAAAACCCACAAAGAGAAGAGCATTCCCCCCCAAAAAAAACGATGTGTCACAGATCCAAAGAGCCTTCTGTAGTTTTGTCAAAGCCTGAAGAGGGAAGAAACCTAAAATTAACATTTGTGAAGCAGTATGAACTAGGGTGCATGGATTTTCATACCCCCAATCCAAATGCTTTAACAGCGTGTACCACGTGTTTTCCCCTGCTGTAGACACCAGCCAGAATAAAGGAATTTCTTCTTCTAGGAATCCCAGACATGAAAATGTCATGTTTTCAGACATGAGTCTGAAAATTCTTGCAATAGGCAGCAACAATCCATTAGAATTAAGAAATTTTTTTTTTTAACTTTACATGAACTCACTAGAGCTTGCCAATATACTAGCAAACATTGGATAGTTTTATGTTTGAGGATTTTGTGCTTGACATTTAAATTGCCAGGGGTGGATGGGGTTGCAGGAGTTAAGGTGAAAAGAGTAATTTGAAAATCTAAATGTTAATGGCTAATTTGCAAATTATCTTCTCTAAAATTAAATCAGACTTTCCTTAAGAAAAAACTAAAAAGCAGCATACATTCTTTTAGGTTGATGAGTATGTGTGCAGTAAACAAGAGTGGGCATTTAAAAAGTTGTTCTTATAACCTTACACATTTGGTAATAAGGTATTATGGTAACTTATCTTGATTTATTAAGATACTTGTTAGATATTAAGAATGAATACTAACAGAGGGATGACTAAGTGGTAAAGGAAAAGAAAATATTCAAAACTGCAGATAAGGCTTTTTTAATTTGCGAGTCTGATTTTTCTTAGTACTGCTAATATATTTCATTACTTAGGAAGACTGTATTTAAGAACAATATTTATGGATTCTCCAATGAGACAACTTGCCCAAAATATATCTTCTATTTACTGCCACTGACACCAACTGATAAATGGCCCTATATTGTTATTATATGGTGGGACATCAAATTTCCACAGAAAAGAGTATCTTTTTTTTCTTTCCCTAAATATTCTGCTCACTTAGCTATTCTATCAGGTACGCACATGCTTGTTAAGGTTTCTCATCTTCTACAGGCTCGCTGTGGTATTCTGCCACATACAGGCTCTTGTCAATGTTGCTTGGGATAGGTTTAATTTCTGTTCCCAGCTGCTCCTCAATACTTTTCAGGTTGAAGCGATCATCATATGTGATCAAGTTGATGGCTAAGCCAAGATGACCAAAGCGACCTAAAGATAAAAGTTTGTTTTTTTTTTTAGTTGTAACACTTTTATTTCAGAATGACTGTAAGACTGGATTTCACAGGAATACAACTAATTTACATGTCTAAATCACAATACCACTGAATCAAAAACAATTTATCCTACATAAAAATTTGGCCTGAGGAATGTTCATCTGAATATTAATCTACTTAAGAAAAAAGATTTTAATAAAAGTGAGTTAAATATATCAATCAACAAGCATGATCAAGTCTACAAGCAGCAAAACTAAACAGCATTTATATTTCTGTTCAGTGCCATTCTGAGTACAAGAAATCGCTTTTCATGGTTTCATACATATTATAGCTTCAGGTTTCATCACCCAAAGCAGTACTCTATTTTACTTTTCTTTTCTTTTTTTTTTTTTTAAAGATTTATTTATGCATACAAGAGCTGGGAGGTGAGAGGATTCACCAGACAGAGTGGGGAGCAGAACAGGCAGACTGACTGAAGCACACTGCTGAGGGGAGCAGCAGGCACAGCAGGAGAGGTCTGCTGCGCCACGTGGGTCCCCTCCCTGGCCGGCAGCAGGGATCGAACTCGTGCTGCAGTGGCTGCTGTTTGCTTCATAGTGCGTTGCTTAACCCACTGCACCACCAGGGAGGTCCCTATTTTACTTTTCAAAAGACAAAATGGATGCTCATTTGTGTCAAAGTTGCCAAAACATACTAGAGCAGGACAGTTACATACAAAATTACAAAAGTGAGCTCATCTGTAAATTTTATCTCAAGCAATTTGTAGTTTTAGCTTTTATTAATAAATGCTCTAGAAGAACTAGAAATTATTAAGTAATGAAAAGAAACTAGTTTTAATTCACTTTTTGCACAGCTATCATATTCTTAAACAAAAGAACAACATTTAGTCACCAAATTGCTCATAAAATTTCCACAAGGAACATCTCCTTCCTTTCCCTCACCTGATCTTCCAATACGATGGAGATAGGTCTCTGCCAGCTTTGGGAAGTCAAAGTTTATCACCACATTCACAGCTTGTATATCAATACCTCGGGTAAACAAATCTGGAAAAAGGAAAAGGTGATCTCCATTTTGTCTTTCAATTTAAACATGCTTCTTGGTACCCTAATATTCTAATACATTTTCAGTGTAACCCAAGTTTATTTACACTCCATTCAGCAATTCAAATGTATCTGAAAATTATTGGCATACCTTTTATGCACATTATAGTAAGTAACTTACTGTTTACAAGTTACCTTTTTCCAGTCCTAAGAAAGTTTTTAAGAAATTATCTAAGACTTACCAATACAGTTTGGATTTGCCAAGTTCTAAACATTTCACTGATGAACTGTTTTCCCTTATAGATTACAGGTTCCCAAAGTGCAGGAAGTCTATCTGTGTGTGTGTATAAGTGTGTAATTATGATAAAGTAAATACGACACCAACCAGGGTTGGCGTTTTTTCCCCCCTGTATCTGTGTAAGTGACTGGTGCACAGTAAACAATTATTTGCTAAAAATCAATAAATAGCTATTCACTGAATAAACTACAACAGACATTTGTTCAGAATTTATAATGGCAACCCATTTTATAGATTTAAAAACTAGCATAAAAATGACTTGCCCAAGATCTTATCACTGATGGTTAAAAAGTAATAGGATTTGGACTCTTAAAATTCTAGCAGGCTAGTATCTCTTCACAAAATCAGGTATTTTATATTTTGAGTACTTCATACTTAAAGGCCTGAACTGCTGACAAACTAAGTGTATTAATTCAGTTATATTGTCTTTTCATATGTAAAGCAGAGAAACAAGATCAACCAGAGGCATGCCAGATATTTAAAAATTCTTTCACTGATTCTTATAATTAGCAAATTTAATATTCTGCTAGAAAAAACTCTATTTCTAAAGCTCTATCTTTAAAAATCCAAAATTTGAAATACTCTAAACCCTGATCTTGGTGGTAACTGTATGAATGTATACAGATGCGAGAATTTACTATATATATACAATCACTTAATTTATCTGTGTGCATACCTCAATTGTTTTTTTTTAAAAAATTCCAGGTTCTTCCCTCTTCCCAGACAACTCATTTAGATTAATTTCATACCAATTCTAAGATTATAGTCCCAGTGTAGAGATGGGAGAATGTTGAATTTATTTCCTTTGCTCTGACTGCCTGTCTGACTCCCCAAATTATTTTTTTTTCTTCATGCAGTGAAATACACCAAAATAAAGACTAGTATGCTTCTGGAGAAAAAAATAGGAAAGGCCATGATGAATAATTTCCAAAACAGATTCTTAAACCATTTTGCACAAGCAATATATAATTCATTCCTGCATCCCTGTACACTAAAACTACTCAGAAAGCACATACCCCAAAACCGATATATAAGGCAGAAATGAGATATGAGTGGCAGAGCAAGTCTACAGTTTCAGATATGGGATCTACTTTCAGAAGTTAATTACAGCCCATTCTCAACTTCAGAATTTCTGTAACTGGTAGTAGGTTGAGCTAGACAGTGTCTCAAACTCCAGCGTGATGTGGACGAAGCAGAGCAGAATGTAGAAAAACAACGGGTAAATAAATAAGAACACTTACCAGTGCAAACAAGATTGCGGCATAAGCCATTTCGGAAATCGTGAAACACACGATTTCGATGTTCCTAAGGACAAAGCCATAAATTTGAATTTAATCAAAACCTATACTCATGATGCTACGTTTTCCATTGTTATCTCTCCTATCCAAACAGTTCTTTATACTCAAAATTTGTTTACACAAATGAAACAAGTCAATCCAACACACATAAGGAAGATACCAGAGGTTTGGCTTGGCTAAAATGTCCAATTGGGGTGCCAGTAAAGTCACAATGAATTTTTGCTTGAAAAACATACAAAAAATACATACTGGCCTTCTGACAACCCATTGCTATTTTAGTTATATAAAAAAAACCTACAATTAAAACCAGACACATACACTTTGACTCTAGATTATCAAAAATGATCAATTTAGCATCTGACAAACTGATCTTTTTCAATGCAAGTCTTCCATCCTGACATACTCTCTTCAGTTTAATACATTAATTTCCTCTGATATCCTTACTAATTGCTTACAAAATGGTATCTGATCCATGACATTGTTTCTTTGAAAACCAATTTAATTTCTTAACCTTTTAACCTATTACAGAAACTGCTTTCTTTTCATGAGATTTCGTAATGTTGTATACCCATGCACACATTCCAAATGCCTTGGTGTAATTCTGATTTTGTGTTAAATCAAGTTTTGAAATTTAGAGTCATCCTTTCTTTTAAAGCAAATAATAAAGAAAAAATTAAATGGGTTCAGGAGCTACAGTAAGAATCTAGTTCAGTGTTGCACAACAAAACCTCTGCAATTACATAAATGCTCTGTATCTGTGCTTTCCAATGCAGCAGCTGTCTGTCATATGTAATGGGACACTCGAAATGACGCTGAGTGAGGAACTAAATTTTTTATTCTAATTCATTTAAATTGCCACGTGTGGCTAGTGTTTACTATATTAAATAGTGCAAATCTAGAGATGACTTGAGAAGAAAGGAAATAATCTCACATCTGTATCATACATGAGCGTTTACAAAATACGCAAACATCTCAATTCTAACAACCTTGTGATATAAGATATGTAGCACTACCTCTATTTTACAATTAGAAAACTGAACCCCAGAAGAATTTAAAATGAAATTCATTCAAAGACCTAACTTTTAAACTAATGGGATTTGGAGGAGCATTTAAACAAAAATAATAAATAATTAAGGGGAAAAATCCACTCAAATTTTATTTTTATACTCACCTGCCTCATTTTAGCATGGATATAGAAGCAAGAATAACCCAGTTGAGAAATCTTCTTGGCTAGCAATTCAACTCTCTGAGAGGAGTTACAGAAAATGATCGACTGGTTTATCTGAAGCTGAGCGTGGACAGGACATCAGAAACAAAAACAGAAACCTTCATTTACTTTGCCCAATATTGAAAATACTGAATGGCAAATAATACATGTTAAAAGCTTGGTCTAAGACATAGAATCCCATGACAACAAAAAAGCTAAAAATTGTAAATACTATATTTATGTAATAGTTGCAGATAATTTTTTTTGCGTATGTTTTAATGTATAATAATCTATTTTAAACACTATAAACACTAATAAGAGTAAAACATAGGTTGATTTCCATTATTTGTGGTTGGTGTTGTCTATAAAGCTGCTGCTAAACATGGAATTTATGAATATAGAACCACTGCTTATAGGTGAAATGGTTCCTGTGAGTCTCTGGCCATAATTTTTCATCAATATATAACCTCTTAATGTGTGTTACTGTTTAAAGACAACTTATTTACTCACCACCGACAGCATTATAACTCATACTTTTTTAAAAAAAGATTATTTATTTATACATACAAGAGCTAGGGTATAGGCCAAAGGTAGGGGGAGAGTATTCACCAGAGTAGGGAGCAGAACAGGTGGATTGACTGAAATACACTGCTGAGGTGAGCAGCAGGTGACGCAGGAGAGGTCTGCTGTGCCATGTGGGTCCCCTCCCAGGCTGAGGATTGAACTCGTGCTGCACTGGCTGCCAATAGCTTCGTAGAGCTGAGACTTCATCCCTTGTGCCACCAGGGAGGCCCCCCATAACTTATATTGGTATGAAATTTATCTAATACACATTTTCTGTGCAAGGCACATCAGCCTTATTATGCTGGAAGCATACTTCAGAACTATATTCATTCAAACAATGAAATCAACAACAGTAACCACAATGTGTTAAATGTGCATCAGACCACAGAGGGACATCTGTGTATAGCTGGGAATACAGGGGACAGCTCAATTTTTTTTCACACTATGTATATTCACAATGACTTCAAACATTGGTTTGAAGGTTACATTTTGTCAATATATGAATTTGAAAATAAAATATATGCATACAATGAGTATCCACTGTAATTAAGGTCAAATTATTTGAGAATGAAATTGAAAGTGCTTATGGCTTGTCAATCTGTCAACTTCAGATCAAAAAATGACACTGTTGCATAGGAAAAGCTAAGGACTGTTTTATACATTACAGTAAGAAAATGTATACAAATGTCTATTTTACTGGAGCTAAATGATGGATAATATTCAGGAACTGAAGCCTATTACTTACCCTGGAGAAAAGTGTGTTGAGGCAGTGTACTTTTTGGCGCTCAGTTACATAAGCATAGTACTGGGTTACTCCCTTCAATGTTAGTTCCTCCATCAGGTTAATCTCATAGGGTTTCTGTAAATGGGAATTCTGTGGTGGGGGAGATGGAAGGGAAAGAAGTCTATAAGAAAGCACAGTATATCTCTTAAATATATTCCACATATCACTGTCTGATAAACTTTAAAAAAAAAAAAAGATGATTTTTTTTTATGCATACAAGAACTGGGGTGCAGGCCAGAGGTACAGGGAGTGAGAGGATTCACCAGAGATAGAAGGGGGAGCATAACAGGCAGATGGGAGAGGTCTGCTGCACCATATGGGTTAGCCCCCTGGCTAAATCCCTGGGATCCAACTCATGCTACAGTGGATGGCAACAGCTTGACAGTGGAGACTTTAACCCCTGTGCCACCAGAGAGGCCCTGTCTGATAAACTCTTAAGTATGTGTCTCTCTTCAAAATGAGTATGCCATAACTGTCAAGGAATTAAGTAACCATAAAAAGGGAGTTCAGATTTAGTTTTGTAACTAAGTTACTACTGTACTTTGTATATAAAGAGCATGCTGTAATCAATTCATATAGCATCAATGGCTATGACAGTCAAACACCAAAAGTTAGAAAGAATTTAACCAAATTAATATTCTAGCTTAAAAAACAATCAGTTAATGTATACACAGCAGACCTTCAGCTGAAAAGCCACAAACTTAATCAGTATAAAGTACACACTGATAACAAATGGTTAAGGGTGTACTAATGGGCAATAGGACGGCACTGCTTTAAAGTATAGGTTTGTACTCACCATGAACTTCTGTACACTAAGAGGGAAAGTAGCAGAGTATAATAAAATCTGTCTGTTTTTAGGTAGCGTGAGAATAATATCCTCCATTATCTGCACAAAATCCTGTGATAGCAATTTATCTGCCTGCAATATAAAGAGAGAACAATTAAAAATAAAAAAAGAGAAAAAGAAATAGCTTACATTTTTGGTTATGCAAGAAAAACAGTCACAGAATGCTCCTGGCTATTAACATTAAGTTCTCCACAACAGTAGAGGCAGGCCGATGGTACCAAAGCAGCTTACCATTAGGATGTAAGCTACTTTATAGGATTGTTATAAAAATTAAATGAAAAAAAAAAAAGGGCAATTAACATACAGTGACTAAAAAATTTATTACTCAAACATAAAAACATGGTCTGAATCATAAACATCAGCAACTTGATCTAGATTGTCTAAAACACAAACCACAGATCAAATGGGAAGGTAACTTTGTTTTAAAGCATCAACACTAAATATACCGTATGTATAAAAAGCTGAGGATTCAAAGGATACAGAGTTCATGGGAATATTCTCGAAAGGCACTTAGCTGATAATACATGTAACAGAGATAAACCAAGTAAAAAGAAGTATAAAGTATATGCTAAAATAAGGAGTTAAGAGACATTACATGCTTTTTTAAACAGGTATCACTGAATGGAAAAAGACTTAAAATGAACTTGGTGTTGAGGTTATTCAGCAACTTCTCTTTCTGAAAATAAAAACCTAAACTATCTGGTATCCTTAAGAAAGACACATGGCTGAACTATTCCAAAAATGCTTATAATCTCTTGCCTTTGAAGGACAAAGCATGTTTTATAAACAAATTAGTCTGAGCTGCCAAGAGTCATGTATTTATTAGAAGGTCAAAACCACAGAGTTTCTGCTGTATTCACTACAGGTAGAAACAAAGTACAGAAAATAGTAACTTTCCAAGTAAAAAGACATTACCTCATCCAACACTATCATCTGGACATGATCAACTTTTGCTACTCCTTTCTTGATAAGATCCAGGATTCTCCCAGGGGTAGCTATCACCACGTGCACTATGCAAGATTAGAAAAAATATTTTCATTAATTTTAGCTTGTGCAAAAAGGACATAGTAAAGGTTTATATTTGTTTTATCAGAATCATAGCTGTAAAAGGAGGACTAATACAAAGAGGCAAAGAAGTGCTTTAGGATATGGACTTCCATTTCATCTTGATTTAGCTGGCAAATATTTGTTTCATCTCTACACTAGGTGGGCTATATAGATTTCCTAATCAAGTGTTCTAAATAGGAGGCATATACTTCCTTTTTTTAAGGACAATCTCTAATGAGTAACAAAAACCACACCAAGTAGTTTGCCTGTCATCTAAATCAATGGTCTTCAGAAGATTGTTAAATATAATTTTTAAATAACTACAGTGGAAGAATATAGCAAATATGGCCTCCCTAGTGGCCTAGGGGTTAAGACTCAGTGCTATCACTGCGATGGTCTAAGTCTGACTGCTGGCCAGGGAGCTGACCCACATGGCACAGCAGACCTCTCCTGTCTTGCCTGCTGCTCCCCTCAGCAGTGTATTTCAGTAGATCTACCTGTTCTGCTCCCCACTCTGTCTCTGGTAAATCCTCTCACCGACCCCCCCCCCCCGCCTCTGGCCTATACCCCAGTTCTTGTACGTATAAAAGAAACTAAATCTTTTTTTTTAAAAAAGTACAATAAAATAACAAAATTCTAACAGATTCTATGTATAATTTCATAGAAGTGGATCACATTCTTGCTGTTACCCTTTTTTCACACTGTATCATGGAAAACTTCATTCTCTAGTAGCTATGTGGAATTCCATTCAAACTAGACTATATCCCAAAATATTTAGTCAATCTCCTCTGACATTAAAGTTGTTTCAATTTTATAATACTACAAACCACAATGCAGTAAAACCACCTTGCAGGTGCCCAATTATTTCAAGAAAGGTATTTGAAATATATATTTATAACTTCAAACCATTATATCAAAATTGTTCACCTTAAAAGCTGTGTCAATTTATACTCTCATGTTACAAGATAGCTTATTTCTTCTCGACAAACTCAAATTATTACTAGTTATTTTTTAGCCTTGTCAATGAGAAAGGCACAGCACTAGTTTGCATTTCTTATTTACATTCTAAAGAGTTATCATATCCTATTACTCTCAATTTGTCTTTTTTTAAAAAAAATTTAACAGTCATATCCTTTATTCATTTCTTTATGGCAACAGTTGTTTTGATTCTTAAAAACAATTTTTAATAAACTACTGAAAGAAAACACCTATGGCTGAAATTATACTCAAAGGTAGGCCAACTATATCAATCATTTCCTACCTGTGTCATCAAGTCTCATTATGTCATCCCGTAAATTGGTTCCTCCTGTGGTTGCCATCACTTTGGCCCCTCCCATATGTTTGCTGACCTGGATGCAAATTTGACTGACCTGTAGAGCAAGTTCTCTAGTGGGAACAATCACCATTGCTGGAAAATATTAATAGAGAAAACAGGAAAAAACATATTTTAAGAGTTTAAGATGCTACAGAAATACTGCCCCCTTGTAACCTATACAATGAGACATTTTAAAAAGTTGAGTAATAGGCCTGATTTTGAAAATTCATATAAATTTTTTAAAAAAGGTAGACTTATTACAATGTTCCAGATTTAGACTTTTCCTTAACAATACTACTTTATAAATCATAGTAACATTTAAGGTTTTTTGAAATGATAACCGTTAATTCGAAGTTTACTAATATTTCAGTAAGATTCAAGAATCTAAACAGGAAACCCCTGTTGTACAGGTTTATTTACACATGAAAGGCACAGGGAGGTAAAGAAATGTAACTACAGATTAAGAAAGCTGAAAATCTATGAAAAAGCCTTAGAGATGAGAAAATAGCTACCATCTTACTTTGGGTACAACTATGCAAGTATGCCTTTTCTCCTGCCTTAAGCTCTTATTAAAATTCTGAAATACAAACCTTTAAAGAAAAAGTTCATTTCCTACAAGAAACTGTGCAAACAGCTGCTAGAAGAAACAATTCAGTTCCGTAATTTATAAGTAGCAATGCCAGATAATTTAACTTCTCATGATTTTGGCTTTCTTATTTTGCCTATCTCACTAGAATGTTACCAAAACTGCCTAGTATGGAAAAGTACTAGAAATCTTGAGATGGGATTTCTACAAAATAACCAGCCAAAAGCTGTGAAAAGGAAGGATAAAATACAAATTCTAGGTATGTAAACTCTGACTAAAAGACCATGGCAATATCTTCTACATGGCTCCAAGCTGTAAACGAACATTTTCAGTTTAGACAAACCTTGTATATTGTCCTTCTTCAGGTCTAGCCGTTCAAGTAAGGGAATGAGGTAGGCACCGCTCTTGCCTGTTCCATTTTTTGCTCTAGCTAAAATATCCCTACCAGATAAAGCAATGGGAATGCTCTCCTCCTGAAAAAGACATGATAATGCAAATTACTTAAGAAGAAAGATAATAAGTTAATTCTTTTCTAAAATACACTGGAAGTATACTTCTTTGCTATCACTCTGAAGTATTTTACATATGCATTTCACAGAAGTAAAGATCAAGGAAACCAACATTTACCAGAACCGTTCATAGGACACATATTAAATTGTATCCCAATGTGGGCCTCTCCTGGTGGCGCAGTGGGTTAAGCAACGCACTACGAAGCAAATCGCAGCCACTGCAGCACGAGTTCGATCCCTGCTGCCGGCCAGGGGGGGACCCACATG
>JAGFMF010011443.1:3314988-3329449 GCA_019455555.1 Galemys pyrenaicus
TGCCTGTTCTGCTCCCCACTCTGTCTCTGGTGAATCCTCTCACCTCTCTGGACTCTGGCCTGTACCCCAGCTCTTGTATGTATAAATAAATAAATCTTTAAAAGAAAAAAAGAAAGTAGACAGCAACAAGAATAAAAATGAGGAGAAGCAACTTGGGCTGACACATAAATAGGAACTGAAATGTGCAGAGGAAAAAAAAAAACAAAGGACATTACACAATCAAAAGTCAGAAAAAATGGTCAAACAATACAAAGCAAATACTATACGTAGTGAGGCTAAATGAAAAACTTTAGTTTGGCCAACCCTAATCCTTCCACAAAATAGGAATAGCCAAGAGAAGGTTAGCTTCAGGCCGTATTTGAAATTTATTTATCATTTATTTTATATAAACCTCCAGTGTCTGTCTCACAGCCAATTTCTCTCTCCTCAAATGTGCTCAATAGGGGACTCAATTTAATTTCAGTTATTTCAATCCATGGTCACATGGCTGAGGATGACGCCTCATTTTCATATTTAATTTACTTTGTTACGTGTTGCAGAAAGTTAACGATATTTCCTATTAACTCAGGGTAAATTTCCTAGACAAGAGTTACTGAAAATTAAACACATACATACACAGAGAAATGAAACAGGGAGAAGAGAGTGGGGAACAGGAGAGACAGACTGAAATACACTGCTTAGGAGAGCAGCAGGTGAGACAGGAGAGATCTGCTGCATCATGTGGGTCACCTCTTTGGCCGGGGATCGAACTTGTGCTGCAGTGGTTGTGGATAGCTTCATAGTGCTGTGCCTTAACCTACCCTGTACCGCCAGGGAGGCCCCAGAACATTTCTATTTCTAAAACTGAAATTTTTAATTTTTAAAACTAAACAGAAAAGAAGTTCACAATCACTATAATAATGAATTATTAAGTCTGAGTTAATGATCAAAAGAAATTTCTCTAGCACTCTAAAACTGTTATGGTAGAAATAGCTAAGTCTATTGCCCACCATGAGATTCATTCTACCTAGAATATGAATGACAGGGGTCAAATAGGTTCCATATACTTGCCAAAATGATGGAAATGGCCCAGTGACAATATGCTCTCATCTTGTTCATACAGTTAGTGAGAAAACAAGCTGAAAAAAATGCAGGTTTTGAACCTTAAGTTTAACCTCTTCCCTCCTACTCTGAATCAATTCTGTTAATCTTCAATTGTTCTGGGTACATTCTCTTCTATGGTTTTTAAACAGGTTACCTGGACACTATTCAGTTCTATAGCAGGGAAAAATAAATAAAAGGCTGTGTGCTCTCTAGGCATCTCTCAATGACTTTCTGGGTTAAGCCCTTTAAGTGTCAAACTTTTGAACAAAATGATGTACGGCAATATTAGACTCCGGGGTCCTAATTCCCATCTGAGTTTACCTTTTGACTTTAATTAAGAACATGACTTCTATTCCTATTCTTTCTTCTTATATTATAGTTTTATACAAAACAAGCCAGTTTAGAAGACATATTGGTATTTTGTACTATATGGTGGCAATTATAACCAACAATCAGAGAACTTAGCATATCTACACTGTCTGTCACCTCTATTTCCTATATTAAGAAATAAGAAAGTTTGGGCCTCCCTGGTGGCGCAGTGGGTTAAGCAACACACTATGAAGCAAACAGCAGCCACTGCAGCACGAGTTCGATCCCTGCCGCCGGCCAGGGAGGGGACCCACATGGTGCAGCAGACCTCTCCTGCTGTGCCTGCTGCTCCCCTCAGCAGTGTACTTCAGTTGATCTGCCTGTTCTGCTCCCTGCCCTCTGTGGTGAATCCTCTCACCCCCCCACACCTCTGCCCTGTACCCCAGTGCTTGTATGCATAAATAAATAAATCTTTAAAAAAAAAAAAAAAGAACTAAAGTTCAAGTTGGGCTCAGGTGGCTTTGAAAATCAAGAGGAAATCACAGCGAGCCGTCAGAGAGAAGAGAACAGATGACACTAAAGAATATTTTAACAATCTACAGTGTGCTGGGCATTATGCTATGTACTTATATACTCCATTATTTATATCCTCTCAAATTATGTATTTAATTTTTTACAATGGCTCTTCAGATACTATTTTGCCCAAAGTCACAAAGCAAGAGATACTAGAATCAGGACTTGAACTTAGTTGTAGGTGAAGAATGTGGACAAACTGGAACCTTTATATACCACTAGTGGGAATGTACCAGCACATTGTACAAACAGACCGGCAGTTTCTCAAAATGTTAAACATAGTTACCGATGAACCAGTAATTCCGCTTCTAGATAGGAGTCAAAAAGGAAGGAAAACATCTTCAGGCAAAAACTTGTAAATGAACATTCACAGTAGCACTATTTGTAATAATTAACAATGGTAAAAACCAAATCAATTAACAAATGAGTAAGTCAAATGGTTGTCACATAATGGATTATTTAGCAGTAAAAAGGAATGAAGTACTGCTACATGCCACAACATGAATGATCCCTAAAAACATACTATGTCAAAAAAACCTGTCACAGAAGAACATGAAATGTCCGGTTTAAACAAACGCATAGACCTGAGTGGTAGATCATGTCTGTTTAGGCTAAAGGATGACATTTGAGGGATGATTGCTAAGTTTCTTTTTGGGGCTATGAAAATGTTCTAAAACTGATTTTAGTAAGTTATATAATGTAAATATACTAAAAATTATATATTTAAGTGTGTGAATTTTGAAATGTGATTTACATCTTAAAACTACAAAAGAACAAAAAAAAAACACCCACCAACTCCACAACCTTAGCTCTGAGCTTCCATGATTCACTATAAGGTCTAGGGATTGAGCCAAATTAAATTACATTTATTGTGCTTTGGTTGCCTTACTATCCATTTCCCTTTCCCAGTAGCAACCTAAAATTCCTCTTATGAACTGTGTCTATCTTCCCGACCTCTGTGAAGAGACTAGCCAACTTCCTCAACCAAATGATAGACACTGACTGATGTCAAAGCAAATGAGTGCTCTAAGAATTGAAATTGTTTTAGCGTATCCTAGGATAACTGATTGCTTCTTAGCTCCTTTAGAGCTGCCTCATTTCTTGGCCAATTCCAAATGTTTCCCTAGACTCTACTTAAATCGTGTCTATTCCTAATAGTCCTTAAATACATTTCATTTTGCTTAAGTTAGGTTCCTGTCACCTACAACCAAGCAACAGTATTCTTCCTATTTCCTAGGCCTGAGAGGCATCTTACAAAAGTATGGTAGTTCAAGTTCAAAATTATCCAACTAGCTGCTCTACTTCTGAGAGTCACCTAAATTTTAAGAATTTAAGAATTAAAATTTCAGGGGCCTCCCTGGTGGTGCAGTGGTTAGTCTCAGCACTATCAAGCTATCACCAGCTACTGCAGCATGAGCCATTTCATCACCTTCTTACATCAGTCTTCAAAAGTTATGCCTAAATTCTGGAAGCAGCAAAAGCTGTCATCTCTCAATTACCTCAAAGTTCAATGTTTCACAACATAAACAAGAATAGCAGATTCAGATTGTTTAAAGAAGTCTTAGTTCTATAAAGTTATGCCTTTAGAACAGAAACTTATAACCTGAATAAACCCCAAATATCTGACTGTTGGATTGAGGCCACCACAAGGGGACTACAGGGGACAGGGGCAAAGGAGGGAGGGCGCTCAATGGACTATGGTGGACTATAGTTGTTTTGGTGGTGAGTGGAGTGTAGTAACAAACATCTGAAGAAGTGTGAACCTACAGCCCTAAACCAGTGTTAGCTCAAAACAAAAACAAAAACACAAACCAACACCACACAGAAACCTCAAACTAGATGGCTGTGCCAAAGAAAAACGTGTGGGAAATAATCTGTAGTACATGTGTTTCCAGTGTCTTCTTTGAAGAGCACAGTTTTGAGTGCTTCATGTTCCCATGCTATAGCCAAACTGCAACTGAATTTCATCTCCTAAAAAGATTCACATATAGAAGACTCACCTCAAGAAGGTTTTATACTTATGGGGGGTAGGGGAGGAGACTGCCTGGATAAGACTGTAAAACTATATTCTACAAAGAAACAAAAACATTTGGGGGAGGGAGGATAACAGAGAAACAATGAGAGAAGGTAGATAAGAACAAAATAAATAGAAGGCAGCTATTCATGAGGTCACGTTTGACTAGTGATTTTTAAACTGAATGACATATTTTCTTGTGTTTCCCATCAATTCTCAGGTGAAAAAGAAATGTGAATAATGATCTAAGGCATCTAAAACAATACTTCATATAGTGCTTTGCTATTTCAAAAAATATTTTAATAAATAAATTTATAACAATAAAACTCTGGAAGTAATTTATTAGTTCCACTTTACAGAAAATGGTAATTGTCGGATTGGCTAAATGGCTAGAGTTAATAGCCTATATTATTCACCGACAGCCAGATTGCTAATAACAAAGTCAATTTTACATTATAATACAAAAGTGGGAAACAGGAGTCAACAAGGTATTAGTAAAAAGTGCTAAATGAATTACTCTTGTCTTATAAAACCAAATGAAATAACACCTACTGAGCATTTATCAAATACCAGGCACTGTACTAGATACAGTTTTACTGTTTATCACAATCTCTATACCAAGTTCATAGTATATGTACTCTTATCTCAATTTTATGGGCCAGAAAACTGAGGGATAAAGAGCTATCCCAAATAATCAATTTACAGTAGACTAGGGATATAACTTGGGTGGTCTGATGGCAAAGATAATCTTAGCTTTCTAGTCTGGGATCACTTATATACATATGTTAATGTTACTTTCATTAAAGAATTTTAAATACAATCAAACATTTAAGGGTCTATTTCTTGCCATGTGCCTTGTGAAGTACTGGAAATACAAATATAAAAGACACAGTACCCCCTATATAAAAGTTTTTATGAGATTTTCTATTCCTGTAAGTAAAAGACTACATTATAGAAAAGCAGATTTCTAAATATTTATAATATCTGAATTCAAATTGTCTACCTGATGATGTCTAACCTACCTTGATACTTCCTCTAGCTATAAAACTTTCCAGTTCATCCACAAAGGTAACTCTTTGTTAATCACTTTACCAATATTCTCTTCTTAGAACATGGATCACTTTTTCCACATTGTGCCATCCTTCCCTTAATGACTACATATATGCACAATTTTAGTTTTCAATTATACTGAAATGTGTATAGTTAACTGTCTGTTCTACCAGACTGTGAGAACAGGAACTATCTTGTTCATCACAAAACCCCCAATGTCTAAGTTTTCTAAACCACTCAATACTAGTTTGCTAAATTAAAAAGTACTCAGCGATGTGGCTGTCTGTCCCTTAGAATAGCTTGCCTTTAGCAGCTTCATCAACTTAAAGGCAACAAACATTTTGCAAACTTGTGTAAGTATGTGTGTATGCATATAATAACAAATATTTCCTAGCCCTATCTGCTGAAAAGGTCACATGCACCCAGAGCTTATCTCATCAATACTACTATTCCCTACTAAATGGAATCAGGGTTTCTAAGAGAAATGGCTAATTCTAAGACTGGGGCAGAGTGTTGGGTGGGCATCATTGTATGCCAAAAAAAGGAAAGACTCAAGAAAAATGAAGTGAGGAGAAAGAGGTAGTAAATAGGTGGAGCACAGAGGACTTTTAGAATAGTGAGTAAAACTATACTGGATGATACTATAATGGTGGCTACATGTCATACTTTTGATATATAAAACATTAGATGTATCACATCAAGAGTGAACTCTAGGAGCCTCCCTGGTGGTGCAGGGGATTGAGCATTGCACTGTGAAGCATCCACCAGCACAGTGGCCTAAGTTCAATCCCTAGTCAGGGAGGTGACCCACATGACACAGCAGACCTTTCCTGCCTTGCCAGCTGCTCCCCTCAGAAGTGTATTTCAGACAATCCACCTGTTCTGTTTGCCACTCTATCGCTGGTTAATTTCTCACCCCCTGCCTCTGCCCTGTACCCCAACTCTTGTATGCATAAATTTTAAAAAGAAAGAAAAAAAATAATGGGGGAGGCTGCATTAAGTAAATAACTACGGGTAGGAAATTATGGGAAATTTCTGTATCTTAAGGGGAGAAAAACTAAACAAAAAATCCTGAAAGGCGTACATTACAAAACAGGAACCAGCTTGAAATTGCTCATATTACCTAAACCTAAAACAACTCGAACACAAGAACAACAAGGTGGGGAGGAGGAATTTATGAGTTTCTTGAACTTATTCAAATAAATGTGGTAGGAGTGCTACAGCTAGGAGTTCATAGTAAAAATTAGATTATAAGAGAATCATCAATGGAGGAAACTGATGAACGTAGGAGACAATCTGTGTCAGGTGCTCCCCACAGACTGCTTATTATAGTTTCAAGGAAGGAACAAGGCAATAATCATATAGTAGAAAACCACCTTGACAGGGTAATCAAAATTAAAATCATCAATGAAGAAGAATAGAGGGGTAATGTCTATACCTCCAAATGTGATACCCTGAGGAGGCCATAACATGACTTCTGCCAGTATTCTGGCTAAAAACTTGAATCTAATCCTATGGAAACATCAGACAAATGAAAAATGAAGACTCTTATTAGAAAAAGGAAGGAGCCTGTATTTTTGAAATGTCAATGTCATAAAAGACAAGAAAAATGCTCATGATCAAGAGATTAAAGAGACATAACTATATGCGCTATCTGATCCTAGGATGGATCATATACAGTGATAAAACAATGATATTAAGGACATTTTGAAATCAACTGAAAATTAGAATACAAATGACAGATCAGATCGATCTAGTAATTTAAAACGACTGAAGGTTAACTGTACTACAGCCATATAAAGAGATATTCCTATTATTAGCAAATACACATTAAATACTTAGAACAATGATTTTGATACATTAAGAGGTATAAAGAGATAGTTCGTGTGAATGTAACACTGGTTCATTATATCATTCCCACACGTTAAAAGTATTATCTAGGGCCACCCTGGTGGTGCAAGGGGTTAAGTCTCAGCACTATGAAGCTATCAGCAGCATGATCTCGATCTCCAGCCAGGGAGCAGCCCACATGGCACAGCAGATACCTCCTGTCTTGCCCGCTGCTCCTCTCAGCAGTGTATTTCAGTCAATCTGCCTGTTCTGCTTCTCCTTTCGTCTCTGGTGAGTCCTCTCACCCACTTCCCCAGCCCTGGCCTACATTCCAGGTCTTGTATGCATAAGTAAAATAAATCTTTTAAAAAAATAATGTCTGATTATGTGTGATTAAAATAGGAGAAACAAACCTGAATAGGAGATGGCTTTTCCCAGCCCATTTCAAAAATTCCCATCAGTAACTCCCGTTTCAAACAGTAATCTTCAAACTCATTTCCTTTTGTGGAGGTCACATCCTAATCAAACAAATAAAAGAATAAAAAAGTAACCATGTTTCTTTGGTAGTTACCATGCTTAAGAAAGTTTGAGAGGCTAACTCTTTATCCACCCCATTTAAAATATAAATATATGCAGTAGTTCTCTATCTTGATTTGTATTTCAACTATTCCTGAAGAATAAGAATCCTCCTATTAACATATACAAGTCACTTAAAAACGATGCATTGGAAGAGGTCACTCCTCAGTCACTTTTCTAAGAACACACAAAACACCATTATTTCCATATGTAAGTATCAGGCTATGAATTGCAAATGCCAAGATGAAAAGTTAAACCCTACCCAACTATTGCCCACAAATATCCTAGTCTAACCCAGGGTTTTTCAAGCTCAGCACTACTGACACTCAGGGGCAGAAGCCTATTGTAATGTAAGGAACTATCTTGTACCATGCTCCCAGTTATGATAACCAAAAATATAACCAGCTACTGCTAAATAGCTAAATAAATGTGCCTACCGACAAAAGTCACTTTTACTTGAGAACACTAGGCTAAGAGAATTAACCTCTCAGCTTCCATTTTCCCATGTGCAAAAAATGGGGATAATATTCTAGCCTGCATCTTATAGCACTGCTAGAATAAGAGAATTTTGAGAAAAAAAGTCTTGAACACCACAAAAGTATTCCATAAACTAGGTAATTTTATCTATGCATAAACACAATATAAATAGATATTATATTCACAGAATTCCTCCAAAATATAGTGGAAATTGTTGGCAATTCATCGAATATAACCTGTATCATTTGAACGTAGTAATTAACACAGTATCTACTATTATTATGAATAACAATTTCACTGTTAGCTTCCACCCCATTTTCCACTTAAATTTTAGAATAAACTTACCGAAGTTTTGATTCTTAGATCCTTTGGAGGGAGTTTTAAAGTCTTTTTCCAGTCATCACCAGGTCTAGAGAAAATATAGTAAAATTGAAGTATCAGAATTCATAGAATCACTATTTAATACAGAAATTCATCTCAATAGTTAAACTCTAAAAGTCACAGTTTCTTATATTAGCATTCAATTAAAAATACAGTTAACAAAGGAAAAACACTTTAGAAAGACTTCTTACAAAGAACAATCTATAGAGGGTAAAACTTAAAAATCAAGAATAGAAGGAAATAGGAATCCAATCTATAAAGTGATGCAGTGTAGCATACAGTGTTATTTTATCACGATAATTCATGAATTTTTGTTTGACTTACATAGTATGTTTGTGTATTACTTTAAATTAGCTGCCAACATTTAAAAATTATGAGATTTCTGGCTTCCTTCCCTAGCGGTACAGGGTTTAAGTCTCAGTACCACCAGCCACTGTGGCATGAGTCTGATCCCCAGCCAAGGGAGCATTCCACATGGCACAGCAGACCTCTCCTGTCTCTCTCTGCTCCCTTCAGCGGTGTATTTCAGTAAACCTGCCTATTCTGGTCCTCACTCTATCCTCTCACACCCACCCCCCTCCGCACCTGCATCTCTGGCCTACACCCCAGTTCTTAGGTGCATAAATAAAAATAAATATTTTTTAAAATAAAGAGATTTCATGTAGAAGACCATATATTGAGTTTTCTGGGGGGGGGGGGGGAATGAACAAAAAACCACCACCAACAACAATAACAACAAAAACTGAGAAGCTGTAGCAACACTGGCTCCAAATTTCCATATAGCAAGTTTAATAGTTTAATACCTGGATTTAAAAAACTCCTTTAATTGGGACATTTAACCCAGTCTCCCACAGGCAACTGAGTATGTAACTTCTGGTGCTAGTTATAAAACTAAGCGCTCTAAAAGTTTCAGCCCTAAATTCAAGGCCTAACTCTACTATTTATTAGTTCTGTAACCTTGCAGCAGTCACTTTTTAAAAACTCCATTCTCTCATATGTAAAATGGGTTATGAATTTTATCAAATAATTTATATAAAGTGCACAGTATATAATAATTTATATAAAGGCACAGTGCCTGACCAAACAAGAGCTCACTATTAGCTGTTAATAAACTTCTCAATCTTTCTCACTAGGGATGCTTGAAACCATGAATAAGAATAAAAACAAAGAGACTACAATAAAGATATTTCTCTTCCTTAGGGTAAAAACTTCAATAATGAAACACCTAAGAGAAAGAAAATGGTTAAGAAAGCAATGTCTAACATAAGAAATTTTAAAAGTTTTTACTGATTTCATGATATGAATTCTTACATAATGAGAGCTCCCAAAACATCTCAGGAGTCTTGATTAAAAAAGATGAATGACTTACATATTCTAAAAGGCTCTACTGCAAGTTAAATTTACTACCAATGCTACTAAAACATTTCACCTCAGCCTATACCAAGGTTTGTCAGCAAAAATGACAGTTGAATGTCCTATAGGCTATCTTGCCTGTCAAAGTCAACAAATAATAAAAAACAAGATACGATACAAAATCTGTCCACAGGAATTTATAGTTCTAGGAGGAAAAACAATTTAAATGACAGAAAATAAGTGATAGAGATTAAAGAAGAGTAGACAGATCTAGAGGCCCTCATGGAAGAGACAAATCAAACTAAAATTTATGTAAAAGACAACTGAAAAGAAACTTGATTAACCCTAGGAAAAGAAAAGCAAATAAGAAAAAGTAAAATCCATTAGTGTCTCAAAAAAACTTAAGTAGAAAATAAATTTACAATATGGAGGACTTAAAATGTAACCCCCAAATATATAGATATGTAAATGACTAATAAAAACTATTTCTATCTTTAAGTATTAAAAATAGCCATAACTATTTTGCTAACCTATGCACATTCTGTCAAGATAAACTAATTTAGAAAAAACTTTTGATTTCTGTATTAAAACATTCACCTTAAAAATAATATGCCAGGGTCTTCCTGGTGGTGCAGTGGGTTAAGCAACGCACTATGAAGCAGACCACAGTCACTGCAGCATGCATTCGATCCCTGCTGCCGGCCAAGGAAGTTATCCACATGGCTCGCGGACCTCCTGCTGCCCTCCACAGTGTATTTCTGTTGATCTGCCTGTTCTGTTCCTGGCTCTGTCTCTGGTGAATCCTCTCACACACACCTCCACCCCCCACACACACACCTCTGGCCTGTTCTTATATGCATAAATAAATCCTTTTAAAAAAAATAATATGCCAAATTTCCTTAGTGACCAACTGAACCCATTGAATATCAAGTCTTACCAGGACCTAGATAGAGAACCACAAAGCAGAGCACCTATATGATAATCTGGTAGCTGTCTTTGCTTAGGAAGTGCTTCTCAGGCATGGATAAGATGTAGATCATAATGACACACACCTTTTAAGTCAGTGAACTAATTTCATTATGTATAGAGATTTCTAGAGGTTAAGTCAACTTATATGGCTAGATTTCTAACAATAAAGCCAACATCAAATGGGATCAAGAATCTTAAAGATAATCAACTTAAATTTTCTACTAACTGAATCATTAATGACAGCTATCATTCAAATAATTTAAAGCATAAAAAAGATAAGTCTGTAAGCTTTCAGATTTAAAAGAAAAACTCAAAATTTCTGCATTCCCTGATACTTTAGTACTCATTAGTGTGTAAAAGGAGGGAAAAAAACCCTATTTTTTAAAAAGTAGAAAAGCAAAGTTCCGTAACTTAAGGATAAATTTTCTGAGTATGATGATTAGCGTTCAGGAGGTTTGGCAAGTCTTTAAAATTAAAATTTGAAATTGGTTTTAACTGTCATTCACACAAGAATACAATATAGTTAGAAAAAAAACTATACTGGCAAAATCAGGGTGAATGTGATCACTTCATTCATGGATAACAAGCACAGCTAATAACTTTGACACTGAACTATTATGGAATCCATAAGTGTTGAAATAAAAATCTACACAAAATATGTTATCTGTACCAATGACCATTACTTAAAAAATCTGAATTATGACAGAAATACATTATTGCAAATAACGTCTAGCCATAAAACAAAGTCATCTGTCCTCTGTAATCCAAATGGTTAAATTAAAATATAAAGTAGTCAACAGTAAAATCAATCTCCTTGGTTCCCACAAATATGTTTATTCTAAAACTTACTTAATAGTGGTGGTCATACTCTGTGCTTGCTGCTGAGTGCCATTATTGATTGTGTTGGTGTTTTTCAGCTGGTTCATCTGTTGCTGTGTCTGTGTGCCCCCTCCTCCGGGGCCACCACTAGGCTTCACAGGGCCCCTCAGCTGACCATTTTGACTGGATAGACCCATTATAACAGGGTTCTCTGTTCTGGCCGTGCTCATGCTGTATTAATTGTAATGATGTCTCTTTCAAACTTCAAAACTTTTGAAAGTCAGTAGAGAAAACTGTAATAACAGTTTATTAGGCTCTCCAAAACGAAGAGATAAATATAAGTCTTGCTCAATGTATGAGTCCTTTATTGCAATGCAGGCAAGCACCTGTAAGTCTCTGAATGGTAAGCAGCAGTAACTTGCTCTCATGCACCGAATCAACTTTTTATTTTTAAAAAGCTCTCTGACAAGGTTGAGTTATATATCTGAATTCACTCACTTCAATCTGAAACAAAGAAAAAGTTAAATCAGCAAACAGGAAAGGTAAAAAAAGTTTCTGCTTTACGAACACCTTTAGAAAAACAATTTTAATTAAAAAAAAAAAAGTAAGGATACCGCTGCACTTAGACCAAAACCACTAGCAGGGTTTCATGAGACACAAAAAGACAACTGCCTCAAAAATCAAACTTACTCAGAGACTAACATTTTAAATTGTCAGTTCAAAGCAACCCAGAGATTAGACAGATACTGTGATTAAATTAGCATCAGTTGTTGACAATCTCATCACTTCAGTTTCCTCCTTGATGAATTCTCTGCAAGTTCCCACCACCTCTCAAAGTCAACAATTCATTTATACTTAACTGCATTACAACTCAGCAAAATATCACAATTTAATTAATGTAAATCTACATATGAACAAGGCAAGAAATTTTTTCTATTTCTGACAGCAACTGTCAATCCTTGAAGAGTAAAGTTAAGTTTTACTAACTCTGGGGGGGGGGGGGAGTTAAGCTTTACTGACTTTGCTTTCACAGAAAACACACATTTGTGCCTTATGATTTTCAACAGCAGTTAAACTTTCTGAAGAAAATGAAGGTGTCAAGGGACAGGCACTAGACATGTCTAAATGTCTGTCTTTTGCTTGAGAAACAGCCAAGAAAATTAGCTATTCTTCAATATAACACTTTTTAAAGCACACAATAGCAGCGTTATTAAAAATAAACACTAAAAAAAAAATCTAAGGCTAGTAAGAACCCTAGCAAATTTAATCAACTTTCCAGGAAATGAGTACTAATTAATAGTTGATTAAATAAAAAATGGTATACGTCCTCTACTTCTAAATATGCCTAAACTGAATTATTTTTAAATGTATTAAATACATTTAATTTACAAAAGACCAGAAACTAAAGGTCTGTTCTTTTGGGCTTGTTCTTTTAACTCCTTTACATTTTTAACCCAAAATAAACTAGCTTATTAGCGATTATTTCTGTTCTACACCAAGACTTTTTAAACAAAATTTTTCTAAAATACTCCTTTTTATGTTTTTTTAACTGAAAAGTTGCTCACAAGCAAATTCTGATTATCATATACACAAAGCTGTCTATTTTGAAGTCTCCCAAGATATGACTGACGTCTTAAACACTGTGGAATAAGTCACCTAATTTCATTTCAAGGCAGTAAAAGGTATTCTGTATTGACAGGTTTATATTATGATCAACATTATCATATTGTTCACACAAGACGACTTGTTTGGAAAGCACTAAGAGGATGAAAAGGGCAACCCCTAAAGATTAAATGATACAATCATGAGTGTCCATCATGCATGTAAAACCACTTATCTACCCTAGATCTAAAATGTGATTGTATGATAACTGCTCCTCTTAATTAAACTGAAACCTGCACTGCAGCTTTATGTCTCAGAGGAAAATATTCCTCCTACCCCTTCCCAATTTAGATGTGCAAGTTATATTTCTACATTTTCAAAAATACGATCGAAACGTAGACTAGTTGGGAGGAGCCCCTTGCAGAGTTAATTACAGCACTTCCCAGATTGTAGTTAGCAACTGACAGTTTCACACCCAAAACAGTATCGTCATCTCCAACAAGATCTGTTTGCAAAAGCAGCGCAGTTTCTCTAAGCTTGGTCTGCAAGTTGGGTGACAGTTTTATTCTGAAGGGGAAGGGGGGCTGGGGAAAATAAAAACCGGTGAGTAATAGAAGAAAAAGCTAATAATTTGAACTCTATAATTGCAGGGCAGTCATTTCTGGTTCCCCTCCGATCCTCTCGCCACCCCCCCCCCAAAAAACTACGCTTCAAGTCAGTTCCCTGTGACCATAAACACAAAAGGGTTGAGGCCCTGCAATCGTATCTGCGCAACAAGACCAGGGCACCAGCTCTGCTGGTAGAAAACAAAAGGGACTCCCCCTAAAATGCCCCAAAGAGGAAACCGAAAGCCCCTCCTTGTCTCCACGACTCAGGGTCTCATAATCACCTTCTTGTTTTGGACCTACAAGGCCTTATTCCAATCAAGCAGCTGCAGGTCCTCTTCTAAACCGAGTCCTCCAATGCCGTATAGCCTTGCCGCCCCCTATAGGGCCGTCTCGGACCCTCTAACTTCCACCATCCCCTAAGTCCTCGCCGCCCTCCGCGGTGCCACATCCCCTCGTCCTCTCTAAAAAGCCTCGGAGTACTTCGCCCGCTCCTCCTCCGGACCCCGCCGCGCACCGCAGCCCCAGATTCTGCTCCTCTCGGACGCCCCCACCCCACACAGCTGCCGCCCGCCTGCCTCCCAGAGCCCGGCAGGGCCCGGAGCCTCCGCCTGAGCGCGCCCTCTACGCCGGCCGAGGGATCCCCGCCACCCTCGACCCCACCGCCTCACCCCACTCCCCGCGGCCTGGGCCTTAGTCCTACCGCCGAGGCCACTCCCGTTCGGCAACCTCGCTCCTTTATTGTTGACTCGAAGCTCCCAAAATGGCGGCGGCTCCTTCCTCCTCAGAAACCTCCGCCCCCCCCCCCCCCCCCCCCCCC
>JAGFMF010011443.1:3335597-3346213 GCA_019455555.1 Galemys pyrenaicus
CCCCTCCCTGGCCGGCAGCAGGGATCGAACTCATGCTGCAGTGGCTGCTGTTTGCTTCATAGTGCATTGCTTAACCCACTGCGCCACCAGGGAGGCCCTAAATCATTTATTTTAGTGCTTAGTAGATGGCATCCAAATCAGATTACTTGTTAGTTTACTTTCTTTCTTTCTTTTTTTAAAGATCTATTTTATTTATGCATACAAGAACTGGGGTACAGGCCAGAGGTGTGGGGGGGCTGGTGAGAGAATTCCCCAGAGACAGAGTAGGGAGCAGAACAGACAAATCTACTGAAATACACTGCTGAGGGGAGCAGCGGTCAAGGCAAGAGAGGTCTGCTGCTCTGTGTGGTCAGCTCCCTGGCCAGGGATTGAACTCCGTGCTGCAGTGTCTATGGATGCTTCACAGTGCGGTGCTTAACCACTTGCACCACCAGGGAGGCCCAGTTTATTCACTCATCTGAACCTCTTTTTTATCTATCTGATTAGATCCTGGGGTTAACCAATTTAACTATTGTCCACTCACCCCTTCCCATCCCAGCACCTAGGGTCTCCTACTTCCTTCAGCTTAGTTCCTTACCAACCTCAGTAAACAAGTGCCACACTCTAATTTTACAGTGACTGCTACAGAAAAGTTGCTACAGGGAGGGCCTGTCACCAGAGTGACTGGATCAACAGTCTGCTCCCACACCTCTGCTGAGCCCTTTCTGCCTTCCAAGCCTCTTCCTGGTAGCTTTCAATCATGGCTGTTCATTAATATCAACAAAGGCACTTAACAAACACTGGTGCCTGGGCCCTACCACAGAGGGGTCAGAGTCCTTGGGGCTGGAGTCCAGCACTATTCTTCATTTTAAGGCTCTCAAGAAGACCCTAAGTTGGGGCCTCCCTGGTGGCCCAGTGGGTTAAGCAACGCATTATGAAGCAAACTGCAGCACAAGTTCAATCCCTGCTGCCGGCCAGGGAGGGAACCCACATGGCACAGCAGACCTCTCCTGTCTCACCAGCTGCTCCCGTCAGCAGTGTATTTCAGTAGATCTGTCTCTTCTACTCCCCACTCTGTCTCTGGTGACTCCTCTCACCCCTGCACCTCTGACCTGTACCCCAGTCCTTGTATGCATAAATAAATCTTTTAAAAAATAAATAATAAATAAAATGAAATAATGTGTATGAAGAGTCTAGAGCCACAGCTAATACATAGTTTAGGTTACAAAAACATTCAAAGTTACTGTTCCTTTCCCCAGATGACTCCAAAATGTCCTAGCTCCTAAGCCACACAATCTAACACTCACGTACATATGGGCTACTTTGCTTTTATCGATTTCTTTTGTACTCTTATTCCTTCTGTAACAGGGTCATCCCTGGGAAAGGGGGAGGCTTCAGAATCCTGGTTCTGCCCTAAGTGGGTAAAGCTAAGCAGGCAAAGAAAGTTCTGCAGAGAGGACAGAAGGAAGGGAGGAAGAAGGAGGCAGGATGGAGAGCAGCAAGGAGACCTGGAGCAGAGCCACATATAAAAAAACTGCGCCTACTTTTTGGTCTTAAACTAATTAAAACAGATGTGGGTAAGAGACCCATGGAAGGTTAACAATAACAGCTTTCATCTTAATTTTAATTTTACTCTTTTCCTCCCAAATTTATCTAACTCTTTCTAACCCTTTTCTACGAAACTCTACTAAAAGATCCTTTAAACATGTGGCAAGCTTTTGGGCCTTGCTTTAGGCCAATCCTATTTAGCTAAACTTTTACCCTCAAAAGAATGGGTAACTTTAAATACTTAACTTAGTAACTATGTTCTTTATCCTTTAAGTATTGCACCCTAATTATATTAAAGTTCCTTTCCATAAAAATTTTATATGTTTGTCTTAATACAGCAAATAGCAAAACCCATTCAAAAAAAGCAAACTTAAAAATTCTAGGGTACTCCTCTCCCTGCCCTGTAACACTTCTAGTAGATTTGAAGCTCTTTGCAGGTAAGTATCGTGTCTTATAATTCTCCATTCCACACAGCAGAAATAGTTCTTATTTTTAAATTGGTTGATACCGCGACGCTCGATACTCATTGGCTGGTTAATTTGGAGGAAGGAGCAAAGTGATGACAATGGTAGGAAATAATCAGGTTAGGTGCCCCCAGTCAGGGATGTTAGAGTCAAAGGTCATTTCCCTTTTTGTAGATGCACTCCTCTGTGCTTTTCCAGCTTGCAGAAGTAGGAGCTTCAAGACCTGCACCTTGCGGTTCTCAGTAACTGAGAGGCCATACGTTCAAATGATCAAGTAATGCAAAAGCATAGTGTCTTTGGAAGTAGGGGAAGAATGAAAACTATGCATAGTGCTGAGAACTGACTTTGGAACTGAATTCCTGAGCTTGAATTCCTGAGCTATTTAACCACCCTAAACCTGTTTTCTCATCTGTAAAATGAGCACTTTACATTTGCCTCTGGGGTGATTGTAAGAAGAGTAAATGAGAAGTATATGTAAAGTGTTTAGCATAGGGCCTGACTCACTGCAAGCCTCAATAAACAATAACTATTTTTATAATGGGCAATCTGGGCTGCTTCAAAGCTTCAATGCTAAAGGCAGGGCAGCTAAAAATATAAGTCATCAAATTTTTAATTAAATCTTGTTTCTCGCATCAATGACAAGCTATGATTCTTTACCTGTTCAGTCATTTGTTCTTTTCTTCATTCATTATTCTATGCCAGTTGCACAATAAATGTTGTTGGATGAAAAACAGCAATAATGAGTAATGGGGTGGGGGAGCCAAGGGGAACAAGGGATATGCCCTCAATGATATCTCTAGAATAGCATAAAATGCCCTGTGAATAGGAACAGGCTATATATCATGTAGGATCCTGAAGATGCAAATCCAGTCACCTCACATGTGGGGAACACAGTCAAGAACATCTAATTTTCCTTCGAGACTTCTGCCCCATTATCTATTCACAACAGATAACTCATTCATACTTCATGGAAAAAGTCAAGGCTATAGAGCTCAGTGGTCTTCAATTTTCCTCTTCCATCTGCAGACTCATCTTTCACAGAACTAGCCTTAGCTCCTTTCCTGATGTGTCTTTCCCCTATGACCCCAAGCACAGTTTCGTGCTCCAACTCCGCTCCTACTTTGTCTAAATTTCTATTATGCAAATCACTCAGTACCTGAACTAATATAGCTGTAGGTGTGACTTCCACAAGAACTGGATCTATCTATGCCTTGTTCTTCTTTGTAGATCCAGTACCTAACCCATGACCTGGCATTTGAGAGGTGCTCAGTAAATGTTTATTGAATGGACACCTTTAGTCTCTTCTTCAAAAATGATCCTTTTGGGGGTATTATAGCTCAGTGGTAGAGCATTTGACTGCAAAAATGATCCTTTCAAAAGACCTGTACATTATCTCAACCTCTGCTTCCTCATCCTAGATCTTTTTTTTTTTTTAAAGATTTATTTATTTATGCATACAAGCACTGGGGTACAGGCCAGAGGTGTGGGGGGGGTGAGAAGATTCACCACAGAGAGCGGGGAGCAGAACAGGCAGATCAACTGAAGTACACTGCTGAGGGGAGCAGCGGGCACAGCAGGAGAGGTCTGCCGCACCATGTGGGTCCCCTCCCTGGCCGGCGGCAGGGATCGAACTCATGCTGCAGCGGCTGTGGTTTGCTTCATAGTGTGTTGCTTAACTCACTGCGCCACCAGAGAGGCCCACTCATCCTAGATCTTTCCTTCATTTCCCCATAGCCAATCCCTCACCAAGTCCTATGGGTTCCACCTCTAAAGTATTTCCTGACTTTACACTTCTATTTATCTCATTATTTCCACCCTCATCCAGGCAGAATTGTCTTTCATTGGCCTTTTGCTGCTGTGGTGTCCTAACAGGGAAAGCCTTATCTATCTCCTTTTGCCTCCCCACCCCACCCCCATCTGTTTCCCACACAACCTAGCAAATGTTTTTAGTGTAAACAAGAGCATTTGTTTGTTTGTTTTTGAGATTTGTTTATGCATACAAGAACTGGTACAGGCCAGAGGTGTGGTGGGATGAGATGATTCACCAGAGAAAGAGTGGGGAACAGAATAGGCACAGACTGAAATACACTGCTGAGGAGAGCACTGGGTGGCTCAGGGGAGGTCTGCTGCGCCATGTGGGTCCCCTCCCAGGTGCGAGATTGAACACTATTGCAGTGGCTGTGGATGCCCCCAGGGCAGCGCTCAACCCTTTATAGTACCACCGTGGAGGCCCCGCCCTCACTATCTTTAATAGCAAAATGTCTAGCTCTTCTGAGTCCTTCCTTTTTAACTTGCAAGTAGATATAAGACCCACAGATTAAAGACAGCCTTCCAAGACTTTGTCTCTCCCCTTCAGCTGCTGTGCTATTTCTTCTCGCCTTACACTACCAGAGAATAGATTGTCTAGACTTCATCAACTCCCACTCTATGAAACAGCTCTCGTTAGTATCATTAATGATCTCTTTATTGTTAAATCTAGCAATTTACACGCCAGTTCTCAGCCTACTTGACCCTGCCACAGCCAGTTTTCAGTTTTGCTCTACAGAACACTAGTCCCTTGAGCTGTTTTGGTGGAAAAGTGTGATCATATTCCTCCTATGAGGTACTTTTGTAAGACCCTATATTTCAACTCTGTAGCATTTGGCACAATTTCAGTTAATTATTTTGTTTAATTAATTAATGTCTGCCTTTCCTGAGCAATATTGTTACCCGAGTTCATAAGGGCAGGAATCTTACTGTTATAGCCCCATAATTCCAGCACATAAAAGGTGTCTAATATTTGTTGAACTGAATGAATGAATGAATGAATGTTACCCGCTGGGAAACTCACAATGTGAATTAATATATTAAGTATAAAATCCCACATGAAAGAAACTTATTCCAATTTTTTGGTGTAGAATTTTCCAAACCCTATTGCCCAAAACATTCTTTGTTCTTTTCTATTCCCAGAAGAATACAGCCAGCACCCTAAGGGATTTTATAAAACACATATTAGAATATGTTCTCCCCCAACATATGATCACAATACTCACACTTCCATAGTTTTTTTCCTTGACTCCTAGGACTCCCTTTTCCTGTTTTGTTGTGTGTCTGTGTGTGTGTATGCACGCGCGCATTGTGCGTTTCTTGCTTGCTTTCTCTCTTCAAAGATTATCTCACTCATAGCCATGGAGCTGAACTAGATGCAAAACCAGCTGGTAATCCGGGTGGGAAATGAAGGCTTGAGCCATGATTAAATGTGGAGGGAAAGAAGAGGCAGATTCCAGAGATACTTAGTAGGAAAAATCAATAAAAACCTTGGGGATAAATTTGATGTGAAGCTATGGGAAAAGTTAAGATTTATTAGTACCATTATTGTAGTTATTAGAATGAGAATTCTATAAGACACTGTGCAAGATGACAAAGAGATCAATGGTAAGAGGAGCCAAATGGAAGGAAATGCAAGAATTTAAAATATAATGGATTAGGGGACTCCCTGGTGGCCTAGGTGTTGAGTCTCAGTGCTATCACCACTGAGATGGCTTGAGTTTGTTCAGGCCAGGGAGGCGACTCACATGGTGCAGCAGACCTCTCCTGCCTCACCCGCTGCTCCCCTCAGCAACGTACTTCAGCTGATCTGCCTGTCTGCACCCTGCTCTGTCTCTGTTGAATCCCCTCACCTTCCCCCAACCTGTGACTTACACACCAGTTCTTCTATGCAAAAAAAAAGTTTAAAAAAAAAGATAAGGGATTAAAGGAATATGTGACTCAAAAAAAAAAAGGAATATGTGACTCAAAAAAAAAAAAAATTACGTTTGGGTCCTTGCCCCCGAATGCTGAGAGTCATGGAAGCAATTAAAAACCTGAAAGTTCAAACTGGAATTCCAGTAAGAGATGGTAGTTAAACAGGCATTTCATTCCACACCCTTTCAAAATGGCACTGTTAGTACCAGAAACAGACTTCGAAAACAACACAGACAGGAGAGAGGATGATTGGTAAGTGGGTTAGCAGACCAGGAAACCCGCATTCTAAATTGGTAGAAGAAAGACAAGAAGCAACTTGCCTTTCACAACAGACCTCCCAAAGCCTCAGGAACTGACCGCACAGGAGCTTCTGGAGTTGTGGTGAGAAGAGACTAAAAAAGAGATTGGTTGAAAGACTGTTACAGGGCAACCCTGATATAAAATGGGTTTGCCTGACTGGGTCCTCACCCACGCTCTCAAAAGGCACTTATAATGCCCCAACTGCAGGCACACACAACAAATTAATAGACGGTTTTATTTTACAAAAGAAGGAGAAATAAAGTAATGACTATCACAAGGAGAAGAGAGGGATACAAATCTGTAGATGTCCTACCAATTTCTCTGAGCTGGAACCCAACAGCACTCTGAGAGATGGCTCCGAACGAAGAGCGGTCCCAAGGCCCACATGTCTGCTTTTATGCCAAGCCTGGCTGCTTAACTCCACCCTCTGGTCCCAGTAACTCACTCTTCAATAATGACTTTATAGGATTTGTGTTTTGGAGATATTGTTGGTCTAGAGTCGGGGCTGGAGTCCATAAACCTATTTGTGTAATCCTTTCAGGACTACACAAGTTCCCCCTAACAAGTCTACTCAACATGCTGTCAGATGCCAGCCCCCCAACATTGGCTGCTGGACAGCTGCTTCTTCCCCTGCCCTCATTTCAGGGGAGAGCTGGAGATCTAGTTTTCAGAGCAGGTAAATCAGACAAGACCCAAAGATACTGCCTTTGTATGGATGGTCCTCAGTGAAACAACCTGGTCAGATCGGTGAACACCCACGTGATAAGCAGACACATCACTCGTAGCCACCCACCCACAGCACACAGACAACCAAGAATTACTAGGTAGGTAAAGAATCCTCCTATATGAAGGACCGGCCGAAACAGACAGGAAAAACTCCTTAAAGCAAACAGCCTAGGTGAAAACCTACCTCCCTTCACCCTTTCTTCCTCTAGATTTAATCCCGAAGCCATTAGGTGGATATGAACAAGGTAGACAAGTAAGGGGAGGGAGGTGGAGGGAGTATCAGAACCTGAGCTGCATGAGAAGGAATTCTAGGGTGGGGAGAGAGTGAGAGGTGGGACATTGGCAGCTGGAACCCAAGCAAGTTGATGAGGAATCCAGGTACTTAGCCAAAATCGGACAAAGAGGACATGGGCCAGCGGGTGGCAGCAGCAGTGGCCTGGCAGGGTAGGAGAACCCAGATGAGCCACAGAGGCTATGGAGCTTGGAAGAGTGGGTAGCAGTAGCCCCCAAGTTTGATGTCAGAGCGGGCAGGGCCAGGAGGGTGCCTGTCCAGGGGAGGCAGAGCAGCCTCGTGAATTGGGAGTTCAGCATCTGAGTAGAGTGCCTAACAGCCAATGTGGTGTGTTGTACCCTAAGTGGGGGAAGGTGGTATGGGGTGGGGGCAAGAGACGATGGGTGACTAAACACAATGAGGAAAGTGAAGAGGATGGAGGGAAGGCAAGTGTCTGCAAGTGGGCTTTTGGAGCTTAACAAGCAGAGGCAGTCACAAGTCACTGGAGTCACTGCTTGTGACATGTAACAGTGTGGGGTCAGGTGGGGCAGCACAGTGGGAGGTTCGTTATATACAGGGGATTGATCAGATATATGCACATATTGAGAAAATGGGAGCCAGGTTGCTCCCTGAAAAAAGAAGTTACAAATATGGAAAGGGGGAAAACTGTGGTACAGGGTACATGAAGAAATAAACACAGATTTTCTGTATGTGTACAAATGTATATACATACACATATTCCCTCTATCTACTGAGAGATTTGAAACAGCAATACTCCAACTGCAACCAATAATCCTAGGACTCGAATCTCAGTCTCTAAACCATTCTCCACTAAAAGAAACCAGGGATCCTTAGAGACTGATTGATTCCAGAGCTAAGATAAACCTGGATCATCTTTCTGTGCCAGAAAGTAGTGTTTTAAGAATTATGGGCACATGGGCCTCACTGGTGATGCAAGGGGTTAAGCACCACACTATGAAGCCTTCATAGCCACTGCAGCATGGAGTTCCATCCCTGGCCAGGGAGGGGACCCACATGGTGCAGCAGACCTCTACTGCCTTGCCCGCTGCTCCCCTCAGCAGTGTATTTCAGTCAATCTGCCTGTTCTGCTCCCTACTCTGTCTCTGATGAATCCTCTTACCCTCTGCACCTCTGGCCTGTAGCCCAGTTCTTGTATGCATAATAAAATCTTTAAAAATAAAATGATGGACACATGTCAAAAGGATGTAGAAGGAAAGGATTTGAAGGTAGCTCCCTCTGACCAAATCTGAGCATCAAAATAATGATGGGCAAAAACAACAACAAAAACCCAAATCCAAAATAATGATAAGCAGAGATTATAATCCACTGAATAAAATAGGAATCTATATATCCATATTGATAAGAATAAATAAATGGGAGAAGAAAAAATTTTCCTTACAATAGGATGTCAACTAAAACATTTAAAAGGAATCATGAAATTGGAAAATCACCTTTTGGCAACCCGTAGAGTAATAATTCACTCAGCCATTAAAAAAAAAAAAAGACGAAAATTAGCGAGTAAAAGTTTAATGAAGAGCAGAGTATGTACCTAACCCAAAGTACCTTCCCACCCAAAATACCTACTAATTACCAAGCGCAAACAAGTAACTTCACAGTGGAGTAGTCTAGCAGATACCACCTCATTCAAGCTATCATTCTCAAAAATGGGACGCTGGGTCATGTACCATCTGATAATAGACAAGGAAAAGAACATGACATCACTTCTGGGCTGCTCCTGCCCCATCTGCGTGAACTCAGCCTGAGGAAAATCAAACCGGAGAAATGCGACACAATGACTGGGAAACGCCGTCAAGATCACAAAGCTCTATAAAACACTGAGGAATCACTGATCCAGTGTGGGAGAAACTCAAAAGACATAACAATAAATGCAATGTATGACCTTCCGCTATTAAGGACAGTATTGAAACAACTGGAGAAATGTGCTTGGGATTCGTGGATCTGGTGACACTCAAGGACCAGCATTAATTTGCTGATATATTTTTTTAAAGATTTATTTATTTATGCATACAGGAACTGGGGTATAGGCCAGAAGTGTTGGGGGTGAGAGGATTCACCAGAGACAGAGCGGGGAGCAGAACAGGCAGATCAACTGAAGTACACTGCTGAGGGGAGCAGCAGGCGAGGCAGTAGTGGTCTGCTGCACCATGTGGGGTCCCTCCCTGGGCGGCAGGGATGGAACTCAGGTTGCAGTGGCTGCTTCATAGTGTGTTGCTTAACCCACTGTGCCACCAGGGAGGCCACAGTTTGTTGATTTTAATGATTATTTTGTTAGGTAGAAGAATACTCTCATTTGAGGGCCTCCCTGGTGGCGCAGCTGGCTGAATGTCGCACTGTGAAGCAGACCACAGCCACTGTAGCAAGAGTACAATCCCTGCTGCCAGCCGGTGAGGGGACCCACATAGCAGAGCAGACCTCTCCTGCCTCGCCCACTACTCCCCTCAGCAGTGTATTTTGGTCCATCTGCCTGTTCTACTCCCCACTCTGTCTCTGGCGAATCCTCTCACCTCCCTGCACTCTGGCTTGTACCCCAGCTCTCATATGCATAAATAAATAAATCTAAAAAAAAAGAATACTCTCATCTGAGAAGAATACACACTAGTATTGGGGATATTGGGCTTCATGTTGGCAACTTACCTTCAAATGGCTTAGGAAAATATTTCCTTAAACTGTTCTTGCATTTTTTTCTGAAATCTAAACTTCTTTCATTAAAAAAAGAAAAATTAAAATATATCACCAATATCCTCAGAGCAATTAGAGAAGCTATCAAATTAAACAAAAACAGTATGCTGAGAAAGAAACAGTCATAAACAAGAAAGAATTATAAAATAAAAACATGAGAGCAGAAATTTTTATATACTTAGTCAAAAGTTTACAAGATAAAGTTGAGAAAATCTTATGAGAAAAATACAAAGATGGAAAATAGAAGGAGCCCCCACTTAAAAAAAAAAATTAAGCCTCAGGATAACTCGGTTAGACCAAGGAGTTCCAGCATCTAAGTCACAGATGAAATCAAGAGTAAGAACAAAGAAATCAGAAGGGGGAAATCACCAAAAGAATAATTATAAACAACATTCCTCAGAATTGAAGGATATGAGTCTCCAGACTGAAATGTCCTACACAGTGTGGGACAGTGAACGAGTGCAGACCCACAGCAAGGCAGCACATCAGGGTGCAGCAGAAAACCAGGGATAAAAAGTAGAAGAGGGGGCCTCCCTGTGGCGCAGCTGGTTGAGCGCTGCACTGTGAGGCATAGGCTGCATAGCAGCGTGAGCAAGTTTGATCCCCGCCCAGGGAGCGGACCCACAAGGTGCAGCAGACCTCCCCTGCCTTGCCCACTGTTGTGTATTTCAGTCCATCTGCCTGTTCTGCTCCCCACCCTGTCTCTGGTGGATCCTCTCACCTCCTGCACTCTGCCTGTACCCCAGTTCTTGTATGCATAAATAAATCTTCTTTAAAAAAAAAGTAGAAGAGGGCCTCCCTGGTGGCGCAGTGGGTTAAGCAACGCACTATGAAGCAAACCGCAACCACTGCAGCACGAGTTCGATCCCTGCTGCCGGCCAGAG